>OLKM01000044.1:415254-444055 GCA_900291075.1 Melanogrammus aeglefinus
GGGTGATGTGTCATCGTCGGTGTCATGTCCTGGACTATGGACCCCGCTTTGGCACGTGTTAAATATTAGTCAGTGCTGATGTTAATAACTTCCTTCTGTTCCTCCGGCAGACTCTTCCCCTGCCGGCTGCGAGCTGTTGATCCTGCACACGCCCGAGGCCCAGGAATGGGCCGAGTACTTAGACGCCATCCTCGGGTCTTTGGCGGCGTTCCACGACGGCTCCATCCAGTCCTACGCCGTCTCGCCGGGAGACGGGCCGTGCGGCTACGACTTTGAGCGCTTCCACCGGAGCCAGTGCGTGGTGCTGCTGCTGACCGCCGCCCTGCTAGACCTGCTGGGGGACGGGGACCTGCTCTGGGCCCTGGAGCGCCTCCTGCGGCCCCCCCGCCGGGTGGTGGTGCTGCTGTGCGGCGTGGCCGAGGAGCTGGTGCCTGAGGGGAGCTTCCCCCACTGGGAGGACTGGAGCAAGCTGCACAGCGACGACGAGCCCGCCGTCTACATCCAGACCGTCCTGGCGGCCTTGGAGGACGGTAGGCAGGCGCTAGGACCCAGGGAGGGTGTAGTGTGTGTGTGTGTGTGTGTGTGTGTGTGTGTGTGTGTGTGTGTGTGTGTGTAGTGTGTGTGTGTGTGTGTGTAGTGTGTGTGTATGTGTGTGTGTGTGTGTGTGTCTGTGTTTACTATTGCGTTATTGTGTGTCTGTACCTCATATGTGTGTATGTGTGTGTGTGTGTGTGTGTGTGTGTGTGTGTGTGTGTGTGTGTGTGTGTGTGTGTGTGTGTGTGTGTGTGTGTGTGTGTGTGTGTGTGTGTGTACTGTGTGTGTGTGTGTGTGTGTGTGTGTGTTGCTGATGTGTGTGTGAGTGTTCTGTGCGTTGTGTGTGTGTGTGTGTGTGTGTGACCTGTGTGTGTGTGTGTGTGTGCTTCAGTGTGTGTGCTGAATGTGTGTAAGAGTGTATCCTTGTGTGTGTGTGTGGTGTGCTTCAGTGTGTGTGCATGAATGTGTCTAGAGTGTTGCTCGTGTGTGTGTGTGTGGTGTGCTGTGTGCGTGGTGTGCAGTGTGTGTGTGTGCGTGTGTGTGTCTGTGTGTGTGTGTAACCTTGTGTGTGTGTGTGTGTGCTTCAGTGTGAGTGCATGAATGTGTCTAAGAGTGTTCCTGTTGTGTGTGCGTGTGCGTGTGCGTGTGTGCGTGCATGAACGTGTCTCAACGAGTGTCATTTGTTTGCATCTGAAGGTGATATTAGCCAGTAACCACAGTCACCGTTACTTCAAAGGCCAACGAGAAGAGGTCGACGGCGAGAGAGAGGCAACACCAGAAGCATCGTACGAGGTGTCCGCTCAGACTGCCTGCGAGCTCTCAGAGGAGCCTGAAGCCGAGGAGTATCTGTCAGCAGAAGAAGGAGAACCAGAACCAGAACCAGAACCAGAACCAGAACCAGAACCAGAACCAGAACCAGAACCAGAACCAGAACCGGACCTCAAAGTGGACCCGAGCTCCGGGGATTCTCCGCAGCCGGAGGAGAGCTCGGTCCCGTGCTCCACGTGTCTCACAGTCCAGCCAAATCGGATTCCTTGTGGGGTGAGATTACAGTCGTTTTCAATCGCTGGTAATCATCACACACAGATCTGTGACCTGCCATGGGTTGCAGTACGCAGTTGTTATCTGATTTCAGTTTCTTTGGGTTCTGCCTGCCAGTTTCCATGTCCAATGTTTCAATGTGTTTGTGCCTTTTTCAGCCAATCAAGTGTGTATGTGAGTCTATGATTTATTGGCATCCCTGTCCTGGTTTGCACATGCTTTACCCTGACTCCCTGAATGGGAAGAATGGATGGATGGTTGGTTGAATAGTGTATTGAGTATAGAGTATTAAATGCGATAAAGATCTAGCCATAGTAAGTTGTTTACTATCCACCTACACCTTATCATTTAAGTGTGGTAAGCGTATCAGAAACATTGCAGTTTGTAAAAAAATAAAAATAAAAAAAAAAGCTACGTCAAACTCTCGAAATAAACCTAATCTACACAGCTAATCTATAAACCAGCACTGGTGAAAATGATCAAAACATATCGTTTTAAATAAAGTTTTGTGTAAAAGCGTCGGCTTAATGTTATGTTTTAACAAGTGTAAAAATCTATTTTCCCAGGAGCGGACAACTCTGTACATCATTCTACTGCACAAAGCAGACATTGAATCGAAGACCGAGGTGGTGTTCTCTTCTGAGCATGAATCTCCACAGCGTGTTGTAGCGACCATAGTGAATGAATACACATTAAGTGTTAAAGCACCTGGTAGGTAACCTATATATAAATGGCCTACTGTAATATGAGTATTTCAGATGCTTTGTGTTTCTGTAATGCTCCATGTTTTTTGTGTTTTCGTTATGCACAGATATGCCTCCTGGAGAAGTATCGCTTTCTTTGCTCAGCGATTCAGCGAACCATTCTTCTGTCAGTTTGACGCCTGTTACATACTACACCTACATGGACGCGGTCAGTCGTCACCTGGATAATGCGACTTCTCCAATTGAGTTCATCTGCCAGGTAAGAGTCCACCGTGACAACATAAAATCCACATCAATATGCAAGCCGAAAAGAAGGTCAAAAACGCGTCAATACATTTGTATTTGCAGGCATTCAACATTACGTGCAATAAAACCGAATCAGTGGACAACATGCTCACTGACATGTTAAAATCCAGAATGCCATTGGGTGGACTTCAGCTCTTTGGAATCGAAGAGGTGGAAACAGACAATATGTCAACATGTAAGTAGGCCTACGGGACTTTTTCAAAGCCGATTCAAAATCCTCAGAGAAAAAAGCTTATTGTCATGCTTGCGGTCATCGACTAAAATATCAAAGACGTTGCTAAAAAAAACTGAACCGTTACTGAACCGAGTTTATATCACAGGACTTTTGTCAAAAAGGACATACTTTGGACTGCTTCATACCAACCCTCAAAGCCAACATAAAACATAGTAGGCCTACTGTCGGTTCCGACTGCAGGCCCTGACCCAATTTCAGATCGAGCATACATGACCAGTGCTCTGACCAGAGACGGGGCTGTGCCTGGGTTTTGATCGCCAGTGTTTGATTACTGTTTAAACAGGTGGTAGCATCTAGTGAGATGTGAAACCCATGCACTCTCATTTACCCTTTTCCTCGCCCCTCAGACCAGCGGAACGAAGACCTTCCCACGCTTCTCCATTTTGCCGCAAAGTACGGCCTGAGGAAGCTGACCACGACTCTCCTTCGTTGTCCCGGAGCGCTGCAGGCCATCAGTGTCATGAACAGGCATGGGGAATATCCCAACAAGTTAGCTGATCGCAGCGGCTTCACCGATCTCCAGCGGTTCATGGACGAGTTTGTGGTACGTTTTTTTTACACAAAACCGGGGCGGTATCACGGTATCAATGTTCTCTAACATCACAGCATCCAGTGTTCCTCAAACCACGGGTCGGGACCCGAGAGGGGTTGCGAGCCATTTGGAGTTGAGTCTCTGTCTGACGACGCACAGAAACGCACAGAACACTCTGAGCACTCTCTGGAGATCCTTTCGAACAAAGGGATCACCAATTCCGGTATGCTCAAGGTTTTCTCTGAAACAGTGAACTGATTCTTTGTTAAAACGAAAGTATCAGTTCACAGAGATGCGAAGAGTTCAGAGTTAACCCGTGCTCCAGGCCAAAAATGAACTCTAGCAAAGAGCGTTATTTGTATCACACCCTTCATCAATTAAGTCAAGTCTAGCTTTTGGGTTTTTCTATTACATAGATATTACATAGAAATGAATATTTTGCATTTATTCATTTCCGTTTCTTTGTTCATTCATTCAGGAGACAGCAGGCACGCTCAGTTCTGACCCACAGGACGAGGACAGCAGGGGAGTATATATGCTTATGGCTCCCGGCTCAGAAGACATCCTCACGTGCTCGGAGCATACGGGGAAGATCTATGAGACCATGCTGGACATTAACCCGGAATGTGCAGAGGACTTGTGTAAGCTCTCCTCTTGAACAACATGATGATGTTTGTGGTGATGACGGTGATGATGATGACGATGATGATGATGATGATGATGATGACGATGATGATGACGATGATGATGATGATGATGATGATGATGATGATGATGATGATGATGATGATGATGATGATGATGATGATGATGATGATGATGATGATGACGATGACGATGACGATGATTAAGGAGCAAATACCAAAATGGTTAGGGAAGGAGCAGTGGTACAGAAAGGGTGTGTGTGTGTGTGTGTGTTGTGTGTGTGTGTGTGTTACATTGAACATAGATGAACAGCATAACGCTGATGACAAGCTAATGTCCCCCTCTAGATGAAGTGATGACAGGAGTGGCGGAGAACCAGAACCCGGAAGAGGCAATGCTGCGGACCTTCTTCCTAGGTAGCCGGTTGGTCTGAAGTCCCCATGTTTATTGCATCTTATCGGAACTCATAACAACAATCCAGATATCAAAAGTTTGTGTTTCACAAATGAATGTCAGAAAAACCCAAGCCAATCAAAAACAAGTAACTAAGTGACGCTCTTCCTCTGATAAAAGAGAGGGGGTCAGCCTTCCCTGCAAATTCGTGTTAGTCTTTGAACATTTTGGGGACTGCGTGATGTTTGCCATGAACTGAACCCGAATGTGAGCTCTGAGACCAGGACGGTCTCACAGGGCTACATCGGATCACTGCTGGAGAAGACAATGTGACTGTGTTGTATCCCAACAGCAAAACCAGGGGCGGGCCAAACGCAAGAGGAGTGGGAACACCCTGAGACCGAGGACACGAAGGACGTCAGGCAGAACGACGGGCCCCAACACAAGGAGGAGGAGAGGGAGGAGAAGGAGGAGGAGGAGGAGGATCTGGAGCAGGAGCAATACAATTTAGAAGACGGCCCACTGTACAACACCTTTCAAGAGGATATTTACCATATGGTCGACGACACCGCGACCTATCACATCAGAGCAATCAATCGACCGCCAGCCCCCATGCCCAGACCTGAAAGTTCGGTGTCACTGGACAACAAGCCTTACATCACCAGAGGTCGGGCTAAACGTTCTCCGTGCCCACTATGGTTTCGTGCGATATTCACTGTGGGCGTCCAACCTTAAACTCCCCTTCTTTTCCTCCCACAGTGTTCTCAGATTACCAAATCACTCCCCCGACGAGACCAACGAGGACAGAGAGACCTGCAGGTAAATATGAACAGAGTCACATCAATGCATCTGGGTGAGGTATTTTAATCATCCTTCTCTGGATATAATCGATGGCATCCGTAGGCATATGGAGGTCCGTCCAGATACTGTCCATGCAATGGCGTCGAGTCTAGTGCTGGTGTGAGTGACCCTTAACGCTGGGCTCCTCATTTCCCTCGTAGCTAAGCCGGGGACGCATGCGCCGTGCTCCTCTGCTACTTTTGATGCGTATAGTGGAATGAAGACCCCGGGGCAGAGACAGCTCATCGCCCTGCAGGAGAGGGTCAAGCTGGGGCTCATCAGCGTCAACGAGGCGGTCCAGGAGTTCAAGGCATGGCAGTGTGAGCACGAGCGCTCCAACTCCCTGCGGTGCCAGCAGGTATTGGCGGACACATGCAGACCCACAGTACGAGGGCCACAGCAGGGATTCTGGGGGCTCCAGTGGCAGTTCTAGGGGCCATTAAGTGGCCACATGCTACACTCAGGGGCCGTACCGGCCTTGCGCTGAGTTGCATTGACACATTACTGCCGCCAATAGTTTGGGGGTGTAATTGCGTCTGTGATCGTTGAATTCTCCGGTAGTTCAGCTCGTCAATTGATGGACGGAATAGGTGCACGTCAGGGGCCAATCAGATTTCAGCAGGGGCCAGAGCCTGTGTGGCCCCGCCCCTAGAACCGCCACTGGGTGGCTCTCTGCCGATCCGTACAGATATTGGTGGGGCTATACGTGATATCGCTGTTTTCTTCTTTTTTTTCCCGTAGGAAAATTTAGATAAGCTACGGAAGAGCATCAACAGACGACACAAGGAGAGGAAAAAGACGGGCAAAAGGACTGTTGGTGAGCATGTTTCACGTTCAGATTTTGATTTTGATTCTGGCCTAGATTCTGATTGCACATTAGGCTGATGTTATTCTCTTCCTTTTCTTAAAGATCTCGAAATAACAGCCCCGATCCAGTGCCGTACAGTCGGCGACCCTGAGATCACTGCTGAATATTCTTCGTATGATTATGCGCCCCGGATGATGGCCCCGCCCCCGCCCGTGTCTCATTCAATTCAGAGAGGCAACTGGAAGACCGGGAGCACCTCCAGCACCTCGAGTGAGTCCAGCTGCTATCCTAATGACACCTCATGGCTCGTCTTCTCTGAACTGCCTCATCAATCAGATGCTACTAAAAGTACAAGCCCTGTTCCTTCTCTTCGATGTCTCCCCCCCCCCCCCCCAAGGATTAGGGGGTATATAATGCCTTGTTTCCACCGAGCGGCACGGTTCGTTTGTATTGGCGTTTTCCAACGCCAAAAGTTGGGCAGGGTCCTATTTTCGGTACTGTTCTGTTGGGGTACCAAGCTGTCTGAGAGGGTGCCGGAAAACCGTACTGCACCGCTCAGTGGAAACGAGGCTGTGCTGTATAATGTGGACCTGTGAAACCAACCCTCACTTCTGACTCACTGTGATCAAGGTCGATACAAACAGTTTAGACTAGACTCTGTGATAATGACAAACCCAACCTTAGAACGTTCCATTCGATCCACGTTGTTACAAGTGTTATTTCCCTTCACAGGCACGGAGAGTAACAGACTCAGCACGCATAGCATCTTGAGCACCAGCAGCGGGACGGAACCAGACTTTGAGGTAAGTTTGGGCTGCTATGACTCCAATCGGCCAACCAGACCATGTATGTAGGAGTGATAATTATTATTCGCTTTCGGTTAGTGTTATGGAATGTATTTGGTTAGTTGGATAGCTAGTCGGTGACTCTGATGTGTGTGTGTTTCCGAACTTGCAACAATTTCCAGGCCTACATCTAAAAACATCACAACATCACACGCACAGAGTTGTCGATGTAACAACCTAAACGCAATTTTATTTCCGCCAAATCTTAAAAAGCTGGAGCAAAACCAAAAACTGAAACCGTGTGAGCACTTCACCGAGCATGGAGTCTTGAACGTTTCTCTTCCTCTTTCATGTCCGTTCTGGGGGGGGTCTCAAGGACACCATGGACATCCTGCCGCCGCCGCCCCGCCCCCCACGGCCGCACAATGTGGTCACACGCATCCCCTCACGGAGTCCTCCCCCTCCGCCCAACCTCCCTCCCCCGGTGCCAGAGAGGTTAGTGTGGTTGAGTTCACACCAGAGCTCTCATTAGAGGCCGAAGGCGACACCGACCGCCCGCCGCTGCAACCTGACGCTGTCAGGCCGTACAGTGAGGGCCTGACGGGTTACGGGGGCTGGGGGAAGTTCTTATTTTCATCAATCCAGCTTCCCATGTTGGGGGGGGGTGGGGGGGGGGGGCGATTTCTCCTTTTTAAACTGTTTGTGCTTCTCTTGGGTGAATTGATGCCGAGTTAGGAGATTAAAGTGACTTGGCATGTGAGATAACATAAAATGATAAAAGAGGAAATGTTGACATGTTTTTTAGTTCAACGAGCTTTTGGGGAGGAAACCAAAGTGTGATAGCGTGTGAAGAGATAAAAGCTTTTCGTTCAATTCACATGAGAGTGTGAGAACATTGGACAAGATAAAAAAAAAGTACATTTAAACTGAGGAAGAAAGAATGAACATTAACTAATCATGCCTGTTTAAGTTCAAATGTAGTAAATATTGCACATCCCCAATGCTCTTGCATTTGTTTACGACGGTTGACTGAGTTTGTAGGGTTATTTCTGGAGGTTTTTGAGGCTCTAATGAGCACAGATAAAGAAATGTGGGCACCTGTCAGACGTGACTTATGACGGAACCACATTGACCATCAGGACGCACCATCTGGGTACATATCCACTGTGAGGCAGTGGAACATGATCATTTAAAAAAGTGAGGTAGCCATATCGATTTCATCATGGAATACAAGGGAATAGTCCGAAACATACGTACGATCAATCCCCTTATATATGTTACATAGTGCAGGCAGCGTGGTGTGTGTGTTTGGTGCAGGACAGTGGGTGCTGGGTACTAGCTGAAAGGCGGGTGTTTGAACCCCGAATGGGATGTTTTTTTTGTAGAAATCATCAGCAGCCCCGTGCAAACAGTACTCCCAAGTGAGAAACCCTGCCCTGAATGACTGAAGTCTCAAACCGTTACAGCATCCAACGGTGGTCACCCTAATGACTTCCTCTATGCTCTCTGTTGTGCTCTTCCAGGAATCCGGAGCCTGTCTTACATGAGCGGTACATATCCTGTCCTACGCGCGCCGTTCCCCGGCGGCCAACCGCCCCACCTGTGCCTCGTCGCCGGTGATTTGGAGTTCCCCTGTGTTATCGTCTGTATTCTTTTTATTGTGGCGCTGACTACAGTTTCTTTTCTACCGGTATGCTTCGGTTTATACGGCGCTCGTGGCGTCGACTGTCAGAGAGATGAGGTCATTTTTTGTACATTTTATCCAATGGTGTGATCGTGTTGGTTCTCGATCGTTTGCTTTGATCGATACGTTTTTTAGGGTTGGGAAAATCTGTGATTTTGCACTTTGACCGCGAGTGCTTTGGGATAAAGTACATGAATGTTAGACAGTGAGAAGTAAGTGCCTCGATAAAGGCCATACTGCTGCAACAATATGCTGTGTTGAATTTAAAAGATTTATACAGTTCGTGAATGTTTAAACTTGATGTTAAAACTGGATGTAGGGTTTTTGATGAAAGTCAGTGATGAAACATGGATAATGTCATGACAAAGCCGATTCTAGAGAACAGACAATTAGCAGAACTGTGCTAGTGACGTAAGTGTCTAGTGCTTACTATTTCCCCATTACACTGGATTTGTATGCCGTTCATTTTGAGGAGGAGGCGAGTGAGTCATCTTGCACAAGGATGCGCCCATGTGCTATGTGGTCAACCGACTGATGTTTATTGATTGATATAATTTGGGTTAAGTAATGCATAGTTCTTAATAACTGCTTCCTCTGTTCCACAGCCAATCCACGTCCTCTTTAACATTAAGTAGGAACCGTAGTGGTAGTGATGTAAGCATTGGTGCCGATCTGGCGTTCACTATTTATTAATAAGTGTCCATACCCATTTCCTTCCTGGTCAACTTATATATAAAATGTGTTTATACATTAAATGTGTTTCCCACGTGTTCTTCAATGCCATACTTCATTGTTCCAAACCTGTTTCAGCCACTTGATGGCGCTGTATTCACGCAAGCCCATGTCCCCAAAGTCGATGTGCATGACCCATACACATACTGTACATATTATTACCCGGTTGTTTAGAATTCGGATACTGAAATATTCTTGTGTGCTGTTTCTTCAGAGTATAAAATGAATCATTTAAAAAAATTAACAAGGGAGGTACCGTCCATCGGTCCTAGCAGTAGTTAGATGCGGTGTAAACAGCAGACGCATGTATGCGGTATACCGACGTTGGAGCCGCTGTCTGGTCGCGTGCTGATGAAAGCAGCCGCGGTTTCACAGACCGTAGTGGCGCGTGTGTCCGCAACGTCGAGACGGTACCCTGGATTGTCACTCGAGAAAGGTAAGCGAATTTGCTTTTACGTCATCTCCATCACACACCATTGGTATGCTCACCTTCAAATCATCAAAAGGTCCTCGTTCAATCTTTTGTTTTCTGTTAAATTAAATGTTTTACTTTCTGTCATGTCCAGCCTCGCTACCTTGGCGTCATAGAGCTGACTTTGTGTTATGGTCGCGTGACTCAAAGCGGCGCGTGTGTGTGTGTGTGTGTGTGTGTGTGTGTGTGTGTGTGTGTGTGTGTGTGTGTGTGTGTGTGTGTGTGTGTGTGTGTGTGTGTGTGTGTGTTGTGTGTGTGTGTGTGTGTGTGTGTGTGTGTGTGTTTGTGTGTGTGTGTGTGTGTGTGTGTGTGTGTGTGTGTGTGATGTAAAACGGTTTCCACGGACACATTTTTGGATTTGAAAATATTGTAGCGTTACAAAGAATTATACAACTACTACTCGGTCGGATGTTATTTTCATACAAGCTACTGCAGGTCCCAGTTGATTTGGAAGTGTTACTGCAGTAAAGATGGATCGCAATGGGACCCACGCATGCTCCATCTGCGCAAGTGAACCCCAATATAGGGGCTTCTGTTATATCATTGGATCATTCTCCTCGAGTCGAATATAAGTTTGTGAATAAAACAATTACATATTATTTTCATGAATTCAAAACGGACCATAATGGGAATGTATATTTTCTGGATGTTGAGACTTTCTGTGGTGAGGCGTTGAATGTTTTTTCTATGCACCTGCGTATCCTAGGCTTTTGTCTCATGGATGATGGCCTATCATTTAAATCACTCCACGTTCACGCGTAACAAACCTTGTGACATTAGCTCCATGGAATAAATGTGCGTAATGCCCCAGGTGTTGGCAAAACAAAAGCCATATTTATTATAGCGTTCAGTCTTTTAATCTGTGCTATGTTTCTTTAGATGATAAAGTGAGACAATAAGGTAAAGTCTGAAAAAGTGCATGGTTATGTTAAATGGACATTCCTGTTGATTAGCATGCACCATGGTACATACTGGCATGGTATCAGCCTGGCTATGAACTTGTGTTGCATAAGAGAACAGTCCCACACTGAGAGCACTTCATGTTGTTGTCGAGTGTTGACATAGGCATACTGACTTTGAATGTCAATACATGTTGCTGCAGTTTTGCTCAAATGTACTGCTTGGGCCAAACGTTTGACAAACGCATGGGACAATTTACAGCCCAAAACATGAACTTGAGCACATGTTTGAAGTGTACGATAAGCGAGTGTTGTTGGAGGCATTCAAAGTCTCCTATTAATGGAATCACAACCTGTATCTGAGATTTATTTGAACCTAATAATATCTGGGGTAAAGAGACTGTAGATATGGACTCAAAGTGATAAGTGATACTTTTATTTGTTGTGCCTTGGGGTCTAGGTCTGCAAATGATGTCTGAATACCATGCAAACTGGGAAAATATCCAATATGCATGTAAATAATTCATCAATAAATGCAGTCTATGAAGCAAGGCCTTTTTTACCGATTTGTAGCTAAAGTCCCCCTAATGGTTCGTTTGGCAAGCTTGCATAAGTCTGCACAGTGCATTTGCATCTAGCTGGTTGGTGACGGTTATTGGTCAATAGAGAGACAGCCTGAGGGAAGTGGGGAAGGGCCCCGAGTCTACTGGTCCGTTAGTGCTACTGCTTACGGACTGCATCGCCGTCTGAGTCTCAAAGAGTCATGCTCCCCATTCAGCCAAACAGATTTCATCATGTTCTCACCAAGTGTTATGTCAATGGGAAAGACAAACAGTTCTCCTAGCCCCTGTCTTAGCACAGCGACAGCAGGTGCTATCGTTCACACGATGGAAGGACCTTTATTTGGAGACAAATAGCCGGACACCTGCCAGAGTGGTTAGTCTGGTTTGCAAAGTTTTAGAAGGAGGGTTTGCACAATGCGGACAAAGCGGCCTGCGTTCTCAGTGTGTGCACAGAGATGGGGAGGTGTGTGTGCATGTGTTAATAAAACAGGTAGGTCTGCATCGGTCCTCTATTCTACAGCTCAGTGGACAAGCCAAAACCATGATGTCATACCGAAAGGAATTCAGATGAAACTTAAATACGCTACCGGTCGATAGGTTTGAATAACAGACACAACATCATTCATAAACACCTCCAGTTTTCTTGGTAACAAAGTTTTGGCCAGGCTGCCTTAACACAGATATATAGTTCATTTAGTTTCAGTGTCTACAAAAGCCTATGCATTAGGATGTAAGTGTTCGACAGAGAATAATATTCCCTTGTGTGCATTATCCCAGAGTCTAGCCGTGGACTTTTAACAATGAATCAACTTCAACGGTGCATGGACAGTTATTTTGATTGACGATAGAGTAGATACCTGTTGGAAGGTGGGCCTTGCACTGCTGTAAATATTTTATAACGCTTGTCCAGAGTCCCGTTACTCGGATCCCTTAGATTTGAGAGGGTCAACTTCAGGAAACTTGAACTGAATTTCAATGATTGACCAAAGATGGCATCTGGATCACCAAGCCCGGTAATCTTTTTGATTTAAAGACACACAGCGTTGAGTTACAGTTGTTTTAGGTACAGGTGGCTTTACATGAAAACACATTTGAACACTGATGACAATGTAATAAACATATTACACTGCAGCAAATGATAGAACAACAATGCATGAATGTGAGAGGCACACAATTGCATTATTATTGCTATCTGGATAAAGGTCCAGTGAGCCTTTAAGTACGTTAGTCGTACTTCACAACATATTTTTGGATATTTGGGCGTTAGGCAATGTTCTCTGGCTATTTCTGTGGTTGTTGCCTGTTTTGTATCAATCGTGTTGCAAGTAACCCAAGAAACGTCCCAGTCACATCTACTGAATTTACCACAATTGAATCAGGTCATTAGCAGTGTGCTAATCATGCTCATTCCTGAAATAATGTGAACATAACTCGATATGGCATGGGACATTTATGAGTCGGTTGGGGACAACTTCACCAGACGAAGACAAGCCGTAATTCACGGGTTGTCTTGTGAATAACGGATGGGTTCTTTGCCGGATGTTTCAGCCAGACCAGACACCAGGTTTCTGTTTTCACTCCATGTTAATGTTACAGCCGGTCGCTTGGCAACCAGCGCCTCCTCCCCCCTTTCCTCCATCTGCTGCCTGCGTCCTAAGTGGATAGGGCTCGCTGAAGTGCTACGCGTTGGCTTTTCAAGGCCCTTAGCACAAAGAAGTCCAGCCAATCATGACTGCATGTAAACAAGACTGTGAAAAGACAATTTATGGGCTGGCGATAGATGTGGTGAGCCATCTTCCTATCTGGGGGGGGGCGTTAAAAAACAAAACCCCCTCATTCGCAAATATTGACACAGGAAGTAGTCGCGAATGGCTTTTTATTTATTTTTTCTTAATTCAAGACAAAGCAAGCAGAGCTCCAAGAGATCTCCCTCTCTACAGAATTGTATGAAAGATTTTTTTTTTAAAAAGTTTTCCTAATGAATAACAATACATTTATGGAATGTAGAATGAAGCTAAATATAAACCTAACGCTCACCGACGGCGCAGCCTCCTGTGATCGCGTCGGGGTGTGACCAGATAAGAGGGAACGACCGCGCGCATTCCGCAAATAGACGGGTGATGGAGGCATGGTACGCATTCTCGTCACACACGGATACATTCATTGCACTAGAAATTGCTGGATTATCGCATGGCTGTTTATAAGCACGGTTAGCCGCGATATCCTATGACAAAATTATCAAGTAGCACTGTCGCCTGGCCACTCAGAGGGTTATATCAGGAAACAGACTCAAAGCTTCCATTCCACGCCCGAGTCAAAACACAACTCACACACCCACACAAACACAACCACCGGGGAGAGGAAACAAGCCTCCGATAAGGCTTTCATCGCTCCCGTAGACAATGATTTGAATTGTCATCGTAGCTCACATTATGTGAGACGTCCTCCATAATGCGCGCTATTATCTAAACCAATAGGAATCCGCCGTGCGCAGCTGCGCTCCTTCCCGGTGATGACACACGACGTTGTTGATGTAGCCTATCTGTTGTTACGGCTTTCCAATTACAGCGAGGAGACTGCCAAATAAACCCCCGCGTAAACAACTGTGATGAATCACAGTGGCGGTGGTTTGTGCTGTATTTCTGCTTTTAGACCTGATTAGATTAAAACGTTTTCAAAAGTGTTATTATACTGCTGAAAAGTAGAACATCCTTCAAAGGAGACCCCTAGCACTTGTTGAATCCTTCATTTGAGACCGAGCCCTGGGCTTTGTGCCGACCCCGGGTTCTGGGAGTGCAGCCGAGAGCTCTCTCCGCTCCGTGATGTATTACCCTGGCTGGACCGTCAGCCGGGTGACATTCTTATAACAGGGAATCCAAACACCTAGCAGTCACGCTGCATCACCAGAGCTGTCTGGCTTGAACTGTGTTTCGTGTGGGAAGCCAACCCCGTCCAGAGGACCTTTCGCGCGCACACATGACGCGCACACCCACACACACCCACACCCCCCCCCCACCACACACACACACACACACACGTCGAATATAAGCGCAGGGGTCATTTTCAACTGTAATAAATGTCAGTGTGCGTGCACCCATCCTCCCTAGTAGGGTTACTGTTTTTTTGGGAAGGTTTCCCAAGTCACATGTTACATGTTTTAATATTCCAGTAAATGTAAACAACTTTATTCAACCATGAAATTCAAAGTATTGAAAGTCATCAAGGAAGATTTTAATCTAGGCTATTTGTGAATTTACAAGAAATACGTGTGATCACTTTTAAAATAGTCTCGGTGATTAACTTCCATCAAACCTGCGTGATGGACTTCCCCGGACAAGAGAAGACCAAGGCCTGCCTCAGCAGGCTCGTGGTTATAGTAGCATCTAATAGCTCAGAGGAAGCCCAAGTTCATGGTCGCAAGCTCGCCATGACTCCATCAAAACAGACCCAGTCCCCGGGTCTCCAGTTCGTTCTCAGCCGTACGTCACGCCATCCATCCATCCTTGGAGGGGCTTGAACCGTCAGAGCGCGTCGGTGTGCGCTGTCGTGTGCGTAAACGGCGGGAAGTTACAAACATTTCCTTTTATGTGGCAGTTGTTTCAAATGAACTTCAAATAGCGCTGCTGTGGAATGTGTAGAATCCCTGGCCCCTGTCCACCACTGTGGAATCTGTTTATGGTAAGGGGAGGGCGCGAGTGTGTGAGCTGGGGTTTGTGAGGACTGCTCATCGGGGACGGTTATTCTCAATTAATGGAGGGGGTTAAGGTCGGGGGAGTGGGGGGGTTCTGTGGAGCGGCCCTTTCGAGCCATGTTTGGAGCTGTTTTGGTGCTGTCCTCTGATCCCTGGGCTCCCAGCTCTCTCCCCTGGCTCTGGCATTTGTTGACAAAGCGAAACTCAGGGCCGGTTACATAACGGCTCTTTTCTCCCCGTCCGCCGCGGCGATGAGAGCCCTTCTGTGTCGGCCGTGGTTCATTTTGATGGCGGCTTCTGACAGCGGCAAACGAGCGCCGTCCTCCCGTTTCGTGTGAAATACATCACCGCCAAAAACAAAATTGGGTTTCATCTCCGGAAACGCACACAATGTAATTCACAAGTTAGGTTTCTAGGTCTCAAGAAGAGGCTTCTGTTGCCTCTTCTGTACCGATATATATTCTAGGGATCTGTTTATTCTGTTCTTTCTCCATGTTTGCTGTACATGTGTAGTCTAGTGGCACATACCAGTTCATCTCAGACTTTTAATCGTTTTATCCCTGGCATGACGACCTTTGAGGCACACCCAAAACAACACATGCGCCGCAGCCCAGCTAACTCACCCTGGCTAATTCTAGGCATCCTCAAATGTCTCCCATATGGCTCGGTGGCCGTGGGTGGAGGACTGTCTGTGGGCGGGGTTAATAGTAGAATGTTTTAATGTGCTGGTGTGCAGCTGAGTGGGTGCTAAATTCTAGCATGTCATGTGGTGACAGGTCCATCTGGGCACGCCATTTGCTGAAAACAAACAGACCCACCATGTCGGGATAGGGGTCAAGGTTAAACCCAGGGCCCCTAAAGCAGAGGGAGCGTCTGATGCCGGCACCAGATCATCTTAGGCTGGGGAAGGACCAGCAAGGGGCGATAGGCTGTGCTGCTGGATTCACTCTGACTGCGGGCTGACAAGAGTTAGCAGACGTTTTGGTGTGTGAGTAAACAGCGACAAGACCCCCAGGTAAGAACTACTGCTACTGAGTTTTGACTGTGTGAACGTCAGGTTCTTTTGCATTGTTTGCTTTTCGTGTTGATCTCTCGTCTAGGACATATTGAGTTCCCAGTGGTTCCTTGCGATTTATTTTAAAAAAGAGGTGCCTGTTTGCTTGTTTATTTAACAAAGTCTATATGGATACTTACAAGGCAAACATGTAACCTCCTGCATTGACATAGGTTCGCCTTTCCTCTTAGGAAGCATAGTAAGACCATTGACAGACACTCAGCCTTTGGTTTGGCTTCATGAGTAACTCAGCAATATAGAAGCTTCTCTGCTCAGCGCAGGGATTTTCTCAAATTGGCAGCAGTGTGAGAACCTGTACTGCTCGGGATAATATTGCAGTTTCACTTTTCTTTATTCTTTCAATCCTTAAGAACAACACCAGATTGAAATACAAGTGTGACAGTATATCCAGTTCCTAATGCTTTCCCGCTTAACAAAGATCACAATAGCTAAGCAGGTAGGTTTATTTATTTATTTTTTTAAACCAACTGAACCAAACTAATCACTGAGCTAAATGGTTTAAGGCGTTAAGCTCAGGTAAGCTCTGTTTCACAGTTCACACACACTATCAGGTGAACTTTGGGCTGATGGGTTTAAATGCTAAATGACTTTGGAACAGGTATGTGACCTGGAGGGACCGGGTGTGTGAAGAGGAGGAAGGCAAACAGCTCCAGATTAGTGGGGAAGGAATGTGCGTCTCGCTATATGGACTTTAGTAAGGTTGTGTTTATTTGTGTGTGTGTGTGTGTGTGTGTGTGTGTGTGTGTGTGTGTGTGTGTGTGTGTGTGTGTGTGTGTGTGTGTGTGTGTGTGTGTGTGTGTGTGTGTGTGTGTGTGTGTGTGTGTGTGTAGGGGGGGGTTAGTTATTCAGTCGGTAGATAACTTCTTATCAGACTCTTGTCTTTATCTTGTCTACAACACTGTCAGTACTGTCCCAGTCCTCCCAACCTGTCTGGTCCCTCACTCTACCCCCCCCTCCCCGCTGGTTAAAGGATGGCTTTTCTCCGTCCCACTCTGCTCCCTCTCTTCCTAAAAAGGCCAGGGTTGAGTTGCGCTCCCGCGGCGTGTTTACGCAACCCCCACGCACACACTGCTAACCGTCAAGCACACCGCTGATGCAGGGCGCTGGGGCTCGCGGCTCGCGGCTGGGGAGCCAGATAGCCAGATAGAGGGCATGGCTCATCTCTCAGTCAGCTGGTACTTTAGTTTGAGAGGAGCCCTGGAACGGCAGGCTCAAGTAGAAGAGCTCAACAGCTGCCAAGACCGCGCCGGTGCACCACTGGTTTTGGTAATGGCATCACAGAGAGTGGCTGTGCGGTGACTCCGACGTGGTTGTTAGTTTTTTGGGAGAGGTGTGTGGCGAGATCTGTAGGAGCGGGTGTGTGTGTGTGTGTGTGTGTGTGTGTGTGTGTGTGCGTGTGTGCGTGCACGAGTATGTCTCCCTGATGTGATGCTAACAGATGAGCGGGGAAGGAAGAACGGAAGGCACACACGGTGGCCTCATATGGAACAATTGCCTTATCAAGACATATTTAGAAATGATGATAATATTTGAAGCTGTGCGCACAAATATATCACAATATTTGCTTTTGAGTTCTCATTGAGTGGATAGAGTTGTATTGATGGCTTGTCATATGCGTGCCTTATAGCTTATTGTTTAAATCAGGCGTTCCCTAGGTATGTAACTGGGCTAAGGCAGTTAAATCAGTCCTATCTCTGGCGTTTATCCCGGGAACTGATTGCATGAAATGCAAGCAGCTCCCAGACACTTGCTGGTGGCCTTCTCCCCCACCCCCCTCTGCATGCTCCTCTGAGGCAGCATCCATTAACATATTATAGTCTGTCTGTCTGTCTGTCTGTCTGTCTGTCTGTCTGTCTGTCTGTCTGTCTGTCTGTCTGTCTGTCTGTCTGTCTGTCTGTCTGTCTGTGTCTCTCTCTGTGTCTCTGTTGGCCTGTCTGTCTGTCTGTCTGTCTGTCTGTCTGTCTGTCTGTCTGTCTGTCTGTCTGTCTGTCTGTCTCTCTCTCTCTCTCTCTCTCTCTCTCTCTCTCTCTCTCTCTCTCTCTCTCTCTCTCTCTCTCTCTCTCTCTCTCTCTCTCTCTCTCTCTCTCTCTCTCTCTCTCTCTTCTCTCTCTCTCTCTTCTCTCTCTCTTCTCTCTCTCTTCCTCTCTCTCTCTCTCTCTCTCTCTCTCTCTCTCTCTCTCTCTCTCTCTCTCTCTCCCTCTGTCTGTCTGTCTGTCTGTCTGTCTGTCTGTCTGTCTGTCTGTCTCTCTGTCTCTCTGTCTCTCTCTCTCCCTCACATTACAGAGCTGAACAAGACAGAGTTTTCCTAAATAATGACTGAGTATTCGTAAATAATGTAAGAAAGGCCATGTTTCTGTCTCTAACAATCGTTGGCTAATCATTGGCTCGATAGAAAGGCCCAGAATACCCCCTCCCTTTAGAAGAAACCCAAAGGAGCTGCTTTATGAATATGGAAACTGCCTAAATAGCTGCTCAAGTATCATTTCCCAGAGGACACTAGACGTGCACAAGTACGCTACTTGATCAGTGTTTGTTGACGTACGCGATAAGATGGCTGCTCCGATTTTAAAAAATTTTTGTGTGTTGAATAATCATTAGGCCTAATATGGCAAATGGCGGTTGTGTTTCTTGGTCGTTTTCCAGACACTTGTGTTTTTTCAGTCGGCCAGATTCATCAAGGACAAATTGACAATATTGTATCATTTCCATATTTTCAATATGTTTGCTTTGAGAGATATTAGCTTTTCTCTGGCTTGAACCCTAATGCGCAGACCGTTTGGCACGTTTTGGATTTCTTCCCGATCTGCTTTCTCTTGAAATCAAATCATAAAACTGAAGCCTTGTGCGCTTGAATTTCAATGGTGTTTATCCAACACGTTGCACATCAATATGGGCAAACACGCCTCAATGGGGATGTTCCCACACTGGTGGGTCTGAGTTCATAGAGACCGGCTGTAGAGGATATGGTTTCATCCTGTAACGCAGCCATCGCCGTGCCACTGCGAGCATATCTGTAGCAGCGCTCCTGGCCTGCAGCTCCAGCTATCTCAGGCATCGACGATGTTGTTACGAGAGCAGACAGCCCTCAGGTGTAGGAAGAGCAACTGCAAGAATTACAAAAAACCTCCATTGTTTTTAGTTGAAAGTAATTCGTAAAATGGTTTTACCGAGCGTTTCGTTCCTGGTGTCTAGAAACAAGTTGGTATTAAGTTACCGTCCCTGACTCACCTGTTCTAATGCTGTCTTTGTTCATTACAGAGCTCTCCAGAAGGGGGCGACGTAACAGCTAGTAAGTACTGCTTTTCTCACACTTCTGTTGACATGCTGCATGATACATGCTGGTCGGTACAACCACACTCTAATGGTAATGTTTTATATAATTTATCATTATGTTTAAGTCGTGTATAGTATTCGCTGTTAACCACTTTACACTATTTGACTTAAAATATATATCGCTTTTCTATCTTAATTATCAGTAATGATTGAAAATAGATGATAGAAAATGATAGAAAAATAAATGTATTCTATTCTATATTATCAATATATTATTAATGCATTTTATTCTTGTCCTTAATAAACACAGTAAGACATATTGCTAAAGAAGCATCATTCAACAGCTTAGCATTCACAAGTCAGTTAAGTGTGTCAAAGTGTGTTAAGTGTGTTAAGTGTGTTAAACGTGTTTCCTCATGTGTTTGTTAGCAGTCTCTCCGGGTCGTCGGGTGGTGTCCTCCTTTAGGTTCGTGACCCCCTCCGCCATGAAAGGCTCTCCTGACCTGATCCCAGCAGCAGGTGCGCTCCCCTCTGCTCCCGCTCATCTATCTTGCAGCAGCACCCGCGGGCGCCCTGATCACCTTTGCTTTTTCTCTCACCCAAACATATTTGTGACAACCTGTCCCGCTGTGATCGCCGCTGATTGGTTTTCCTTTCAGCGACGCACGCCGTAATGACATCCTTCGACGGGTGGCCTGGTTTTGATGCGTTAGAGTTTCTATTTCGGTCTTTCGGGGCCGGATCACTAAGGAACCCCCCCCCCCCCCCTGTGAGGCCATCACCTCATCGTGACGTGTGTTCAAACAGACACCGCGGGCTGTGAGAGCTGATTCCCACAACCTTCTTTTGTGTTCCCGTTCTCCTCCTCCTTCCTCGCTGGTGTCTCAGAGCTGGACCCCAGAAGAGTGTGCAAAGGCAAAGGGGTGGTGACCCTGCGCGCCACGCTGGTCCACATCGACGATGAAGACCGGGTCAGCAAGGACCCCAGGGGCCACGCCCCGCCAGGTAAGCCCCGGGGACTCAGGGGTTTTTCGTAGAATAATAATGAGGGGATAGCTGGAGATTGTCCAATCATTTTGGTTTAAATTCCTGATCCAATCCAAAAAGTCTAAAATCCGTCAGGTGACTGCAGGGAAAGTAACTGTAATTGCAATGTATATTAAACTAACGTTACTCAAACGTATTTCTCTGATAGGGTGAGGGTTAAGGTTAGTGTTAGGGTTAGGGTGAGGGTGAGGGTGAGGGTGAGGGTGAGGGTGAGGGTGAGGGTTAGGAGTCAGCGTATGAGTTTGACTGGCAGGCTGCCTGTCCAATCGTAGCGCTTGAGGCGGGACTTTTCAGGGATGGCGCTTCCGAAAAACACAGTCACTCCCCGGAGACTCAGGTGTGGGGCCAAGCTAATCGCTAATTGCTACGACGCTGCGATACAAACTCGGCAGAGGAATCAGCGACGCCAGCACGGCTCTGTGAGAAAGAGCATCACGCCGTAGAATGTACACGGAGGATGCCACTATGGTGTTCTTGCCAGAACCTGAGATTCCCTGCATGCCTTCTGCCGTGCGTGAGGTGACACTTCATAAGTCTCTACCTCATAAGTCTTTGGGGTGTCACAACGATGCGCCCAGTCACATTCTGGCCTCTATTTGTTTATCGGTTGCTGTGTGTGTGTGTGTGTGTGTGCTGGAAATTGTGATAAGCTGATTGCTCACATTGTGGTCAAAGAGATCTATTGTGGCGAGTGGCCCACAGTGTACTGCAGGCTCCGCGGGGGTGGTGGTGCTTCACTGTGGACTCGTTTGTAGCGCTGAGCGCGTCGGGACCAGGATGGAGGCGGGCCAAGGCTTTTGGGGGGAGACGGTTTAATTGTTGTGCAGACTGAATATAAAGGCCACTGGAACAAACAGCCTCCACAGTGCCATGAATGGCTGCCTTGTTCCAATGACAAAGTTCAGAAATTGTGGAAGAATCCTTCTTTTTCCCTTCCTGGTGATATCAACATGTCTGTTAGAGGAGGAAATCCAAACCGCAGTGTGGATTTAAAACCCTGTTGCATCGCCGTGTTGGGTCAGACGGTCAATCTTTTTCGTTTTTGACCATCGGTGCTTTGCTGAGATGGCTCTGGATTTATCGGTCAGGTGGTTGGACCAAGCAGATTAATGGGGACATCGCTGAAGCGGGATTGGCTGAGGGGGGCAGCCACATCACAGCTGATTTACCTTCAGTGAACCACACCCATTGGCTGGTGAGTTTGCCTACAGCCTGTGCCTCATGCTAATGCATGCTGGTGGACGGCTGAGTTTGTTTTTGAGTTTATTTTTTATTCTTTACTAACACTGAATTGAGGGATTTTAACTTTGCTGCAACGGTGTGGTCCTCAGGTCCCCTTGGCACACAGGGGGAACGAGAACCAGGCTCTGGTCTCTGCTGGAGTCCAGAACCGTATCACAGCCCCCCGGGGCGCTACGTATTCCTCCACCACCACCACCACCACCACCACCATCAGCCCCGGCATTGTCCTGCTGCAGCAGAACAGAGGTGAGGGCGACCAGGGGCAGAGACTATGTTTTGAAGGAGAGGACTCACTGCCCTTTGGGATTTGAACGTCACCCACTTGTTGTGCTTGTCACATTTTTGTTTCCTCATGCTATTTCAACTTCATAGTCAACTACCAGAGGCTGTGTCTTAGACGTACATGTATATTTAGGGCATTTAGCAGAGGCTTTTATGCAAAGCGACGTACAATAAGTACATTTTTGTCTTGTCAATGCAACGCGTGAGATCACGTCGCACATTTAAAGTTAATACACCTGTGAGCTAAACTACTGGCTGTCATGTCTCAGTGTACCACTGAACATGTCCTTATCGCTTCTTCTCTCCTCCACAGAGCAACAAAAGCATCTTTCTCCCTCAGAAGGTATGCACTAGCTTTTTATTTGTTCTTCAACGGTAACACACATATGAAATATGCTCTTATTTTTTTCTTTCTTGGATCCAAGTTGAGGTAAAATGTTATCATAACATGAATTCCTTATGGGAATTATTTTCATTCCAATAAATCATGCTACTCTACCATGTCCCAAAGGTCACCCATTCCCCTTCGCTAGTTATTAATGTACCATAACATGGAGTGTTTGATATACCGGTCCTAAATCACTGCCTGTCTCTCCACCTCTTATCCAAATAGTTTAGTCTAGACAAATTAATGAATCCTCCCCCCTAGACAAACCTTTACTGCTCTTTCATGGACAATGGTTTGTGCGTCACATTCCAGATCTGCCCCTAGAGAGACACACATCCCCTGAGCCAGGGAGGGACTTCCCAGGATCATCCTGTGACCCGGTGTCCTCTGACATGGACGGCAAACGGATGAGGCTGTCTCTGCACTCCCCCGTCAACTCCCCACTCCGCCAGCCCATCGCGCCCGTCAGGGTGAGTCAGGACGCTTTTACTTTGAAAGTGCTTCTGGAATTGTCATGCAAATCTCCAGACTAGTAGAGTGTACATTATTTGGCTTTTCAAGGAAATAGCCTCCTTGTAGTCAAATGACAAAAGGAGAGTTATTAATTAACATTGGGGAAAAAAAAGGTTGAAATGGCATGTTGAAGCATTAAATGGAATGGAATCAGATAGATGACAGTACATTTGGATTTTTTATGAGGAGAAGCATGACTCCTGTGTCATTCATTAATTCAACATGCATATTTCTTACAGTTGTCTTTTGTAATTCTATTGATTTGAACATTGTCTGTTAAAGTGTGAAACTGAATATTTCACTACAATACACTTTTATCTAGGACCGTGCATGCATCCAACAACGATACGATGTGAGATGATAGCTCGATCATCGCCAACGCTTCTTCATATTTATGTCCGGTAAAATTTCAAAATGTTCCCACCTCTTTCACAGAACACAGACAAGTCCAAGGACTGGTACAAGAGCATGTTCAGACAGATACACAGGATACCAGGTAAGGTTCAGCGCTCACCTTCTCTGTGTGTGGTGTGTGTGTGTGTGTTTGTGTTTGTGTCTTTGTGCGTGTGTGTTTGTCTCTGTGTGTGTTTGTCTCTGTGTGTGTGTGTGTTTATCTCTGTGTCTTTGTGCGTGTGTGTTTGTCTCTGTGTGTGTTTGTGTGTGTTTGTCTCTGTGTGTGTGTGTGTTTGTCTCTGTGTGTGTTTGTCTCTGTGTGTGTTTGTGTGTGTGTGTGTGTGTGTGTGTTTGTGTGTCTTTGTGCGCGTGTGTTTGTCTCTGTGTGTGTTTGTGTGTGTTTGTCTCTGTGTGTGTTTGTCTCTGTGTGTGTTTGTGTGTGTGTGTTTGTGTCTTTGTGTGTGTTTGTCTCTGTGTGTGTTTGTGTGTGTGTGTGTGTGTGTGTGTGTGTGTGTGTGTGTGTGTGTGTGTGTGTGTGTGTGTGTGTGTGTGTGTGTGTGTGTGTGTGTGTGTGTGTGTGTGTGTGTGTGTGTGTGTGTGTGTGTGTGTGTGTGTGTGTTTTCTGATCACAATCGTCTTCCAAAGCGTTGTTTGTTGCTCGTCAACTCCTTGTCTTCATATGTGTTCATCGCCCACCGCTCAGAGACCCCCGAGGAAAACCCGTACCGCCCCACCTACATTTTCCCAGAGAATTATGACAGGCTGGTGGTGCGATCGAAAGGTATCCAACGGCGATGACGACGGCTCTACTACCATCGGCTTCACTAATCAGCAGCCACCCTGGGCTCTTTCAAATACTTTAACCATTTTTAAGAGCCTGGTCTCACAGGAATCCGTGAAATGACTACGGACGCTTAACTCAAAATCCGTGGGATCATAACGGAAACACACCGATTTCCGTAACATGCTCACGGACACAGAACCCCGTTTCAACGAGCGAGTCGACCTAGTCACACAGGGATCCGTCAAATTACTCTATATATATGTATATATATATATTATATATATTATATAATATATATATACTATATATATATAGTATATATATATATATATATATATATGTATACTATAGTAAATACTATATTTCCGTAACATGCTCACGGACACAGAACCCCGTTTCAACGAGCGAGTCGACCTAGACACACAGGGATCCATCAAATGACACTATATATATGTCACGTGATTTCGTGCTCATGCGCACAACCGTTAATCTATTGAATCGCGTCCCAGAGCACGGTTGCACCATTTTCGTCTTCCACAGAACGGAATGTCAAACCATTCATTTTGAGTTAAGCGCCCGTGGTCGACTCGCTCGTTGAAACGGGGATCTGTGTCCGTGCGCATATTACGGAAATCGGCGTGTTTCCGTAATGATCCCACGGATTTTGAGTTAAGCGTCCGTAGTCATTTCACAGATTCCTGTGAGACCAGGTTGATTTTTTAATACAAATTAACATAGTAGTTAGGCTTAGTTACTTCCGAAACTACACTCAAGTTTGTCGCTTCTATTTTGAATGTTATGTGATTCCAATCAACGGAAGTATTTGAAAGCATTTCAAATATTTTAACCTGGTGTAAGTCCTGCAGTTTTGATAGAAATGTCAAAAACATTTGACATTTTGGCAATATTTTCTTTACTTAAAATTGAGTAGCCTATTGACTGCATTGGCGATAATATTTTATTTCTCATCCTGCCATTTTAAGCCCTAATCAAGCTCTCCAGCACAAATTTAGATTGCGGCTTAAGAACCAAAAACAATCTTTGTGATTCAAGTGCTGCTATACATCTTGATAATCATAAAATAAATATGTGCTGGATCTGGAATGCATCGGATTAGAAATCTGCATGATACTCTTAGTTAGCCTAACAAGATTGCTATTAACAGCATTTTTATGTTTCGGGGCATTTCTCTTGCTTACAACATACAGATTCAGAATCTTCAGAATCAAAGGGGTTGTTTTATATAAATGTTTGCGGTTCATCATATCAGCCACTAGGGGCCGCTACAGTCTTGCTTAACGCTGACTAAGTGCAAGAGGAAAGGCATGTTTCCCCAGAACGTGCATGCTTTTCTACAGTCAATGATCATGTCATCAACGCATACCTGTAGTTTAGTGTTTAATGTCCCCCTCACATCCCAACCATCATGTGGCCTGGGACTTATTTCTCCTGGGACTTAGTCCATTTTCATGTCCCCAACACCATTTTGATTTCAATCCATTGTAAATGTGCAGAATGCTCCCAGTTCGTCCCACAGACCATTACTTATTTAGACCATTGATTCTAATTGAAACACGGGTGCTCCGGGTGCTGTTCTTAGTGCGGTAATGTTCAAAGTGCTTTGACTTGACACCACCTTGGGCATGTGCTCCGATGGTGTTTGAAGAAACTGTAATGATTGGAATTGGTTTACTCTAATGGAGGTGAACGGATAATGGGAAAGCCATCGACAACTTTTTGAAAGCTTTTATCACTTTATTATTTATTGCTCGCATGGCCACCCAGATGAATGACGTTCGACACATCTTTATTGATTTGGATTTGAAAAAAACTGTTTGGTTTATTCTCTTCTTTCAGATGATGGCCTGTCACCTTTGGGTTATTTGGAAGAAGGTAAGTTAGTGGCCTAACTTAGTACTCTGGGTCTCTCTTAAGGCCCTTAACTAAACACAAACTCAAAAGCAGAAGTAACTTCAATTGTTTCCCTCAACCCTCTCCCAATGGCCCCAGCCCTGCCTTTACAATCAACCGCTTAATTTGCTCCACACACCAAAGTGAAATCCTGTTGACTTCCATGCACTTTGACATTCCAGTGAAAGGCGTCCCGCGGTCCAAAAGCGACGCAGAGTTCGACTCCAGAGGTCGGCTGATGCCCGTACCAACCAGGTCCTCTTCCCTCAAGCCCTCGACCACAAGGTAGCGTCCCAACCCTCCAGACCTGAACAAACGGACGCTTCCATACAGGCTGATGCTGAACACGCATGTTAATGATTCAATGGTGTCACTGCGTTATTATAAAGGGGTGACCCTTCCTAGCAGCGGGGGGGGTGGGGGGGCTTCTCTACAGTGACCTTGAGGTCCCCTCTGGTTCTTTCCCCCGGACTATGACTCAACACCCTGCCAGTCGCCCTTGAGCGATGGAGGAATGGACTGTAGGAGGATAGACTGTAGCCAACCACAGCTGTCGATTACACGGCCAGGGGGCAAGGCGGATGGTTTATGTAAGAATAGGCTGCATTCCCAAACGACACCCAAAACAACACCTCTATCCTTTTAATGCGAGGGCCGCCGGGACTGCGTTTGTGGGACGTTGTGATCATTCATGTAAAGCGGTCTGCTTTATTGATCCTATTGTTCGAGGAATGTTGTTTTTCGCTCACATTTAAATTAGATCACGTATCCAGTGGCACACTTTCACAGCGTTTAGTCGAACTCCATGACGCGTGTCCCATTGTTTGTTGACAACGTCTGTAGCAAAAGAATGATGCATCTTTAAAGACAAAAGGAAGCAACATACTAAATCCAAGGGCCGACACTGAAAGCTTCTTTTGTTTCCTGCTGCAAGAGACAAAAGAAACTGTTTGTGAGACAGAGCACGGGAAGAGGGTCATTCGGTTCGACGGCAGGTTTGTGGGACTTGTTATCCCGGGGGGGGGGGGGGGGGGTGTGGCGGGGGCGCATGTCTTCCAAAAGGGAAACAACAACAGGAACCACGGTCGACCTGCGTGGCTGAGAGAGCAGTCTCGGGGATGTGGAGGATGCCATCTTAAGACTCCAAAATAAATAAATAATTGTATCCATCCAGCGCCCCAGACGGTTGCCATGGAGACTACTTGATAATGATTGGCTGTCCTCCATCCCGCCCCCCCCCCCCCCCCCCCCCTTCTTCCCACACCCCTGTTCGGCTTCCTCAGGAACGAGTGGGAGCCTCCGGACAAGAAGGTCGACACCAGGAAGTACCGCGCCGAGCCCAAGAGCATCTTTGAGTACGAGCCAGGGAAGTCGTCTGTGTTGAAGCTGGAGAGAACGGTAAGGCTAGCCGCCCACCGCGTCTCCACGGGCGGCTCTCGGCCTGTCTCTCTCTCCGTCTCCTCTGTGTGTGTGTGTGTGTGTGTGTGTGTGTGTGTGTGTGTGTGTGTGTGTGTGTGTGTGTGTGTGTGTGTGTGTGTGTGTGTGTGTGTGTGTGTGTGTGTGTGTGTGTGTGTGTCCCTCCCTCCTCTCTTCCTCTCTCCTATCCTCCTCTCCTATCTCTCTCTCGCTATATATGTCTCTCTCTCTCTCTCTCTCTCTCTCTCTCTCTCTCTCTCTCTCTCTCTCTCTCTCTCTCTCTCTCTCTCTCTCTCTCTGTCTCTGTCTCTGTCTCTCTCTCCCCGGTCTCTGCTCTCTCTCTCTCTCTCTTCTCTCTCTCTCTCTCTCTCTCTCTCTGTCTCTCTCTCTCTCTCTCCTCTCTCTCTCTCTCTCTCTCTCTCTCTCTCTCTCTCTCTCTCTCTCTCTGTGTTCCCAAAAGGCTTCCTTCTAATCGAACCCCCTCATCCACATTTTCCCCCTCAGACTCACACACACACACATTCACACTCCCACACCCTTCTCCCCCGCCACCCACCCACCCCCAACCCCCTGACTCTTTGAGCTCTTGGGTGGCAGCTTGGTTGGCTAACAGCTCGTGTGTGTGATGTGGTGTGTGTGTGTGTGTGTGTGTGTGTGTGTGTGTGTGTGTGTGTGTGTGTTCTCCTGTCCTGTGTGTACCACATTCCTGATGGCGTGTCCTGTTGCGGTGATAGATGGATCCTTATTTGGGGGGGGGGGTGTCGTGGTGAAGAAAGCGTATCACTTACAAGGGGGCCATCGTCTTCTGTTGTTCGACTCAACGTTATCGGGTTGAATTTGGGCATCGTATGGACGCTGTTTTCTCTGATGAGCACGTATGTGTGTGTGTGTGTGGGGGGGGGGTCGCCACATCCTAGCCGCTCTCCATATTTTTTGGGTTATTTTTATATATTTATTATGAGTCAATATTATAAATATTCATCATAGCAGTGAGTGTGCTGGATTAGCAAAGGGGCTCCCCTGCAAAATTCCATGCTTGTTTACATTTTGAAGATAGTTTTCAAATGTTTGTTTTAATGTGCTGGATTAACCTCTCATAATGTATGTTATCGTTTTTTGTGACCATTGTAAAGGCTTAGCGTTCGGTGTTCAGACGCCATTGTTTGATTCTGTTTGGTGAATCCTGTTTGTCCACTCAACGCCAGCTGATTAGAGGGTCTTAGCCATAATGGAGACAAGTATCCCGTTGGCCAAAGGGTTCACCGTTGGCAAGCGCCTGGTCGAGTGAACAAGCACAAGTGTTGTGTTGAACAGATGAACAATGAACCAGGCCTGATGGGACATAGGACAGGCTCTGGTTGTTTTTAGTGTTTTATGACAGACCCAGTTATTATGGTACATTATCATTTTAGTGGTAGCTGTGGTTTCCTCTATTCTCAGCCATCTCTTGGGCAACTGTTTTGCAGAATCCAATTTGATTTAAGAGAAAATATCCCAATAACAAAGTGTCACATTGTTATTGCAATTGCTGTAGTTCCCAAAACTACAAACCAATGACTTTTGAATGTATATATCTTGCAGCCTGTGGTGTTGTGGTTTTAACCCTTAAGATA
>OLKM01000044.1:444788-497224 GCA_900291075.1 Melanogrammus aeglefinus
CAGAAAATACATTTAGAAAATGGATTTCCCGTAAGATCCTCCCTGACTTTTAGCAGGCTAAAAAAAGTCTATGTTTGCTTACAGTAGCAAATGCTTTTAGGCTCGCTTAGTATGCAAACTATTCCAAAAATGGTATACTCCAAGGCAAACCAGATAGTTTTAAGTGTTGTTGATTAACAACAACACAATAGCTGTTATCTGTTTATCTGTTTATCTGTTTATCCGGGAATCAGGCCCACACCCAAACTTATTTTAGAAACCAGATCGGAATGCAAGCTCTGGCCACAAACACGATCTGGTCTCACCTTTCAACACATCTGGAGCATATTCAGTATATCGATATGAATTCTGTCAAGGTTCATAGAAGACGGGTCAACGATTCAAAGAAGGACGATTCACACAGATGTCACTCTTCCCTTGTCGGGTGTTGGCAGTCCGTGTAATTAATCAGGCTGTGTGATAATCCCAGTCTCCTGAAATAATAATCGCTGTCAGTCTGTCTATTCATCTGCCTGTCTGTCTGTCTGTCTCTCCTCTCTCTGATATATTTAACAAGAGGGACGTAGAGGGGGTTAGGTCATGTCGTCATTTGATGAATCACTGCAGTTTGGCCCAGTGCTTGATGAAACCCCAGCCTCGGGCTCTCGCCTGGCCCCAGACGAGCATGGCACCGGCTGCCCACAGAAGCCCTTCAGAAGTCTAAACACCCAGCGGAACCTGTCCGGGACACGCCGCGCCCTGCGCGGGGGGGGGGGGGGGGGGGGGGGGGGTGGTCACATGAGACAGCATCCACCGCATCCCAGCATCCACGATAGACCCGTAGACAGAAGGAATCCATTCCCCCCCGCTCCCCGGCGACGCTTTTATGAGGAGCCCGTTGGCCGGGTGTGTCCGAGCCGACTCTCTGTTGCTGACATCCCCCCCCGGAGGAGCGAGCGGGAGCGCTGACGGGACGCAGACGCTCTCCATCCCTCTCCGGGGCTGTCATCCTCCACAGCGCTCGGGATTCCTTCCCGCTGAGATCACTCCCTGGCCGGGCCCCTGCTGAGTGTCAAAGTCACTTCTAAAGAGTCGCCCGGAATGCCTAGCATTTGACCTCGCGCTGGGCTGGACCCCACGGCTCACGGGGAAATCGTCTCGCTTCAACAGCCTTGAGATATTACGCCTGAGCGGGGCCAAGGTGCCATTCCCCCAAAGCCCTTGACAGGAAACCGCTGACGGCGTCCGCAGCTTCTCACGGAATTCTTTGTAGAATCCGCACTCCTCCCTCAGTCCCTCGATTCCCCCAAACACACAACCTATTTGTGTACAGCGATATGATGAATCACAACGCCAAAGCGACGCTTAACCATACCCCCCGCCACAGCGTCGATGCGTCTCACCCGTAGGTAACAGAGTCGTCATTTCAGAGCTATTTCAAAACCGCCCCACACGGACATACAAGGCCGTCCGGGGCCGGGATTCCGCGCATAACTTTGGTCAGGAAGAACATTTTGGACCCCCTGCGGCCCGCCTGAGTGACTCCCATCTGTCTGGCATATGTAGGCGACAGAGTCACCGGCCACCCTATCCCCGACACCCACACACACCCACACACCCCCGCCCCCCCCAGCCAGTGAGCCCCGGGTCACATGGTGGCCGCGGGGGTGTGTGTAACCCAGCAGAATAGGGACGAGGTGGAGCCGTGGAGCAGACGGTTTATATATCGGGTGGAGCGTCGCGTCGCGGCCGCCGTCGCCGGGGCTGGCGGGCTAAAACAGTCGTCCCCCTCCCTCCCCCGTCTCCCCCCTGTCTCCCTCCCTCCCATCCTCCCTCCCCGGGCAGCGAACGCGCGGGAGGGAGCTGTTTGTTTTCAGGATAACACACATCAACACAAACAAGGTGCTGGAAAGAATGGGATTCATGTTACCGCCATGTAGTCACGGCGACTATTTTGAAACAGAGGGGAAGGGGGGCTGTACAGGAGTGGGGGCGGATTAGCAGGATCAGCCACACAGCTAGCGAAGGGCTCAGTGGCACATGTGGACACCTGTCTCCCAGGGGGGGGGGCGTGTTGCTCGACTGACTCACCACAAGCGGAAGTCTTTCATACGTTCCCCGGTCACCTGATATCGATCCGTCAGATGGGGGGCCCCCCGATGCACGCGTCACAGCGGCCCAGTGAGGCGCTGGCCCCCCGGTGAAACCAGATTGTTTTAATGTTTCAGTGCCGGGGGGGAGCCGGGGTGTGGACCTCACTTTGATCGGCGACAGGTCTAGCGTGTGGATAAGCGGTTGTTGTCCAGAGTCCGTGGCGCAGACAGACGCTGCTGAGACATCTGCACAGCATCTCGCCAGGGAAGATCACATTAAGATTCCGTCCTCCCTGTTCCGATCGGCCTTTCCACGCCTGTTTCCTGTTTTCTTTTCCATTGATGCAACGTGCGTGTGCGTGCGTGTGCGTCTGTGTGCGTCAGTGTGTGTGTGTGTGTGTGTGTGAGAGAGTTAGCCACAGGTGTCAGGGGACACTGTGTGGAGACAGGCGGGTGGGCCCGGACCACAGCCGTGCACGGGGGGGGGGAATGGCCTAGGGGGTGGTTGGCTGTGGGGTATGTGAAAGGTAATGAGTAAGACCGTAATCACTGGAGAGGACGAGGAGAAAGACCATTGGACACATGATGATACAGCGGCGCTGGCCTGTTCTCCACGGGGCTGAAGGGCCATGGAACATTTGGCAGTATAAATAGATCAGAAGACTATGGACCTGCCAGGAGAGAAATTCTGCCCTCGGATAAGTTATTATTGATACTCCTGCCCCCGGCAACTGACTGGAAAAGGCAGGGAGTGGGGGAGAAAAAAAGAACGATTGGTTGGAGCCTGGTCCGGTCATCTGTTTGGTGTTTGTGGGTCTGAGGGTGGGGGTGGGGGTGGGGTGGGGTGGGTGGGGGTGAGGCGCGCCAGCAGGAGTTTGAGGTGGGGATGTGGCACTTGGGGCAGGGCCTGCCGACTGACTGGGGCTGGGGTTGTGCAATCGTATTTGCAAACAACACTTGCGCTTTTTTATTCATAGCCCAGTGTCAGGTCTGTTATTTTTACCTTCTGTGACGTCCACGCGGAGCAAAAGCAACAGAAACAGTGGGCTAAAATTAGCCCTAAACCATTGAAAATGCATGCGGGTGCTACTCGCATGCAAGTGACTATCCCCGGGCTTTAGGGTTAGCCAGCGCCTGAAAATAACAGCCACAGCCCCCCTCCCGTTCCCTTAAAGATTAATTCACTCACCCTTTGTATTATTTGTTTTTCTGTTTCCTTCTGTGTCATTTGAGTTAAGTGAGTGTCTTTTTCTTTAGTTTTTCTTCTCCGTCAAGTTTTTTCTCCAGATAAAACCCTCCAATACTTCTTATATGTCTGTATTTGAGTTACAAACACTCACATTTCTGAAGTGTGTGTTTGTGTGTGTGCGTTTGTGTGTGTGTGTGTGTGTGTGTGTGGTGTGTGTGTGTGGTGTGTGTGTGTGAGAGTGCCGGTGTGCATTGTGTGTGCGTGCGGTGCGTGCGTGTGCATGTGTAATTTGGCCTGCTTGCACCACCAGCTGGTTAATTGTCCCTCGGTCCGGTCTAGTGATAATGAGAGTGACTCAATACCAGACAAAAGAGATGGCTTCAGCGCGAAACGTCCTCCCATTGGCCGAGCCTGGGACAGCCCCCTCCCCACATGAGAACCCCCCCCCCCCCTCTGTTCCGGACGCACGGCCCACCCTCCCTCCCTTCTCCCCTCCCACCCTGTTCAGTGCCGCTTGTTTTTTCTCCAAGTTGCCTGCACGCCAAAACACACGCTTACGCTGCTGCCAGGGCTGCTGGTGAAAAGCTTCAACAAGTCGGGGTGTGCTGGACACAGAGAGCCACACAGCAGAGCCGGAGAGAGAGGGAGCGGGGATCTGGCCATAGCGAATGGTCCTTCTTGTGTTCTAGCTGGAGGAGACCTTCCTCGGGATCTATCAATGACTTCTTTGTTCGGTGTGTTGCAGAGTGGCCCCTCGTTCAGCCCCCTGGAATCAGCCGCCGACTTGCAGCAGTAGTAAGTTCAAGCCTCTTCTACTCTTTTCTTTTCTGCGCTTATTGAATGCGCATGTTTAGCCCTCTGTATGTGTGTGTGTGTGTGTGTGTGTGTGGATGGTATTTCAAGGGCTGGGTTGTGTGGTGGATCGGTGGGAGAGTTACTCCACCCTGTGTGTAAACCGCCCTGCCGACAGGAGGGGGGATGCGCCGGGTTCCTGAGGAGCTCCTGATAATGAGTGGAAACGTAACCAGAACAGCGTGCCTTCTCCCCCTCTCTCTCCCCCTCTCTGTCTCTGTCTCCCTGCCTCTGCTCTTTTGCGACTTTATTGTTTTGGGGGGTCAAAGCATGGGGGGTTGGGTTGGTAGTAGCCGGGAAGGGGGCCAGCATGTGTCGGCTTATTTTAAAGCCAGCCAACCTGGGAGGGAAAGCTGGATGTGAGCGAGGATTCAGGGAACTGGGCTCCCAGCTGCCGCGTGACTTTAAAAACCGTTATCTTCTCTCCGCGGGCGGGATGGGGAAGTCAACGTGTACAGGGCAGCTGCGTAATAAAGAGAGGATGTTTCATAGACACGTAAATAAAGACTTTGAGACCCCTGATCTCTCGTTGGTGTGTGTGTGTGTGTGTGTGTGTGTGTGTGTGTGTGTGTGTGTGTGTGTGTTGTGTGTGTGTTGTGTGTGTGTGTGTGTGTGTGTGTGTGTGCGTGTGTGTGTGTGTGTGTGTGTCAGGAGCGGTGTCTGTCGGGTGGTCTATTTTGGCCCTCATGTAGTAAAACGCAAGTTATTCCGCTTTGAGTCATGTTGACTTGACTCACATGCATCACTCAAAGGGAGGGGATTTCTCCCTCTCTTCAGGCCAGAGACTTTCCATCTGCTGTAGGGATTATTTATATTAGTGCACCAGTGTTTGTGGAGGGGTTTTGGAATTCCAGGAAGTTAATCATAAACATGTTACGTCGTATAGTTGGATATTGGTGGTTCAGTTTTGAGAGTTTCAGAGCCATCATTTTAGTTACCCCAACTGTTACCTCCAAGGCAGAAAAGCTGAAGTAATTCTCTGGCTTCTTCCAAAGGCACATGTGTTTTGGGCGGGAGAGTTTTTCATTGGTCTGTGATAGTTAGAGATGTGATGGACTTTTATGAGCATATTCTATCAGAGGGAGAATATTTATCGTCAAACAACCTCTCCTACAGAGAAACATTCTTCTGTTAGTGTCACAGTCAGAGATAATAGATTTATCTCTTAATTAGATACATTTTGAATGGTGGTCAGCAGTAAACATTGGTTTGTAATTGTCATCCTCTAAATCGAAGTCAATACGTTTACTGTGTCCATGAGAATGCAAGAATTAAGCCTAGCCCGCGAGCGTTTAAGTGAACAATAATGTCCGTCATTGTGATTCCGTCAATAGGACGTATCAACGCCTTTCCATCCAGCCCAAGAACGGCCGATTCACTTGCACAGTTATAGTTGTGTCTGTTGTGGGTATATCCTATTTTTGTGAAGCTACAAGGTCCATACGATATGGCTTGCTCTTCCAAGGAAAACCCGACCATGATAAATCTTGAATGGCGTCGTTTAGCTCCACGCAGATGTCCCTTAGCAGCACGGTTTGGTCTCACCCTCGCGCTCAAATAAAACCTGCAAGTTATGCAATTTTAACGAGTCCCCCTGCTGCCAAAACATATAGTATATTCCCGGAGAGCGATGAAAGGGCTTGTTGTTCCAGCAGGAAGTCCGAAAAAAGGGTCATGCATATTTTCTTTTTGCCAGTTAGATTTAAAAACAGAAGTATGACTCTGGGGTTTGGTTTTAAAATAAATGCACGGTGGACGCTAGGATTCCCAGCGGTTTAATGAGCTCGCTCACATCGGCCCTAATGGAAGACAGAACGGCAGGCACTTGCCCGGTGGGGGGGGGGAGGCCTGCCTCCGGGTGAACCTGGGCCCCGTAAAGGTGGGGAGGGGGTAGGGAGAGGCTGTCGTAACGTTTACAGTAGCTCATATTTATAGAAAATCCCTTGTGGCTGACCTATCCAGAAGGAAGGCCGAACGACGAACAGAATGCGTGCGTAAAAGAAGCCGCCACTCGTTCCGTAAGAAAACAAGACCGTCACTTCGTCGGCCGTCGGCCCCTCTTGACGCTCGCCGTGCACACGGGGTACAAAGTACAACGCCGGGGGGGGCGCCACAAAGTCAACAAGCACCTCCCGCAGCCCCTCCGAGGAAGCCGGCGACCTGGGTCTCAGGCCACTGTGTTGAAACAACGACGACGACGTGAACCCCCGGGAGCACTAACGTCGCCCCCTTTCTCTCTCTCTCCCCAGCGCCTCGTGTAAGTCGGGGCGCAGCGAGGTGGAGCAGGACAGGGCGTCGCCCAGCAGCGAGGGGGGCGGGGACAACGACCGCCATGTGTACAAGAGCGTCCTGGAGGGCGGCGACATCCCCCTGCAAGGCCTGCGCGCCCTCAACAAGCGCCACCCCAGCTCCTCCTCCTCCAAAGGTAGAAGCCCCCCCCCCCCCCCCCGTGGCTGTGGGGACCCCCACCGCTGCTGTGCGTGAGCAGTGGGGGTCCCCACTACTCACACACACACATGTTGACGTTGTGGTTGTTTTATTGTGTTGTCTGTGTGTGTGTGTGTGTGTGTGTGTGTGTGTGTGTGTGTGTGTGTGTGTGTGTGTGTGTGTGTGTGTGTGTGTGTGTGTGTGTGTGTGTGTGTGTGTGTGTGTGTCTGCGACAAGAAACGACATACTCCCGAGACATGAAACGAGTGGCAGTGAGGGGGAGATTGTGTGTGTGTGTGCGTGTGCGTGTGTGGAGGCGTACATGTGTGTCTCTTTAACGCGCTGTTATAGAACGCCACACTTGTGTTGTCGTGTTGCTCCGGGTCATCAAAGCCAATCACCTCCCCCCCCCCCCCCCCCCCCGCGACCCCCGCGACCCCCTCCCCATACTTTATTATTTGTGTCGTTTCCTTTGACGCCATGGATATTGTCCTCCGCCTGCACACGAGCCGTTTGCTTTGGAAAACAATCGCGGCGCAGACCGGGGCTGTCTTTGATGAAGCAATGGAAGCTGTAACCTTGAGGGATACCCCCCCCCAAACACACACACACACACACACACACACACACACACACACACACACACACACACACACCACACACACACACACACACACACACACACACACACACACACACACACACAGCCCAGCAACACTTGGTCGGCTGGCGGGCAGGCGGTTGTTGGGCAGGCTCAGACCAGAGCTCCAGAGCTTTCCAGGGGACAGGGGCGACGGGGGGGGGGCGGAGGGAGTTGAGAGGAGGAAAGGAAGTGATAAACGGGGGCTGTGCTTTTCACAGCCTGCTTGGAGAAGGGTGATATAAACAGGAGGGGGGGGGGAGGAAGTCAGCTGTCAGAGCGTGGAATGCCTTCTGCACACGGGACCCCGCAGAGGAGAGGAGAGGGGGGGGGGGCAGGAAGGGGTAACGAGACCAGCGAGATGGACCTGACAATGTGGTGGGGAGGGGGTTAAGGTTTTACATGGGGAGACACACACACACACACACTCTTGATTACTTTGATGGGACGTACAGTCAGGGTGAGGAGCGACTCTCTTTGTGTGTGTCATCAGTGTCATCCTGGACGCTGGTGTTTTGAATCTCTTGAGTCGTTTACCGAGAGCCAAACTGAATCAGAGAAATGCTGGAATGCTTGAGTCAAGACAACCGGCCAGATCCTCCACAATTGAGTGCGAGGCAGTACGGTAACATTTTAGTCCCACCGTCTCACTTTTAAAAAGGAGAGGAGTGTGGGGAGATAAACAATTCCTGGAAACAAGTCAAAGATCATGGGTTTCAGACCTTTGCCTACAGTGTATCATTGGACAATAAGGACTTTGTATTCTGAGGAACGAAGCTGCCCTGGGGACAATTTATTGGCTAACCCGGTGACACTAAACACAAATATATTCCTATCCAGCGAATCTGAACAAGTCGCATCCCAGATTCTCTGTCCCAATTCTCCGGCCTTCCGCCTCTCCGCCACACTGATGTATTATTTCCTGCTACTTCCTCTGGTGTCCCCTTCCCACGAGCCCTGGCTTCTGTAGGCTGACGAAACGCGGCTGTAAAACTACGCGTCACCTCGGTGTACATTATTACTTACAGCAGAGGCGAGGGCTAGATTAAAAGCAGTCCACCACGGAGGACATGAATCACAGCCCGGGCTCATCCAAGCCCAGCAGAGCAGGGAATAAAACGCTTGCAGTGTCAAGGATGTGGACACATCCGCCGCGGAGATTACACAGAGGGGAAAACGATCCGAATAGACTCGCAGCAGCCCCCACAGGAGTCGTAGCATTCGGTTTGTGCGTATATGGAGGACAATGCCCAGTTCTTGCAATTTGTGTGCGTTTTTTTTTTGTTGTTTTGACCAAACATTTCATGAAACATTGCTCATTCAACTCTTGATCCTTTTAGTTTTGCCTTTTTATTTTTCTCCCGCTCACACACATAACTGATTTCCCATTCAACTGTAAACAATGTTGTTTTTCGCATGGCAGGAACAGCTTCTGACCCTTTTTTCCATTTTTTTTCAAAGCATTTCTGTACACTTCATGCCAAGTAATGCCGCCACGCTGTTGCTTACAAGCCATTTAATATTTGATGTCGGCCACATCAAGTGTGCTTCTTATCAACCTCTGATGGAAGTGGGTCGATACTTTGAAAACACGGTCGCCACTGTGCTAACGTGTGGTGTGTGTGGACCCGTGACCATTGTAATCTAATATGTTGTTTATTCTGTTGTCCTGCATGCTTGCCAGTGGATTATAAAGGTGGGAATGGCTATATAATTTCACCCTGCTCCTCTTTAAATAGTCAAACGGTTCTTGCCAGTAACGCAATCGGTAACCACTGTAAGAGTAAAACGCCCCTCTCAGCTGCCAAAGCCCGCATACCCCAAATCCTCCCCTCCAAGTTTAAGCCCAAACTGCTGCCCCCCAGTGGTGACTCTGAGCAGGGCAGGACCGAGCCCCCCCGACACCCCAAGGCCCACAGCTGCGAGGACATATACAGTGGGGCGGACGGGGAGCGACGGGACAGCTGCGGATGGCGTCCGGACCCCCTCCCCGGGGCTGCGGCGCAGCGCCTCGGAGTTCTCCAGCCTCTACCGGAGCATGCACCACATCGAGCGGCCGGCCTCGCTGGGCTGCAGCCCCCAAGGCAGCGTCCGCAGCCTGGCCGGCCTGTTCGAGAGGCCGGGGGCGGACGGGGCCGCGCGGCCGGGGGGCCGGCGGCGACGTCCCCCGGGACGCCGTGTCGTCGCGGGTCAGCGAGTTCGAGACCATCATCCAGCGCTCCAGCCACGGCGCCTGCCCGCTCCTCGTCCCTGCCCACGCTGACCTCCGACCCCCTCGGCCCCGCCCACGGCCGGGAGCGTCTCTACATGGCGGCCGCCGTGTCGGCCGAGTCGCTGCTGATGTCGGACCACGCCCGGGGGGGCCCCTGCTCCGGGGACGAGGAGGAGGAGGAGGAGGAGGAGGCGGCGGCCCCGGCGGCGGTCGACGGCCCTAAGGAGGTGCTGGCGGCCTCCCGGGAGAACGGCTGCCCCTCGCGGACCTCGGTGTCGCCGTGCGGCCCCGACTGGGAGGTGGAGGAGTGCTTCGCTCGGAAGCCCCCCGGGGAGCAGGAGCGCGGCCCGGCCGGCCCATCGCCCCCGCACGACCACGCCCACGACCACAACCACGGCCACGCCCACAACCAGAACCACGGCCACGCCCACAACCAGAACCACGGCCACGCCCACAACCAGAACCACGCCCACGCCCACAGCCACCTCCACCAGCACCACTACCTCAAGCCCGCCGCGTGTAAGGGCTCGTGCCCCGCCTCCTACACGCGCTTCACCACCATCCTGAGGCACGAGCGGCAGCAGGCCGGCGCCCGGCAGGACCCGACCCCGCCCCGCCCCGGAGAAGAGGACCTCGCTGCCCGGCTGCCTCATGGGCCCCGCGCCCTTCCGGCTGCGGCGCACCGCCCAGCCCCACGGGGCCCGCAGGACTCTGGGGGCCACCCGGGTGATGCCCCAGGAGCCCCAGGAGCCCAGGCCGCTCATCCCCGCCAGGCTGTCCTCCCTGGAGGTCCTGGAGCGGCTGGGGGAGACCCCGTCCCCCAGACGCACTCCCCGCCGCTGTCTAACGGACAGGACGCCAACGGGAACCCGCTGCCCCCGCCGGCCGCGGCCCACAGAGGTGGCTATCTCCGTCACCCCCCCCCGCCCCCGCCCGTCACCACCTCCGCTCCTCTTCTTCACCACGTCAGCCATCTCCACGGTCTCCTCTCTGTCTCCCCCCCTCCCCTCTCTCTCTTTCACAAAGCGAAGTCCCCCCCCCCCCATTCGTAGTGTGTGTGTGTGACGGCTCGGCCCGCGTCACTGTGGTGGTTGTGTTCAGTGTCTCTCCTCATCTCATACGGTGAATGAACCTCGGACGAGCCCTCCTTCCACCCATCCACCAATCCTGAGCCCTTTCAGTTGTCGTGGGGGGTCGGGGGGGGACACAGGCGGCTTGTTTCGGGGGTAACGTCTGTGTGCATGTCTACCGGCGCCATCGTATTTGAGCTGTATGCAAGGGTGCTCAGAGCTGACTAAGCACGACGCAACTGCCTGCTGTAAACGTACAGAGCTAAGAAAAGGACTGCTCAACACTGTGAGAAGATCCTTTTATCACACATTGACGTGATCACTCACCCTGAGGCTAAATTCACAACCGTGACAAATGGAAGATCAGGCTACAGGCCAACGCTATGACGCAGCAGTGTTGCGCAGTGTTTATGTAGGTCAATACAAAACCCTGTGCATACGCGCTCTCAAAGTGATGCGTTCCCAATGTTGATGTTCTTTGGTTTGTTTGATTTGTTGTGTTATTTCTTTGGTTTTTTTTTGTCGAAGGTGAGATGATATCTGCATCCACCATGTTCCTTTATGGCGATAGTGGTGAATGGTTTGTCTTCTGATTTGGCTCGTATAGATGACAGCTTGGGTACAGGCTGTCTTGCCTGACACGTAGAAAGCTTGATGAAAGTTTGGTCCAATGAAAAACCAGGTTAGAGAGAAATACTGCAGAAACTAGTTCATATAAAATCTAAAACGAATTTCACGAAAAAACCTTGATGCAAGCTGGTAGGTCAGAATATAAATCTTAGCAGTGAACCATTGAAGTCTCTGTCAGAGGCCCATAAAGGTTTCATTTATTTTTTGTATTCATTCCTTTCTCCATGAACACAACATCGATTGATCCTGTAATTCTTTTCACGTGCATGCCGTAATACATTTATCTTTTGACTTGATTTGGTTGGTGTGCTGTTTTTTTTACTTTCATGTTTGTCCTGCATACAAGTTGGCATTTATTATTTAGAGCATGGTTGGGATTAGTGACTGTTCAGGACCGTGTCGAGTTGTACACGGCCATGTGGTCATTTCACAACGGAGAGACGCCTAGGCAGAGTCACGTTAAAGCGACGTGATGTCTCCACTCGGGGGGGCTGCCCTGTGTGTCTGCCTGAGCCTGATGGTGTGTTTTCTCGCCTCAGACTCGGACTCGTCCCCAGCCCACGGCGAGAGTCAGGATGAAGTGTTGAGGAGGCGTCATGGCGACAAAGAGGTAACTGCACCTTGCTGATCTCCTTGGCAACAACCGGCCAGAGAGACGCGTTCAGGACTGTGGGAGGAATAGGAAGCCACAAGAGACAGAGTTAATCCCCTTTAACAAGGACGAGGACTCTCTAACAAGGCATTAATGTGTAGTTGAGTTAACTTTGCGTCGTGTCCCTTCTTTGCAACTTCAAAACGAAGAGTTCATTGAGTTGGAGGCAGCAGGAGTGAGTTAAAGTCAAACCCAGACACATGTAGGGCTGGGAGACATGTGGGATTACGAGACAGAGCTGAATAAAGTGTGAAACCAGTCCAGGAGTGACTGATTATGCATGGCCCAGAGTCAGACTGCTCCTTATTAAATATGAATAAGAGTGAGTGGTAAACTGAAGTCAGGAGTGAGTTAAAATTAAGTGAAACATTATGTTGGGGGCGTCGGGGGAAGAAATACAACAACAACAACAACAACAACAACCACATTCTCAGTCGAGTTTTACTCCGACAGAAAATCCTGGAGGAGCAGCGGCGACTGAAGCGGGAGCAGGAGGAGGCGGACACGGCAGCCCGGCGCCACACGGGCATCGTGCCCACGCGCCACCAGTTCATCACCAACGAGCGCTTCGGAGACCTGCTCAACGTCACGGACAACGCCGAGAAGAGGAGGTCGGGCGTGGAGGTACGACGGCGGAACAACACGCCGCAGTCTGGTGCCGCTTCAAACGGGGGAGAATAGATGACAGATGTGTGTGTGTGTGTGTGTCTGTGTATGTGTGTGTGTGTGTGTGTGTGTGTGTGTGTGTGTGTGTGTGTGTGTGTGTGTGTGTGTGTGTGTGTGTGTGTGTGTCGTCTGTGTGTAGTGTGTGTGTGTGTAATAGATTGTACGTGTGTGTGTGTGTGTGTCTATGTTTGTACGTGTGTGTGTGACTGTGTGTGTGTGCGTGTGTGTGCGTGTCTATGTTTGTACGTGTGTGTGTGGGTGTGTGTGTTGTGTGTGTGTGTGTGTGTGTGTGTGTGTGCGCGTGTGGGTGTGTGTGTCTATGTTTGCATGTGGGTGTGTGTGTGTGCGTGTGTGTGTGTGTCTATGTTTGCATGTGTGTGTGTGTGTCTGTGTCTGTGTGTGTGTGTGTGTGTGTGTGTGTGTGTGTGTGTGTGTGTGTCTAGTGTTGTGTGTGTGTGTGTGTGGTGTGTGTGTGTGTGTGTGTGTGTGTGTGTGTGTGTGTGTGTGTGTGTGGGTGTGTGTCTATGTTTGCATGTGTGTGTGTGTCTGTGTGGACTTGGACGTTGGTGTTTTGTCAGTGGGGTATCTGAACACAGATGGCTTTCTTCTCTCTGTAAGGCAAGAACAATAAGCGTTGCCAGGCTACGAGGTTCAGTTTCCATTTCAGTTCCCTGTGTGCTTTGGGTGATTTCCCATCGTTTAAGAGGCTATTCAGACCTAAGATATAAAAGGTAGGGGATTATAGCGAAAGTATAGATGTTGTTTTTTGCTAGACTATGCTGCCGTGGATGTTTCCTGTGGGTAGTTTGAGGAAAAGCCTGACGGCCTCGGTGAAGCATGATCTGGTGTGCGCTGAAACACGTGGCACATGCACCCCATTCCTGCCATTGCTGGAATAGTCCAGGTATAGGCAGAGGCCCGTAAAAGTGACAGAGAGATGACCTCACCATAAATTATACTATACATACAGGGTTATTGCGTTTTCATTTTTGCCATACCTCCATAAAATATAAAGGTTTATTCCTAAGCTGAGATCATCAAAATATGTCGCTTTTTACGAGGGGAGAGAATTTCCGTGCGGAAATGTTTATTCATGTTTACTCCCCACCTCATCCAGAGACAATGTGGGTTTATATTCAATACATTAAGTTTAGTGCATTCTCTTCTTTATGCAGGTTAGCTGGTTGAAGGGGGCTTCAATCACCAGTTCTGCTCCTCTCCCCCTCTCTCTCTTAAAACATGTGCTGCTTGTGTGTTTTGCAGAGGACTCCGGCCCTGGCCCGCTTCGACTTCAGAGCGGAGACTCTAAAGTAGGTAAAAGAGATCGGGGCATGGCTCAGATGTTTGCCACGGCGTGCGTGTAAAATATTTAAAGCCACAGAGAAATACCAGCTTTCCCGTGCCGAGCAGGGGGGGCTGTAACTTTCATCTGACCCGTGACAGCGATAGGACGCTATGCAGGCTGGGGGTGGGGGGCCTCTTGATCGATAGCTCTTTATTTATAAGTTGTGGTATTTGTTTTTCACCTTCTGAGAGCCCTGTAGCTGATGGATTGGTCGGGCTGGCCTGTGTTTACTGTCACGCAATGGTGAAAGCCGTGCTTAAAATGCCCCCTTTTTTTAAAGAACCATTTCCATTTTCTTATTGTAATGTAAATAGGACTTTGGCTAACGTCCCAAAAATGTACAAGGAACGTATGCTAACGTTTCTTATTCAAACTAGTGTTATTGAACCCTGCTCGTTGCCCTGTGTCTGGTTACATCACCTCAACCCCTGGAGGGTAAAGGCTTGCCGTTGTTACCCCTGTAGGGAGCTTCCCTTCCAGAAAGGAGACATCGTCTACATCATCCGACAGGTGGACCAGAACTGGTTCGAGGGGGAACACCACGGCCGGGTGGGCATCTTCCCCCGGAGCTACGTGGAGGTAGGAGACGCTGAAACACGCATGGCATTGTTAGAGGAGAAATGTGTTCAATTCAGAGGAAGTCCCGGAGAGGTTTGACCTGACACACGGACTATGCATTCAGCACCAGTCCTGTTTGACCGTCAATGTTTGTGTTCAGATTAGAGATTGGGATGGAATGTGACTCAGTGCAGCTTCATCTGTTTCCGTGGTATTACACCACAGCCCGCCTAAGCCATAAAAACAATGATTTAATCATAAGAATTTTCATAACATTTAAAAAAATTAATAAGATTTTGAGCGTCAATAAAATGGTTTGATGTAGTTTTAAAGTAATTTAAAAAGTATCTGAGATTAACGAGAAACTCCTGCCCTCTCCCTCTGTCTCTCTCCCTCCCCCTCTCCCCCCTCTCCCTCCCCCCTCTCCCTCTCCCTCTCCCTCCCTCTCCCTCTCTCTCTGTCTCTCTCCTCTCTCTCTCTCTCCCTCTCTCTCCCTCTCTCTCTCTCTCCCCTCTCTCTCTCCCTCCCCCTCTCTGTCTCTGTCTCTCTGTCTCTGTCTCACTCTCACTCTCTCCCTTCTCTCTCTGTCTCGCTCTCTCCCCCTCCCTCCCCCTCTGTGGGTCCCTGCAGCTCCTCCCCCCCACGGAGAAGGCCCAGCCCAAGAAGAGCGCCCCCGTGCAGGTTCTGGAGTACGGGGAGGCCATGGCCCGCTTCAACTTCAACGGCGACACGGTGGTGGAGATGTCCTTCAGAAAGGTACCCCTCACCCAACCTTCAAACCGTATCGTTACCGAGGACCAATGTCACCAATGCATCAACTATAAGCAACCTAGCCCTTCATCGCATCGATGACGTTAGTCCCGGTTCATTTCAAACCTTTCCGTTCCTTTTAAATCCTTCATTATAACCAAGTTAGTTAGTTAGTTACCAATGTTAGTACCAATTAGTTAGTACCAATGGTTCAATAAACCCAAAGATTTATTTCTCTCCAACCGAGAATCTTTGACAAATTAAATTCTGAACCAAAGTAACGGCTGCAGGGAAACTGAGACGAGGGCGTTTGGCTGAACCCAAGTGCACAGACTGACAACGAGCGTGGAACAGTGTCAATAGTTTATTCGGATACGGGATCGGCGGGCAGAATAGTCAGACAGTCGGGGATCTGGAACCGGCAGGAGAGTCAGACAGGCGGGGATCTGGAACCGGCAGAAGAGTCAGACAGGCGGGGATCAGGAACCGGCAGGAAGAGTCAGACAGGCGGGGATCTGGACCGCGAAGATCAGACAGTCGGGAGCACGAACCGGCAGAATAGTCAGACAGTCGGGGATCTGGAACCGGCAGAAGAGTCAGACAGGCGGGGATCAGGGACCGGCAGAAGAGTCAGACAGGCGGGGATCAGGAACCGGCAGGAGAGTCAGACAGACGGGGATCAGAGAGCAGGCAGGATCGGCGGTCAGGTCAGGATTTGAATCGCGGGAAAGCACTGTGAAACACGAGAGACAATCTGGCAGGGAATGTTTGGGAGGAGAGGACTGATATTGGGGGAGCACAGGTGAAGGTGGTCGGGTTAATTGGAAGAGATCAGGGTGGCAGCCAGGTGAATGAGGAAACCAAGGGCGGACCATGACAGAAACAGTCCCAGAGTGCCGGTGTGATGGCGGAGTTTAGACACAGCTCTGTGTGTCCTACCAGCTCTCTGGTGCCCCTGAGCTGGGGCTGGGTGTCCCTCACCGTGCTGTGATCTAACGGGGTCCCCGCGTTGTTCCACACCCCCAGGGAGAGAGGATCACGCTGATCCGCCGAGTGGACGAGAACTGGTACGAGGGCAAGGTCGCCGGCACCAACCGGCAGGGGATCTTCCCCGTCACGTACATCGAGGTGACCAAGCGACCTCGCGTAAAGAACGGCGTGGAGTACCCCGACCCCCCCGTCAGCCACTCACCGCAGCGCAGCAACAACGCCTCTCCCCTGGTAGGGAGGGAACACACACACACACACACACACACACACACACACACACACACACACACACACACACACACACACACCACAACACACACACACACACCACACACACAACACACACACACACACACACACACCACACACACCACAACTACATACTGTCATGCATGCTGGGATCCACCTTGCCATTTCTCCCTTTGATAATATTCCTTTCACATTTAGTTTAAAATTAAAATGTTTTTTTTAAAGTAATCAAGTTTGATTTTGATCGAAAAAGATTATTTTCATGTAAACGGTTTGGTTGTAATCATTGTAACGTCCCAAAAATGTGTGAGGCACCAAGTTTTTTTGTTGTCACACCCAAAGCTAGGGTTTTTGTCGTTTTTCTTGGACCTGTACTTTCTATTCTTTGCCCAATCATCTCATCATCCCTTTATTATTTCCTCTTCTTCCTCCTCCTCTTCTTCCTCCTCCCCCTCCTCCTCCTCTTCCTCCTCCTCTTCTTCTTCCTCCTCCCCCTCCTCCTCCACCTCCACCTCCCCCTCCTCCTCTTCCTCTTCCTCCTCTTCTTCCTCCTCCTCTTCCTCCTCTAAAGCCGATCCCTAACCGGCTCACCACCTCCCCCCTGCCCCTCCCCCGCTCCTCCCAGCGCTCCGTGTCCCCCGAGGTGCACGCCATCTCCTCCGAGTGGATCTCCCTCACCGTGGGCGGCGGCGGGGGGGGGGGGAGGAGGGCGAGAGCCCCCCCCCGCGCCCCCACCCCGCCCCTGCCCCCGCTGCCCTCCGTCTCGTACCGCTGGGGCGAGTACCTGCCCCCCTCCCTGTCGGCCAGCCCCGTGCCCCCCGCCCCCTACTCCTACGCGGGGCTCCGGGGGGGGGGCAGCCCGTACTGCGGCTCCCCTGCCGCCTCGCCCTCCGCCTCCCCCCAGCCCCCGCCCTACCCGCCGCGGCCCAGCTCGGCCACGCCCTTCCTCACCTTCACCCCCCCCCAGGGGGAGGACTTCCTGCTGTTCCCGCCCTCCTCCCCCCACGGGGTGAGCCCCTACGGGGGCGCGGCCGGGCCCGGGGCGGAGGGCTGGCCCAGGTGGGGGGGTGAGGGGGCGGAGAGGGACAGAAGAGAGGGAGACAGGGCCCGCGACGCCCCCGGGAGGTGGGCGGACCCCCTCGCAGAGGTATCTCCCGCATGGCGTGCGGTGATGCGTCGGGGCGACGGCGGGCGTTTGGTTTTTTTGTGTCACGTTTGGGGTTCCCCTCGGGTGCAGTTGTGTGTGCAAGCAACCCCGCCCCCCCCCCCCTAACAAAAGGTGTTAGGGAGTGGGAGCCGAAACTCGCGGATTCATAGAGTTCGTTGGCCAGGCACCGTTCTCTCCGTTGAAGGGGTTATGCTAGGAGCATGGCGTTGTGTGTGCACCACTAACTAGTCTGAAGACACGTGACCCGGTTTGCTGTGAGCAACAGGCACCTTGAACGATGTTTGCCACTGTTTTTTTGCACCTGGGTGATTGTAAAGTCCTTGCACGTTCTTGACGTTTCCAGGAACTCGCGTCTCAAGGTGTGAAAACGGGTTTGAACGCATGACAGACATGGGATTTCTACGACAAATATGTCATATCTTTGCATCTTTTCCAACAACAGGTGTGGTGCCGGCCTGCAATGTGTGGACGTTTGTTATCTTCAGTTTGAGCTGAGCGCATTCATAACAGAAGGAGTTGTTGGTGACCTCCTGTGTGTGTCTCTCTCTCCCTCCCCTCCAGCCCTTGAAGAGTGAGATCGACTATCAGGGGAGGACCTCCAGGAGCCCTGTCATGTTGTTTGACATCCAGGATAACAACAACGCTAACTCGTTTGCGGTAAGATGCTAACCCCTGATTGCGCTGGGCGATAACTCAATGCCATCGTCTTTGAATGGTGACGTAGCTCCATGAGAGGAGGAGGTGGAGTTTCTGTGATACCCCGTTTAACGGTCTAAGTGAATGACGATGAGAAGAATGCATTTCAATTGATCAAATATGAGGAATGTAACTTCAGTGGGGAAGGAAAAGCAGGTCTTATTCCGATACCATACTTTACAATTTCAGCTAAAATGTCATTCATAAGCATATCGTGATATTTAACAGTATTATGATAAATACCCCATAATGATCCTGATGCCCCCTGCCGTTATGGAGCCCTGCATGCGATTGGGAGATGTACAAACCGGGCCTGATACATAGAATCGGTTGTCATGGAGATAAAACACCTGTAAACATATCATGACATTACTTAACTCTGTAACCTCATCCACCCTGACCCATCCATGTAACAAATAACCTCTCCTCCAACTCAGTCTCTTCCGTCCGTCTCCTTGATCTGGAATGATAAGATGTGTAACCTCCTGGGTGTCGTAGCCTTGGTGTCTCACTGCTGCAAACTGCATGCCGGGGTTTCCTCATCTGCCGACTAATGCTTCGTGTTCTCTGTACATCCTATGTGCGCTCACTCTGGCGTTCTGGCTCCTCGACCCAACCACCGTCTCTGCCGCTCCGCCGGCCCCTATCGGACCACTTCCTCTCACTGCCTCACCACTTAACTCCTGGATCGACTTCCTGTACCTCCCGCCTCGTCTAACTCTTCACCCCCCCCGCCCTCACAACCTCTCACCCCCCTGCCGCCACCCCACCCCTGAATCTCCCTGACCCCCCCCCCCCCCCCCTCTGTCTCATGTGGCCCCACGTGGGCGACCTGCTGTCTCACGTTTCTAAACCTCCCCCCAACGCACCCACCCACCTCCCACCACCAACACCATGCACTACCGCCTCCTGCTACCAGGAGGCGGTGTGCAACGAGATCATGAATATAGCCGAGACCTCGGTCAGGTACTGCAGCAACCTGTCCCACCCCCATGACTCTGTCGGCAGGCTGCCCCCCCACCCCAGTAAACAGACTCTGATCATTTCGCAGCAACCCCACTCCCACAGCAGCAGTCCGGAGCCGGGCCGTCTGAGCTGCGGAATGTGAGTATGGAGCCGACACGCCGGACGCACGCACACGCACAGACGCACGCACACAGACGCACGCACACACACACACCCACACGCACGCACCGCACATGCACACATATACATAGACACACATGCTCACATACACACACGCAGGCACACACGTGAGCAGACGCACATAGACGCACTTCGCATTCAAACACATACATAGACACACAGGCACAAACAGATGCGCACATGAACACACACACACACACATACACGCAGACGCACATGCATAAACATACATAGACACGCATGCTCACTTACACACGCAGACACACGCGCACGCAGACGGACACACACATGCGGATGCACACAGATGCACAGCACATGCAAACATAGAAACGCATGCTACACACATACGCACATGAACACACAACACACACACATACAGACGCACGCACCTCACATGCATAAACATACATAGACAAGCAGGCTCACTCACACACACGCAGACATACAATACATGCGCATACACACGCACCAGACACATATGCACACACATGCACACACACACACAAATGCATAGGCGGACCAGAACTTCCTTGAGGCAGACTGCCGATGCTAAATGAAACCCAGTCACTCGTTGTAGTTTTCCTGGCATATATTAACTCATTGCGTTACACAAAAATGTAAATGCAGTTCTCAAGAAATTTGAAAGACGATTGAATTATGATGCAATATATTATGTCCCTTTCTGGAAAATTGGGCAGGCGTTGGCTGACGCAGCTCCCTGCTCTAGTGAAGTGTTACGACACGCCAGCGCTAAACGACACGCCGATGGGGACATAGAGCAGCACATTGTTGTCGTGTACGACACTGTCCGTAGCGTAAAACACACTCCTACATGTCACAAAGGGAATGTTCCACGTCCTGTCACTGATCCCCCCCCCCCTCCCTGCAGTTTCCAGGCATTGTACACCTACGTCCCCCAGAACGAGGACGAGCTCGAGCTGAAGGAGGGGGACCTGGTCAGTGTCATGGAGAAGTGTGACGACGGCTGGTTTGTCGGTATGTGCTCACAGGGCTTCCCCGTACGCTCTCGCTGCACGCCAAAGGCAGAGGGTTGCTCGCAGAAGTGTGGAGGAAAAATGAGTCAAAGAATTGCTGCTTCAATGTGGTGGCTGTTGACATAATACAAATGGTTAGCCTCGTAGCATAATCGCCGTAGTCATATTTTAAGGTTCATCTTGTGTTTAGGGTAAAAAAATAACTCAAATAGATGACTTAAGGCAGATAGGGATTATGGAATGTAAAAAGGACTCTGATTGGCTTAAGGTATAGCCAATGAGGCGCAGTGTATCAGCAGTGATGGAAGAGTACTGTTTGGTTAGATATCACAATTTGGCCAAAATGGGACTTTGACAATTATGCTTCAAAGCTGTTTTTAGTTTGAAAAGGGTTTAGTTATTACAATCTCTATATACTATTTGACTCATTCTCTTCTCCCCTCTCCACAGGTACATCCAAGAGGACAAAACAGTTTGGAACCTTCCCGGGGAATTACGTGAAGGAGGTCAAATTGTAAACTGCAGAAAGTTATTTTGTAATCAGGCTGTAACACTATGGTCGCCTTGTCAAACGTAGGAAGTCAGTACTATCTCGCATGACTGTTGGTTTAGAATAGTCACTCAGCCAGGGGTGAATCCATAGGCCTTGGGAAGTGTTCAGTTTGGTCTGAGGAATGTTCTAGAGAATCTAAATGCACGAGGATGAGGGGGGGGGGGGGGGGGATGAGACACAGAGACTGCGGTGGTTGGCTCACTGCCCAAACCTCAAGTGTGTGTGTGTGTGGTGTGTACGCCTTCAGGGTGATGCACGCGCCGCTTGACAGTGTTGTTTGACAAAGTCGCTATCGATTTGCAGTACACATGGTCTAGGCCATGTTTTTCAGAGTAATATATGATCTCCTGGCGTTTGCGTCGCACCTCAGTGAAGGAAGGGTGACGAGGCGGTGAATGGATATAGGAGCGCGGCTTGTCTCCTGAGGCTCAGGGGATAGTTAAAAAAAAGTGTTTGCGTGATGAAGGAATGGAGCCATCTGTCATAAGCTACATTTGAGGGACAGAGGTGGTGGCGAATAATTAGCAGTGTGTGGCACAAGTACTATATCTGGTAATTTAAATGACAGTTGATCCTGTAGGAATGCTTTTCAATGAAAACCCGATAGCTGTCTGCATTTTTAGACAGACACACCATACATACGTACACTAAACATCGATAAATTATGACCAGGCACATACTTGGACAGAGTCCAACATACCAGAAGGTTTTGATCAACTTTGAGCGAACGTAACGGCTTCCAAAATATTTTTAAACTAGCGTTCTCGTGGGAAAATGCGGAATAGAGTGAAAGAGATGAACCTCAAGTAATCTTTTTTTTTACTATCAATATATTTAGTTTTGGCTTATTTAGAAAAACGATCGTCCAAATGCTTCCTTTACCATTTCAGTATTGCCTTGGATCTTAAGTTGTTTTTTTCTCAGTATCTTTGTGGCTGTGTGCAACACACAACATGGTGAAACATTAAACTATCTTCAAAATGAAGTTTTACGGTATGAAGGATTGACAGGCCGGTTGGTCAGTGGAATGCCTCGTTTCAGCTGTCTGCCGCCTAGTTTCCTCTCCTCTCCTGTTTGCATGTAGAGGTCAAGTGGGGTTATCCTGCAAGGTAGCGAGTGGCAGAGAGGTTAGCCTTGCTCTGGTGCAATCACAGGACAGGCGTGGTCACATCTCACTTCCTGTTTGGTCATTTGGAGCAAACCCACCCACACATTCTCCGCCCGCACAACGAAATACCAGAATAATCTCATGAGTCGTGTTATGACACTAACACTGTTAACCCCAATCAGCTCATGGCTGAATATAGAGGGACTTTAACAACTTAAGCTTCATACTAATTATTTAAATCTGTATTGGATTGTCCTTACTGCCGAACTGTCCCTGTTACACCTTCAGGGCATGGAAACCTGCACTGAGATGTTCAGAGGCTGTCCAATCATGGTTAGAATGTGTCTGTGAGCAATGCGAACCTCTTGTCTCTTTAACAAAGGCACTGTGAGGTGGTGGGGTCGTTTCCCATGAGCTAGAGCTGGACAGACAACATCAGTTTAAAGTTACACAATCAGGTGGTTTGCCTTCCTCAGAGGTCAGTGCCAACCGACTGAGCTGTCGATTATAATGTCTTTCTGATGCCCCTGTTGGGGCATAAGACATGGTTGTGTTGTAAAAAGCACTTGTTTGTAGACACAATGTTGTGTCTAGGTGGATAGGAGTATGTTCCCCTCCTACAATCGCCTAATTTCTGTGGGCAACACAGACTGCCCCACGTTGATTGAGATATACACCGTGGCTACCTGTGAAAGATACTTCACATAGTATTTCATAGTTGTCTTGCCACATTAAAACACAAACATAGTAATACTTTGTCTCTACTGTCAGTGTGTAACATTTTCAAATAAATTAGCTGCCCTGTTGAACTGTGTTGAGAAGGACAGTTAATAATTATTGTTATTAACTTAACATCTAACCCCCCAACATTTGTGTGGGAGTGTTGGTAGGGAGCATGTCTTTTATATCATTTACATTTGCCTGGTATAATTTACATTTGTCTGGTCCTAGAATGACTCGAAAGACAATTACGTCTTTGCTGCATATCAAACCATCAGATATATATTTTTTCATTTTACTGGGCATAAAACAGCATTAGCAGGCCCCATAACAGGTACCCCACATCCAAATAGATCCTCTTACAACAATAATACCGACTACTGTGCATATTATTTTATTGTTTTCAATCTCAATCCTTGTAATCAATCGTATCAATGTCATGCACTGTGACGTGCTCTCCGCGGTAGACTGATGACCTCGTCTCCTGGCTGGGTTTAATTTGTTAAGTGTACACACATGTCTTGCCAGTGCCACTTATATAGAAAGGGTTCTCTGACTGGTTTAGCATACTTTGGACTGAAACTCTGACAGTGTCTTTATGGTGCTGTGTTTTGTACTTCCTTTCTATGTTGAGCCACAGACTAGATGCATTTTATCACAAGAAAAGATACAAGTCTGTTTTTGAAAGAATAGCACTAACATGGTCGTATTATTCAAGCCTTTGTATAAAAAGAAATACATACAAACAGCCGGACTACAGCATGTCTCCAATCAATATAATTATGATTTAATAGAGAAATTAAGATTTGCAATTAAAGGGTAATTCCGGTGTAAAATGGATTTGGGATATGTTTTGTATGATAACGAGTTTAAAGGTTCGTTTTGGAGCACAAAAACCGCATATAGACGCTTTCTTCAGTTGGCTGTTTTTAGCCGATTCTATCAAAACGCTATAAACTTGGAACGAAGGGGGCAGTGGTTATGGTAAAAACTAAATTGTTTCAACTCGTTATCATACAAAACGTATCCCAAATCCATTTTACACCGGAATTACCCTTTAAGAAAAAAAAAAAGGAAAATGTTGTTTAACACACAGTAGATGTGTGTGAATCATATGCTTTTATTTATTCTATTTGAATATGTATGCCACAGTTGTGCAGTGATGATAAACATAGACCTCGTAGGAATATGCTTTGACACATGTGCGTGGCGACCATTTTAACGACTTTAAATTAAACGCAATTAGGACACTAAAGCAGAGGCGATGGCAATCCCTCCAGTCTTGAAGATTTTCGTTGTTGTAGAGATCAGTGCTGACTTTAATCGCCATCGTCACTCACTCATCAAGAGAAATGTCTTCCTACTCCCATAAACACATCCATTTAAATCACTGTGAGCAGAAGGTAGCGTGTTACTCCACCGAGGCAGACGTTTGCTTTATTTGGGTTGTTTTATATTTGGTTTCCATGGCAGATTAGGACATGTTTCATTCCTGCATGATTGCAGGTTTAATGACGTGATGGTGTTCTAACAATGTGCTAACAGTGTGGGACCCCTGTGTGTTTAGGCCTTCTCCCATCATGCCAATGCCTGTTCCTGGTCGCTTTTTGTCTATTTCCTAACCAGCGGCTCTTTAAAAGGAGGCAGGCTTGCTCTATCTCATAGCACCCGATGGAGCATGACTTAAATATATCGCAGCAGGGCAACTTGTTTTGTCATATAGCATATCGAGTCTCTCTCCAAACCATTCAATCTAAAATATTGTCATATTGTAGGATGTATGAATGTATGAATATATGAATGTCTGGCAGTGTACACACACACACACAATATGTAAAAAATATATATATCAGATCTTTCACTTTGAATGAACATTCAAAATATTGAGTGGCATGGCAAAATCAAGATTGTAAATATGTAAAAAAAAAAAAAAAGATGTGATGTGAAGAGATGGGAAATTCAGTTTGAGGTCACTGTTGGTTGTACAAGTTTTTTTTTTTACCTTAAGGATGATGGTTAAAGCACAGTGAAGCATTGTTAAGCACAGAAGTATGATGCAAATGAACACTGCGTTGCCATTTGTGAAGACTGCATTGCCTTATGTTAACAAAGTTGTGCCTAAGTTTCATTCAGTTCAACGTTTTTCGACCATGATTGAAATGTATCCGCGACTTATGATGATGCTAACATTGTTTTGTTTCATTATCCTAGTTTATGTGATAGGGAGACATTACTAAAAAAATAAAACAACATGTCATTATACTGCAAGCACCTGAAGTGTGACACAATGCTTCAAGTTAATGATAAATGGACACATAAGAATGGATTTCCTTGTTTGCCTAAACACACAGCTGGTTGGGTTTGTTTGCTTCAATTTGCAGTGTTTCATTGATTACATTAAAATAAATATATTACTATACATTGCTGTGGTTTCAATGTTATGCAATATTTAATAAACCATACAACATTTCTTGGATATCATCTGTGTTGTTCTCTGGTAAAGAATCTGGATTGATTTTGTTCGTCTAATAATGAATAAAATGTTCAACGATATATTTAGAGCGCCTATTGACTACCTGGTTCAATATGATAAATGAATAGGCCTACTCAATCATTTCGTGGACATTCGGGCTGGGAATAAAAACGTAGTTAAATAGGCCTACATTTAAACGTATTTGGTTTGTATAAAAACTATCATTTAGCAATTTAACATGAATAACTTCCGGATTATGTTATGTGATTATTACAAAGCTATTGTTCACGTTCCTACGTGTCTAAAATGGTCGCTAAACCCAGGCAAGGCTGCAAATAAACGTCTTTAAACGTTTAAATATTGATTCCAATGGGATTGTTAATTAATTAATCAAGTTAAATAAACGCCAATTCTATCTTAAAATATAGATAAAATATGTCCAGATTAATAAGGCCTACTTTAGGATTAGTTTTTGTTCGGTATAGATTTGAGGCGCTATTACGGTAAACGATGGGCAACCCTTTTCTGTGTATTTTTTTCCACTCCATTCCCGCTGCGCTGTCCTGGCAGGAATGGGAGGTTCGGCACATTCCACGTCCTGGGATCTGCTTCTACCGTACATGGTCAGGGCCGCCTGGACGTGGTGACGTACGGCTAGAGCTCCACACTCCTAAAGCAAACATTGGCGCTCACTCTTATCAGCGTGGAAACTTCAAAAAACTACTTTGTCAAACTTCACCAGCCTCGCCCCTCCCACCCAGCACACCAGAGCAGGGCGCCGAGCCCCGACCGAAACCATCGCCTACTGTTGAGTGTAGCGGCACATGTCTGTCTGTGAGGAAGTGAGCGGGGAATTTCACATTGACGAACCTCTGAATCCCTTCTCGACATGCCGATCCGAGTGACAATGGAAGGTCCTGGGCCTTGGGGGTTCCGTCTGGTCGGAGGGAAGGACTTCGAGCAACCGCTGACTATTTCGAGGGTGAGTGTTTTATGCAGGAGAATGCAACTTTGTTATACACTTGAGACAATAGCGGGCCGTCTAGGGCGATCACGTTCTTAACGTCATCCCATTGTCATTGTTAAAAAGAAGATGCGGTGATAAAACAATAGATTGGCGGTTACTTGGCTGTAATGAAGAAGTCGTGTTTAAAAATATAACTTTAGATATAATGCCATGATATGGGGAGACAACAGTTAAAGTTAAACGTGTGCTACTATGATTTAGGATGAAAAGGTTGCATCAACACTACCTTCTAACTATTACACTTTTTAGCACTACACTGTTGAAACGTGACTTGTGTTTGTTGCTTAAGCAGAAATACTTCTGTTTTTCACTGTCTTTGTGGTGGCTACCTTTTTTTTTTTAGAAGGCCTATATAATACCGCAGTGGTCATTCCATTCTGCTCCACCCATGGCCAACACATCGGACATTCCCCTGGCACCAGAGACCCCTTTAAGCCTCCTAGATATGATCTAAAAGCTGAAGCTTTCAGAGGCGTGTCCCAGCCTGTGCCCCTGCCTTTATACAACACCCCGGTCTTCAGTGATCACCTTCTCTCCCTGCTCACTTCCTCCTGCAGTAAAACGCCTCCTCCCTGTGTTTAGTGTAAATAACCCTGGTTTATCAAGTGTCACTGTGCCAAGTGACGTTCAGCTGAAAGACTCCGTTGTTCTGTTAGACAACCTTAGCCCTTCACTCACCGTCCTATAACAATAAAGGCCGTGGCTATTTCTGTGTGTCTGTGCCATAGGTCACACCTGGTAGTAAAGCAGCGCAGGCCGATCTGTGCATCGGGGATATGATCCTGGCCATCGACGGGGAGGCCACGCAGCACATGACACATTTGCAAGCCCAGAATAAGATCAAGGGCTGCGTGGATGAGATGGTTCTGTCTGTGGACCGGTATGTAGGATGCTTGTACACGCTCTTTTTCAGTGTGATTTGTACCGCCTCGGGCCAAAGACACAAGGCGAGTAACCAGATCTGACTCGGCCACGATTCAGCTGTGGAGGCACGGAGGAAGCATTCCAGCCCCGCCAGCTTTGGACATGTCTGCGCTTTAATCTGTGTATTTAGTTGCAGCATTTAATAAAGAAATTCACATTTGCAATTAAGAAAAAAAAAAAAAGGAAAATGTTTCATTTGCGAGCAAAAAACTGCAACTGTATGGTAGTGTCTGAGTGGGCAGTTGAAAGCTATTTATTTTTTTGTAGTGTATTTTTCAAGTATTGTTTGTACTATCTGGGTTAATGGGTAAACTTTACAGGTGCTCCTAAAACACATTTTCATGTACACGGGTATATGATGGTTCATTCAGCTTGGGATAAAACAGGAAATCCAAAAAGTAGCTTTCAAGAACATATTAGCTGATCTCATACGTCGTCTATGTTCGTGGTTAGTCTAAGTACATTCCAAGACGATGGTCTAGCCTTTTATTATTTTTTTGCTTTTCTTTGTTGAAACCCTCTGTGTCTCAACCCTAACCTCTGTTTCAGGTCAGAAACCAAACTATGGTCTCCACTTTCATCTGAAGAAGGGAAAGCAAATCCATACAAGATGAATCTTGCCTCAGAACCACAGGTTTGTGCTTGTGTGTGAGTCTTTGTGTGTGTCTTTGTGTGTGTGTGTGTGTGTGTGTGTGTGTGTGTGTGTGTGTGTGTGTGTGTGTGTGTGTGTGTGTGTGTGTGTGTGTGTGTGTGTGTGTGTGTGTGTGTGTGTGTGTGTGTGTGTGTGTGTGTGAGAGAGAGAATCGTTTCATCTTTGTGTCTTCATGTTTGTGTCTGCATTGTGTGGGTCCATGACTGTCTGTGTGCGTGTGTGTATGGTGGTATTTTGTGTGTATGTGTGCGCTGACTCAATATTCAATCTGTTAGTGCTTCAAACTTTGAAAGTTTCAGATCCTCAGTTTTCTCATTTCTAATTAATTCTATTATAAAAATGCAACCGGTAGCCAGTTATTGTACAGTTCAACACATTCCCTAACCTTTTAACAATAAAGGGGTGTGTGTGTGTGTGTGTGTGTGTGTGTGTGTGTGTGTGTGTGTGTGTGTGTGTGTGTGTGTGTGTGTGTGTGTGTGTGTGTGTGTGTGTGTGTGTGTGTGTGTGTGTGTGTGTGTGTGTGTGTGTGTGTGTGTGTGTGTGTGTGTGCGTGCGCCCTATGGGGGCGAGGTCATAAGGCCTCAAGCCCTGCTGCCAAGTGCCAACTATGAAGTCATTGTTTACCTCGCCAACAGGAGGTAACCTAGGAGACGCTAGTTTATCATCCAAGCGCTGACGCCAGGCTCAGTTCCTGCCCCGCTAAGTGGAAAGAATGAGGACATGAAGTGTGCATTCATGTAGGAAACTGTGCGCTATGTGTGTGTGTACGTTTTTGGCACGCGTAAGTCCCGTTGACCACTGCCTTCACATTTCACCCGTGAAGTTGTCTGCTTTTGCTCACTTGTTTCGAACGCGCTTTGTGCACTTTTCACTTCTCCATGTGAACAGACCCTTTTTCAGTCATGTCATGAATACATCACAGCCTTAGCTGGAGGCAAATACGAATAGTAGGCCACTACAACATATAAATAGTAGGACCCACCAACTACCCATAACCAACTATCCATAAGATAACTATGGTTATCTTGCACTGTCGTTGAGTGCCGGAGTTAAGGTGTTGTCTGTTCGAAGGTATAGATATGTGACTATGGTTTGTCACCCAATCAGACAACGGGGAACTAGGAAGAACAGGTGATTCATCTTGTAAAGAAAATTAGCTAAAATGAAACGGTTTGGTATGACTGGAGACACTTTCAAGTGAGAGATGTAGGTTACTTTAACCCGCAATGAAAGTGCAGTTCCCTGTTAAGATATAGCTTTCTCTATTTATAATAACCATAGCTCTATTGAACTGGCACTATTTTGCATACTACTTTTAGTTGGTTTTACAGCAAGGTCTTTACAACAAGTAATGTTTTACTTTAGTAAAAGACTGTCTAAGGGAAACAACCATGATTTCAACTTGAAATTACATTGCTAAACATACTCAGATAAATGTTATAAAGACGAGCCTAATATCCTGGGTTTGCTACGCATTCAAGGATTTTTCTGCCGTCTCCGTAAACCCCTCATACAACATAATGATAACAGAAAAGGGGTCTAAACACTTCTGCCGTGGACCAATATCAATAGATTGGCCATCGGTTAAACTAGTGTCATGCGTTTTTGATTAGTCTCTCTACATCGAAAAGGCTTGTAGTGTGAAACTATCGTCTGATGCCTAAAGCATGGGAGAAACATTCAAAGGCTTTTCCTTGTGTTTCCACTGTTCAGCATGAGCCAGTCTCAATGGTATTTTTTTAATGTGCTCATGTTTTCATGCAGTGCATGTCTGAGGATTTTGTGTCTTGTGTACGTTTGAAGAACTGTAGTTAGTCATTTTCTCTTCAGGAATATAATCTGTAGTCGGTCATAACAACGTTTGTTTCCAATTCTCAGAGCAGTTCGAAGCCTTCACTTGCTATTTAAAAGAGGGCTATTTTTTATATGAATTTAATAACATCATGGAAATTAGGTTACTTTATTTTTTTGTTTTAGATCTATTGAGTCTGTCTTGTCATTCATCGTCTTTTAAAGCACTGTGGTTGTGGGGACTTTGGGATGATGTCAAAGTCATTGATGAGGCCAATAGATTTTTTGTATAGACTATTAATACTAACCACAAGCAAAGCTCAACAGTTTGTATTCTATTGGCTGCACGTTGCTCATTGTGCATTCAGAAATCTCAACCAACTGTTCAGTGGATCAAAACAACAATTTTTCCGTTTATTATTTTCTCATTTTTCCTCCACGACGACAGGAAGTCAAGGCCATTGGCTCCGCCCACAACCGCAGTGCCCTGCCGTTCGCGGCGTGCGGCTCCAAGGTGGTGACGAGCCAGTACAACAACCCGTCCGGACTCTACTCCTCCCAGAACATCAAGGACTTCAACTCGACCGTGGACGGGGTCAAGACCATCACGGACGCAGTGGAACCCTGCAGTGTGTGAGTCCACCGTGGCACTTCCTGTTGAAACTAACTAAACCCATCCAGGTTGTGTGTGTGTGTGTGTGTGTGTGTGTGTGTGTGTGTGTGTGTGTGTGTGTGTGTGTGTGTGTGTGTGTGTGTGTGTGTGTGTGTGTGTGTGTGTGTGTGTGTGTGTGTGTGTGTGTGTGTGTGTCCGTCTACGTTACACTATAATCCCGTCGTGGGGCAGGAGAGGCCGTTCATAGCGGCGCTCTCAGAGAGAACTGTTGGTTCTGTTCCAGGTCCCCACAATGTAGGAATTAAAAAAAAAAGCCATTATAAATGTAAGGAGAAAAAGAAGACGCATCTTCTATTTTCCTTCTTCCTTATGTATTATTTCCTTTATTACTCGTTCTGTCTCTTAACGTTTCTGTTCAGAGAACTGTTGGTTCTGTTCCGGTCCCCACAATGTAGGAATTAAAAAAAAAAGCCATTATAAATGTAAGGAGAAAAAAAAGACGCATCTTCTATTTTCCTTCTTCCTTATGTATTATTTCTTTTATTACTCGTTCTGTCTCTTAACGTTTCCCTTCCGCGGCCCCTTGGCCTGCAGACCCCAGGAGGGCCTGCCGTGTGGCCCGCCACAGGTCTTGGCCAACTCCGAGGTGTACAAGATGCTGCAGGAGAACCAGGAGGCAGATGAACCCCCCCGCCAGTCAGCCTCCTTCAAGGTCCTCCAGGAGATCCTGGAGACAGGTACCCAGGCCGTGCCCCGTCCCCCCCCCCCCCCCCCTCCTCCTTATCCTGGACCACTCCTGGCACAAGCACAGAGCGTCCCACGTTTTCCACCGTCAGCAAAAGCTATGCTTCATGAGATTTAAATTCCCTACTCACTGTTGATAAAGAGACGTCGCTACTGACTGCATACTAATCGCCCCATTCTCATGATGCAGCTAATTGTGTGTGTGTGTGTGTGTGTGTGTGTGTGTGTGTGTGTGTGTGTGTGTGTGTGTGTGTGTGTGTGTGTGTGTGTGTGTGTGTGTGTGTGTGTGTGTGTGTGTGTGTGTGTGTGTGTGTGTGTGTGTGTGTGTGTCCAGGGGACGGTGAAAAACCATCAGGGTTCAGGAGTGTGCGACCGCCGACGACGAAGATTGGGGCGTCGCTGGGAAACGCAGACAAGTTGCCCATCTGTGACAAATGTGGCTCTGGGATTGTGTAAGTACCACATGATTGCCCCAAATTCGCAATTTATGGGCAAGGAGATGATTTATTTTAGGCTTGTTTTAATAGCCTTTTTTTTTTACAAGCGTAGCGGTGTACAGCGTGTGACTGCCGCGAAATTAAATGCCTTTGCCAACGGGAGAGGGCCCTGTTGTGCAACCTGACCTACTTTCCAGCCCTAGGTATCTGCCATGAATCCTGCTGAGTCTTGATGCACCTGGAAGTGTCCCGGTGATGAAACACTGTGACGCAACAGGGAGAGAGAGAGAGAGGGAGGGAGGGGTGTGTCTCAGGACTCTGTCTCTACCTTGTGGCCAGTCAGTGTTACTGAACAGAGAAGGAAGTGTTTCAGGCGAGACGGGCAGGTGGCCGGAGAGCATTGCTGAAGGCGTTCTGCTACTTTGAGGACTCCTTTGTCACACGATCAGTCACACAGACACGGAGACTGTGAGAGGTCATTTATTTCCGAAACATTATCGGCTACGCCACCACAACAGATGGGTTTGCCTATTAAAGGAAGGACATTGAAAAAAGTCTAAGCACTCGTACATCAATGTTTAATACAAACGGGCTATCGTTACAGTTGAACAGCCAAGCTGAGATCAACGCTGGGATGTCCTTCTGCTCCTCTTTCAGCTCGCGTCACAAAGTCAAAGTTTTCAAACGTTTTGGATTTGGTTTTGAGTGAATAGGTGCAGGTCTGCCGCTGAGTGTTCACTTCTCCCTCCACCACTGCAGGGGTCTGGTGGTGAAGCTGAGGGATAAGTTCCGCCACCCGGAGTGCTACACCTGCACAGACTGCCAGGTCAACCTCAAGCAGAAGGGACATTTCTTTGTGGAAGAGCAGATTTACTGCGAGAAGCATGCGCGCGAGCGGGTCACGCCACCAGAGGGCTACGACGTGGTCACCGTGTTCCCCAAGTAGAGCCCCAACCCCCCCTCCCCATAGCGACGGACTGCACAACAATATAGGATACCATTAGATGATCCCAATACATGGAACCCATGCTAGGTTTTGGAGACTGTCTTTTCTCCCCATTGTGTGTCTATACGCAACAACACTCGCTGTTAAACAGGCTATAAAAATGTTGATTTGCACATTCGTTTTGGTGTCTCATAAAGGATGGATGAATACTGTAAAATAGTAACGTTATATCTACTTGAAATCTTATTGTTGCCCCAAAGCCTGGAGTCTAGTTCAATACGATTTTACTGTATGATTAATATTAGGTGAATGTTTTTTTTTTTATGAATGATGATTTCTCTATCCACATTATTCTGTATTTTCTTATCAATTGCAGAGTGAACCAACTTTTTATTTTAAAATATCACTGCCAAATAAATGCTTTTTTCTGATCTCTTCTATTTGAATTTGTTTAACGTCTTTTGCCAAAGTTTCTAGCCGGATGGGTGAAACGTTGTTAATAAGTGCTATATAGTTTAGAGATAACTTATATTATTGAACATTTTACTGATCCTAAAACTTTAAAATCTAACAAATAAATGTAAAGTTTTTAAAAGATATCCGTCAGCTAATGAAGTGTTTGCATGAATTAAGTGCAGAAATGTTTACCATAAAAAAAAATGTCTGAAAAAAGTATTCTCATAATTACATGGACATCTAATAACGATGTACAATTAAACGTCAATAGTCGTTGATTGAAAAAAATGAAGGTAAGAAGGACATGGTTGGGGTTTGCCCTTTGTTGACTGACGAGCAGATTCCTCGGTTCAAATCAAGCCGCACATCCCCGGGGCTTCCCTGACACGTCGGCGTGGAAGGCACGGAGTCCCACGCACTGGAGTGCGCACTTGTTGGGCTCTCCAAATGGTCTATCATGTAAATACCTGCGGCTGACGGCCAGCAAGCCTCTTGCTGAAAATGACGTGGGGCGTGTTGCCCCGGCTGTTGTTGATGATCGGCCATCCTCAAAGTCTCTGTCAGTGCCCAGATGTAGTTGTGAGCGAAGCGCAAGGTTTCAATCTTGGTAAGCTTCGCGTCGTTGGGCAACATTGGCAGGATGCTCCTCAGGTCGTCGAGGAGCAGAGTTCAGGTTGTGCATACGATTGCGCTCTCTGTCGTTGGCTTTCACTCTGCGTTTTCCCATGGGCCCGCGTGGTCCTGATGATTTGGAACGAAGAGGCTTTTTCATGCAGGTTTTCACCTTCCATCCACTATGACTGGTGCGATGTCGACCAAGCTGTGTATTGAAATCATCTGGTGTGTCATCGTCTTCATTCTGGATGCTGCGGACAGAATACGCACCGGGCCTCACCGCGTCTTCCGTGACGCACCGCTCAGTAGGCGCACACATCAATGTTGGCAACATCCTGCGCTGTTTCAAAAAGTCTAAGTAACTGCATATAGGTAGTGCCAAGACAATAAAAATATATTATACAGTTATTAAGCTATAAAATAATTAAATATAATAATTTAACGATGTAGTTTGGAGGAAAATCGGTGGTTTCTCCGTGGGCTCCTGCCTCCAACTGGAAGAGACGGACTATATGCGCAGCTGACAATGAGAGATGGATGTGCATCATCTGTCATTTTATGTGGCCTTTATCTTATCTGTTTCAATGGTGCCTGAATCAACAGCGCCTGTCAGCTGGCCAATCAGCTTGCAGGCAGCAGCACGTCTTGCGTGCCCTTGTCCTTGCTTTGCGGTGATTGTAGGTAGGCCCGCTATTGGATTAGTCCAGTGCCTGACTCATTATTCAAAGATATACCAGGCCACTTATGTTTTTCCGTATGGATTTTAGTCAAACATATTGTTCAAAGTAAAACCTGTCTGATTTACATATATATATATTATATATATTATTTCATTGTAACGCGAATATTGAATGCAGACTAGGGCTTTATACGCCTAAACTAGAGAAAGTCACTCGAATCAGTTGGCACATATTATAGCCAATGTTTTCATTCTGCTCAATAAAATCTTGAATTCCTTTTTTTCACATTTGGGCCAGTACATTTTGGTTACGCACACTTAAAGTGTTAAATCATCTATTCTTTGATGCCATTCTAAAAGTTAATTTATAAAGGCTCATATTGGGAAGGCTTACTAAATACAACTTCAAACGATGAAAGAAGAAGTGAAGGATAAATATTGATCCAGAAGCCCGTATGGTACGCTTGTTGGTTTTATAAGTAGTGTACATATCAAACCGTGTATTGACACATCCGACTCGAATCGAGCTTGGCGCAGTCCATACTCGATTATGGGAAACCATTTCATATTGACAAATAAAAATGGCGTTTATATAATGTTGTAAAGTAAGATTTCCGCCTTCAAAGAGCTTGCTGTATCACGTAACATAAGCATTAAAATTGTTACAAAAGGTAAGAAGATTATTAAAACAGAAATCACATTGACTCATTGGAGGCGCAACAATCTGGTGGGTCGATAATCACAATTACGCATGGGAACAGCCTCTTCACAGCTGTCGAAAATGAAGAACTTTTTATTTGAAGTTGAAGAACAAAGGGTTTTCTTCTTTGTCAAATCAATAAATATGTTTTCAGCACCGCACATTTGCCATAACACTGTGCGCTATGACATCTCCAAAATCCAAGTGAACTGATGCTGGCGGGAAGCGCATGGGTGTATTTAGTCTTTTGGACTTATTTTAAAATAAATAAAATGTATAAGGGTTACAAAAAAATTACACACCAGACAATGAACGAAATGTGCGTCGGCTCAACAGAAGCCTATTTTACAAAGGACCCCAAAAACGCTTGTTACACTCTCGTTAACTTTCTGTCTAAATATGTATTTTGGGAGCTCTCTGATAACCATATGCTTTCAATAAAATTGACAAATACGCTGGTGAGATATGAGATTGTGCTTTGCTGTTATAAAAGCCACGAGCAAAAGTCTAATGTAAACTGAATATTACCACTTTACAAATATTCACTGATGCCAAATCTATGTTGGAAAACCGTGGACAGGTGTGTGTTCGAGGGTGACAGCCTTGACTTGATTTTTTTATCAGCATACTCTGCTTTTCCGCTTGTTATGCAAAGTGTAGGCAAACACACGCTCCGAGTCGCCGAGGAAATAGCAGATATCGAGGCAGACTTCGTCCGAAAGTGATTTAACAATATTTAACAATAAACTTCGCAAGTGCGAGAGCAGGTGATACCTGCCCGAGGCTCCTGATTACTACTCCACTTTACAGTCTCTTGTGCTTATTTAATAAACGAAATCTATTTATTATTATTTTAGCAAACAGAGGTACCAGGTGGGGCTTTATTTTCGTCTTGAGCTTTTGTTTGGAGGACGTTTTGAAGGGGCAATCAAAGTCCAACAACTCGCTGACCAGATTGTTGTCAATCCCAAACTAGCAGCGAACCATTGAATGTGGGCCCTCTCATTCAGTGTAGTAAATGGCCATGAGAAGAAAGAAAAGGAGAAACTTCTTAAAGAGAGAAAAAACATCTTAAAACATTTAATTGCAACCCGGATGCCATATGTACACCTCTTGTGAACCCCCTAACAATACGGCTGCCTTTACAAAGTGGAGGCTGCGCCTTTGGGGACGCGTGCGCTTTTTGGAGAGGTGTGCGCATCGTGACCAGAATGACCCTGAGCACACTTTGCACAAGAAGTAATTCGGTTTTAATGTGCTTTTGAGTTTCTTTTCACTGGCCTAGTATTGTAGTTCTAACCTAAGCTTTTGAAGGCCATGATCACCAATTACGGCGGATAGTAGCCGGTTTGGCCCAATGCGAAGACATAAAGGCGCACTGCTTTGAATCGTTTACAATGCAGTTATGATGGCAGGTCGCTACCTTCCAAGATTTACAATTATAACCTTTTTATTTTTTGTCAGTCGTTTGGAACGTAAATTGGAAATGATGAAATTGAGAATTGTACTTTTAGGTTTTTATATATTGTTATTCATATAGACACATTTACATATTGTAGCAAAGCGCGATATGCATGTTTTAATATCAGTATTTCATAACATTTATTAAGATATTTGTCATGGTACATTTCTAGGAAGCTCGACTAATTTAAGTCCCATGGCATTTTCCTCATCTCGTCATTATGTTTAAGTATCCCATTTATACTCTGTGTAAGGTAAATCGTTTGTTTTACAATTATTATTTATTATATTGTTCTAACATTAATAAGCCTACATCTCGATTAGTTACAAAACCTTTTTGCAATTTCAAATCAAAACACATTCTTTATTATTATTTTTCAGATTATTTTTTTTAGATAAAAGATCTAAGAGATTTTTTTAGTTTATTCAAGTCATTCTTTTTAATTGTAAATGTAACCCTAACCCCATGGTAAATCGCCAAATCTCTCGGTGTTGACTCAATGTTTTAAATCATGATTAATTTGATCATATGGGAAGAGTCAGTCTACGTCTACAACTCTAAAAAAGATAAATTAAAGAAAAGTCGGTGCTAACGTTCAACGTCTCTGACAAAGTTATTTGACTTAAATCACAATCTGCAATGTGCAACGAGACATGAGTTTAGGAAGATGTCTACCATTTTGATTATCACTATTATTAAATATCAATAAAAGTCTAATTCGTTTTAAAAATAAACGTAGTATGACTTGAAAAACATTCAATAATCATATAGCCACAGTAGTCATACTGTGTTTTCCCTAATAGCCCATTGATCACTGTGTAGGAGCAGCATTCGGCCACTTGGGGGCACTGGTGACACTAGAAAAAACACATTTGACGTCAATGCAAACGCGACAGCGAAACTCAATTGGTAAACACCCCTGGGTGGTGTCATAAGCTGTAACTTTTCAAATGACCTGCTTTTATGTAAGATCTATAGAGCATGTAAACGCCATTCAAGTGGGGATTCATGACCACGGAACCGCTCGCAAGTTGTAAGATCTGCATGTACATATACTGTGCATCAGCAGATGCGGGCTACTTCCTGAAAGTGGGGTTAGCATAGCAGCCTGTTCATATTGATGTTGTTGATCTGGCTCGTCTTGTGCAAGTGACTCCCGTAACTCGACTAACAGGACTGCTCCAGCGAGGATCTCCTCCGACGAAATGGATTACAAGGTACGCCAAGGCTCTTATTGACATCCAATATCAATCATTTAGCTGGTCGGTGTAGCATGCCTTGGAGGTGTTTGATGATGGAGTCAAGGTGTGGGGTTGATAATGTGATATCATGTGTCTTTATTGTTAGCACATCGTTGCTCCAGCAAGTGTTGCTCCATTCAAAGTGGCTGTTTTGTCATCTCACTTTCCCTCGACTGACTGAAGTTCACAGTGGGACTAGAGGAGCACAGGAGTACATGAATGCCTATTGTCGTCGATATTTCTGCGAGCTCGTTTTTGTTTTACCCATTAGAACTTATTACTCCTTTTAAGTAACTGTTCAGGTGTTGAAGATGGTTTATTCTAGTGGAATGTTTATTCTATACTAACTTTTGTCTGCAGGAAGCACACTTAAAGAGTATTGTTTTAGAGTTTGTAATTTGAGCTGGTGATCTTTTATTTAAATAATGTACATTATTTATTTTAAATTATACACAAGAGAAGAATCATGGCAAAAAGTTATGTGGACCAGACATGACCTAAGCTTAAAGCTGCTCTGATCTTCAGAGTTGACCTTGTAATTCTCTCTCTCTCTCTCTCTCTCTCTCTCCCCTCTCTCTAACAATTGAAGGAAAAGCCTACAAAGACACAGCACATCTGATCTAACTCTCTCTAGCTGCTCTGATCTCTCTCTCTCTCTCTCTCTCTCTCTCTCTCTCCCACCCCCCATCATCTGAACAATTGAAGGAAAAGCTACAAAAGAAAACAGCACATCAAACTAACTTGGATTAAAGCCAATTTCTTTTATTAAAGTAGGATGAAACAGGTGTTCCTTGCTGTTCTTCACCCAGTGTAGGGATGTGTTTTTGGGATTGAAAATCAAATCAAACTTTACCATTGGTAACTTGGTAAACAGAAAAAAAACTACCTGATCACATTTAATCAGACATGATGTGTTACAGAACACTGTGTCCATTCCCACCAAGGCCTCTTAAGGTCTTTAAAAACTGTGCTGACTACAAATTCCCACTCTGTTTCAAAATCTCATGAATCATGCAAAACAAAGATATGAAAGTGGCGTGCTCTGGCAGGCCGAGCAGAGCAAGTCGCAGATTGCCTGAAGATGAAGCCTGCCAGCTCATTGATTACTGACTCAGCAGAATGATAAAGATGATGTGTGCTCTGTTAACCCCTCGAGGGCACCTAGTAGCACCAGCAGCTTTCTCCTCCTCCTCCTCCTCCCAGCACACCCGGTACATTTCCATGAGAACATGACTTCCCCCTTGAGAAAACAATAGTGTCTTTACTGAATCCCCAGCTGCTCCTATGGGAGGAAGGCAGCGGAATGGGCGTCACACTGCAATACAATGGCTAGAACAAAATGGGAACCGGAGCTTTTTAACATATTCAAACATAGAATGTCGCAAAGAACAGTTTATTAACCGGAGCCAAGCCCTTGGGGAGGGCTGGGTGGTCTTTGGATTAACTTTACATACATCAATAGTTCAGACTTTTAATGACTTGGAAGTCTAGATTGGCGGCAGATTACCAAAATGTGCCGTCTATCCAGATGAGTTGCCCTTTTTTGATCCCTTGATTACTTTCTGGTATTTGGGTTAAGCCAATGAAAGTTATCACGAAGAGGAAAAGGTTAAATCCATTGTGTTTTGTGTTGATACTTGATGAGATGGGGCCTGCTGCAGTATCTATCTCCAGACAGGCGCGATTGTCTCCTTCTGCTGTTGTTTTCTTACCCAGCTAACCTGGCCAAACCTGTATATGAGCGTGCTTTTCAGACCCATGTGTGTGACAGGTGTATTGAAGGGTGTTTTCACGGTGGCCCTCCCATTGTGTTTCATTCATCAACGCTTGAAGCTGAAAACAATACCATCGGTTAAGGTGTCAACAGGACCGTTAACTCCTGACCTGTTTCCATTTCGATTACCAGTTTCCATTGGTTTTTCGTACCGGGGAAAGCACACTTTCGGTTGAGTAGACTACATGGCAGCTGCACAGGTCTTATAGAAACGAGGGATAAGATGTAATTGGTACACGGCAGGCCTCCGGTCGGATGTTTCGGTTATCTAAGATGTTCTCCTTACGTGGACCTTTAGCTCTACTCCATCCGATTGTGGTCTTGAGTTATGATAGAAGCGTATTAGTTCTTATCGTGGGCATGTCACGGCGCTGTTAAAGTGCGATATGTGGCGAGATAAAGGGGGGAACGTGCAGATATGTTCACCTTTACAGCACTTATGAGACGACTGCGGTGAATCATTTACTGTGATTATGAAATCGGCTACACGATGATACTTTCTTATTTTTATATTTGGGTAAACTCTTATCGATACAATAAAAAAAAACAAATTGCTGATATCAGAGCATGTTATGGCATGAGCAAGGCGTTACAAATTGGAAGTAGTTTGTACCAACACCACTGAAAGCTAGTCACCATCTCCATGGATCGCGATTGGCCCGTTGAAATGCATTGTGTGTGTCCTATTGGCTTCACAAGGTCAGATTGCGTCTTGGCATTCTGTGCTGGGAGGAGTCGACTTAGCGATATGTTTCACTCCACTAGCTGGGTTAGGGCCACCTGCCAACACCGTCGATAGAGATCACTGACTGCCAAGGGAGATATCTGAACTCTATAGAGATGACCGCGTCTTCTGATGTAAGTACCAGCTCAAAAAACCCATAATGGTAAAAGGATGGCTTGTGTTGGACTGTGTTATATTGAAGAATGCCCATAAGCAGGAGGATTCCTCATTCCTAATGCTGGTTTCTGCGGTGGTGTTTTGCAGCATTACACCACTTCGATGTGAAAGTATGTGGCTGTTGATGGGTTACATGAGCCGCATTTGCGTGAGTGTAGCTTAACATCCTTTTGTCTTTTATCTGTAGTCGCCCGTCCTTCATGTCATAAAGTTGTCATTGCCGCAGGCACATTTTTTTCTTTGGATCTTGTTCTTGAAGGCTGTCAAAAAATTGTGAACAACACCAACTGTAAATATAGTTGACTGCAGTTTGATGATTTTGATCTGTTTTAATCTGTTCACTTCAACTGCATTACTTCATGATGATGAGGATGTATTATATATCACGGTTCTAATTTATGCTTCCCAAATGTGGAGCTTTGTAGAAGTAAAGAGAAGTGTGTGAACTTTATGGTCACATGGTTCCACTTTTACGCAGCTCGGCAAAACGGTTCTGCGTCCCCGTCTGTGTCCTTGTCTGTGTGTGTGAAACCCCACACATCAACGGGTGGGATCATAACCCTGTGATGCACAGCTCCAGCCTAGAGACGTCTCAATGACCCCCCCCCTCCCCCCCTGCTGGTCCCTGTGCCCCCCAGAGTGCCTTGGACGTGTACGGAGAGATGCTGCTGCTGTACGTTGAGCAGGGCCGGACGCAGGTCAACAGCCTGTGTGCAGACCTGGAGCCGTGGCAGGTCATCTGCGTCACGGCGCTCACCACGCTGGGAGGCGTCTGGGCCAAGGGCTTTCTGTTCCAGCAAGAAAGTAAAGAAGCACCCACCAAATGATCAATAAGAGATACAGTAGAGAGTGGAAACTGGGCCATAACGTTGGAATGCGACACAATGTGAGCCATGTTTTGAAGTTCCCAAGGCCGTGGGCTCAAGAGCGCTATGATATGTTATAATGAGGCTATATTTTGCAGCCAGACTGCGTCAAAAGGATTTAGTTTCGCTTCTGCTTTATAATGTCCCACGCGGAATGAATCATGTTGCTGAAAAGGCAATCGCAGCCTCACTGCAGGGAGTCACTTGGTCAGTGAAGGCAATTGCACAATTAAAACACTTGAGATTTTTTTTTATTGATATTACTTTAAGGATTGAAACACCAGATTGAACCCTTGATAAGTTAAAACTAGCATCGTAGCAGTTACACTGATGTCCAGTCAGATCAGCTCAGTTTTGGCTGCACGGGGTCCGACTGAACTTCTCTAACCTTCTCTGAGACAGACTTGTGTTGTGAAGCACAGCTGGTTTAACGAGCACATGTCTTGGCATGCCACCGATGCATCTGCTCTCTTAGTCAGTGATTTTTGATATTTGCGGTCGTCTCCGTCTACCAGCAGTTTAACCCAGAACCCCTTTTTGTGGTATTTCTCCGCTAGGTCTCACGTCACGAATGAAGAAGCGAGTCTTCCGACTCATCAGAAAAATACCCTACGTCGGCCTGGCAGTGAGTACCCCGGGACAGATGGCCTGGGGACGTCTTCCCAGTGTGTGTGTGTGTGTGTGTCATCAGACAGGCTTTACAGACGGGACCCGTGTCTTTATAAGTTCATGAGTCACCCTTCGTGACTGGGCAGAGCCTGCACACAACAGAGGGAGGGGCGACGCAGACCTTTGGCCCACTTGACACCAGACTCCCGTGATAACAGAAGATCATGGGGTTACTTGGGGTCAGCTTATCAGCTTATGTCATGGAGGCAACACATCCTCAATCAATTGTATTACAGCATTCATGTTTTTGCAAAACAGACGTCCCCCCCCGCGTCTTACGGCCGGAGACCACATTGGGATTGAGTTGCGGTAAACACAGCTGTTTTCTAAAGCGACTTCATTGTCTTGTGTTTCCCCCCCCCCCCCCCCTGACAGATCCAGAGCCAGCTGAACAAGGCCCTGGACGACATGTCGGTCAGTCTGTGCACTCTGAAGGAGGGCATGAGCTACACAAAGCAGCTCCCGGCCGCCGGACTCTCCCAGGCCCAAGTGCTCGACATGATCAAGGAGTACCAGACGCTGAGTGAGTGCCCGTCGCTTCGGGACCGGCCGGCTTTGGGCGCCGTTGACAAAAATGATAATCAAAGAAGCCCCCTCCTTTATTGAGAGCTGATGGCGTCGGAGGTCTTAAGACCCGGCCTTTCGTATTTTTGTAAGGGATGATGAAAATGTTGTGCTTTCATGTTCTGGAGGATTGATTGTGTGCCGTCCTGCAGATGAGGTCCAATGGGAGAAGGGCTGTGTGTCGGGGGCAGTGTACTGGGGAGACGAGACGCTGACCCAACTCTTGGTTAAGGTATGCCTCTTCACCCCCCCCCCCCCCCCACCCCATCCTGCATAAGATCGGCCTTCCAGCTCTGAAGGTCAAATCTCAAAGAGCGCCTTATTTCCCCGGTCCCTAGGTATACGGCGACTTTGCGTGGAGCAACCCGCTCCACCCTGACATCTTCCCCGGGGTGCGGAAAATGGAGGCGGAGGTGGTGAGGATGACCTGCTCGCTGTTCCACGGAGGTCCCGAGTCCTGTGGCACCGTGAGTCCGCGGTTCATGAATCCCGTTTTTAAAAGGTCCCATGGCATGTGCCAGTCACACTCACACCCCCAGGTGTGAGTGTGACTGGCCTTAGTGTCCACCTAGAGGTGGGACGGATAGATTAGCTACAGTCCACTGGGTAGGCTGCTAATCACGCCACACCTGGTGGCAGGTCATGGGACCTTTAACGCTGTATGAATAATCCCCAGTCACCAGGTCATCGTCGTCTGACCCCTTCCACCTGTCGTCTAGGTTACCTCCGGCGGCACAGAAAGCATCCTGATGGCGTGCAAGGCCTACAGAGACATGGCGTACGAGCGCGGAGTCAAGCACCCTGAAATGTACGTCCTCTCGGCCCGGTCCGCTCCGAACTCCCCGTCGGAATGCGTGTTCGGAATGTGCTCCGTTTGTTTGTTGCCAATGGCGTTCCGAGCGGACGGCAGTCCAGTTGGGGCCGTGGATGTGTGTGTGTGGGAGGTGGATGGAATCTAATGTTTTGCTGTTTTCGCTCCCTGCGGTTTGTACTCTCTTGTTTTTTAGCGTTGCACCAAAGAGCGTCCACGCAGCCTTCGACAAAGCGGCGCACTACTTTGGCATGAAGCTGGTCCACGTTCCCTTGGACCCGGACACCATGAAGGTGGACATGAAGGTGAGGACACGACCCGGGTCCAACACAACAACAGCAGCCCAGCGCGTTTTATACGTCCAAATATTTCAAAAAGCAACCAATCGTATTGCTGGAGCAAGCTCAATTGTAGACTAGGCCTGTTGATCTGTTGATCACGCCTCTTGAGCTAAAGAAAATGACAGCAGCACTCCCCGGACCAAGCTCAATCTACGATTGAGCTTGGTCCGCATATTTCACGGACCAAGCTCAATCTACGATTGAGCTTGGTCCGGGGAGTGCTGCTGTCCTTTTCTTCAGCTCAAGAGGCGTGATCAACGGTCCTAGTTCAAACGACTCTGTACGCAATTGGCTGCTTGCCGTCGCTTCCCCGTCGTCATGGTGTTAAACCAGCCAATAGCGCGCCAGGGGGGAAAAGTCGGCTTGGTGATTGACTCCCTACAAAAGCGCATCGGAAGCAGGAAGAAATGCATTGCTCTTCTCCGGGCCCTTCCGCGGGGCGAATCCAAATCGCCGGCCGGGGGTGGGGGGGGTACCCAGTCCAACCAATCGGTCTCATCGTGTAAGTGTTGTCGTTCTCCAGGCCATGAAGAGGGCCATCAACAGGAACACGGCCATGCTGGTCTGCTCCACCCCGCAGTTCCCTCATGGCATCATCGACCCTGTGGAGGAAGTAGCCAAGGTGAGGGACGACTGCGGACGCAGACGGACAGGCGGACATTCAGAGAACTGACCCATTACCTGTGCTGTTCCGCCACGGCTCTCAACACACACACTCTCCCCCCCCGGTTCTCTCCTCAGCTGGCCCTGCGCTACAAGCTGCCCCTGCACGTGGACGCGTGCCTGGGGGGGTTCCTCATCGGCTTCATGGCCAAGGCGGGCTACCCCCTGGCCCCGTTCGACTTCAGGATCAAGGGGGTCACCAGCATGTCTGCCGACACGCACAAGGTGAGCTGCAGCAGCAGCCGCGCTCTCTCTCTCTCCTGCTGGCTCTCCAGCAGAGAGATCCTCGCTCAGTTCCACTCCTGTGGAGCTGAGGTAGGCAGGGAGGGGGCCAACATCTACTGGGGCGGCGCGTTGGTTTTGTAAGTGGATTTTAAAGGGGAAATTCAGAACAGAACATGTACACATGGCCCGCATATTTCACAGACCGGAAAAGTGGATTAGGAAATCGCTCTTGATCAGACATCTGCCATTCTGTGGTTTTCATGAAGCCCGATGGTGGAGCGTAAAAAAGACGGATGCATTAATTTCAGCATGCATGTGCGGTTTTATGTTTAAACTTCCCCCATGTTGACTGTCTGTCTGTCTGTCTCTCTCTGCCTCTGTCTGTCTGTCTGTCTGTCTGTCTGTCTGTCTGTCTGTCTGTCTGTCTGTCTGTCTCTCGCTCTCTCTCTGTCTGTCTCTCGCTCTGTCTCTCTCTCGCTCTGTCTCTCGCTCTCTTGCTGTCTCTCTCTCTGTCTCTGTCTCTGTCTCTCTGTCTCTCTTTCTCTCTCTCTCTCTCTCTCTCTCTGTCTCTCTCTCTCTCTCTTTCTTTCTTTCTTTCTCTCTTTCTCTCTTTCTCTCTCTCTCTCTCTCTCTCTCTCTCTCTCTCTCTCGCTCTCGCTCTCGCTCTCGCTCTCGCTCTCTCGCTCTCTCTCCAGTATGGCTACGCCCCCAAAGGCTCCTCGGTCATCCTGTACAGCGAGAAGAAGTACCGCCACTTCCAGTACTTTGTGGCGCCCAACTGGCAGGGCGGGATCTACGCCTCGCCCTCCATAGCGGGCTCCAGGCCGGGGGGCATCATCGCCGCCTGCTGGGCCACCATGATGCACATGGGCGAGGACGGATACGTGGACGCCACGCGCAAGATCATCCGCACCGCGCGCACGATCGAGACCGAGTAAGACCACACACACAACAGCAGCGCACGTCTGTGCCGGGGCCGGGTCACCGCCCAGGTCAGGGCGGCAGCGGCTCAGGAGGTGGAGCGGGTCGGCTGGTAGCCGCAAGGTCGCTGGTTCGATCCCCGGCTCCTCCTAGCCGAGTGTCGAGGTGTCCCTGAGCGAGACGCCTCACCCTGACTGCTCTCGCCATCGGTGTTGATAGGTGAACGTCTGGCAGTAGCCTCACCCTGACTGCTCCCGACGCAGTCCATTTACTATTTAACGTCATGTACCCTCAACTGCTAGAGTGGTTGAATGATCCAACTGATCAGTTCGGTTGTACTACTCGGCGTTCTCAGAAGGTTTTATTTCTCGTCAGCCCTGTGAACCCGTTCCTCAGCGTCCGTGTTCCTCCCCTCCTTGGTCCCGTAGGGTCCGTAAGATCGAGGGACTGTTTGTGTTCGGGAAGCCCGAGGTGTCCGTGGTGGCCATAGGCTCCCACGACTTCGATATCTTCCGCCTCTCCAACGCGCTGACGACCAAAGGCTGGAACCTGAACACCCTGCAGTACCCCTCCAGGTAAACAGGGGGCGCCACCCCGGGGCGTCTGCCCGGGAAACAGCCTGATCCAAATTCACCAGAGAGATGTGCTATTCATGGATGACTATGTATGACAGTTTGTTAGGCGCTGTGTGTAATTATTTTTGTTATTTACAGTATCCACATCTGCTGCACGGTCCTGCATACCAAGGAGGGCGTGGCCGAGAAGTTTGTCAAGGACGTCCGAGAACAGGTGGCCATCATCATGAAGAACCCCAAGGAGAAGACCACCGGCATGGTAAGCTAGGCTACGGCTAGGTAGGCTACGGCTAGCTAAGCTACGTCTCGCCCGTAGGCCCCCAGGTCACGCCACTGCAAACCTGTGTTAAAAAAGCATTGACATAGCAACCTGAGATGCAAATCCACATTATTTGTTTGAGCTTGTTTGTTTTAACCTGTGGCAATATCCACCCAGCCGTCGTCTCAGATGAGACTATGAAAGCCTTTGAGGGGGGGTTGTTTACCAGTGTTTCCCCCCCCCCCCCCAGGGAGCCATCTACGGCATGGCGCAGTCCATCCCGGACAGGTCCATGGTGACGGAAATCTCCTGTGGATTCCTGGACTGCCTCTACAGCACTGAGGTGCACAAGCCCACAGCTCCAGAGGTTCACATGAACGGGAACGGTAAAGCCCACTGAGGACCAGCAGCCTCACCTGGCCGACACCTCTGGCCGCGCCCACCTTCCACCTGCACACCTGTAAGAGGACTAGCAGTCTCTCTCTCTCTCTCTCTCTCTCTCTCTCTCCCTTCCCGTCCCCCCCCTCCCCCTGTCCTTTGGCCTGTCCGCTCGGTAAAAGCCCTACAGTCCAACGGTTGCCTTATCTTGCCTCGGCTAACCCTACTGTTTGCACTGACAAACGACCTGGGATGCACAAGCCATCGTGTTTTAACTCACGAGAAACTACACATTTACTGTGCCTAGAAACCATAGAGAAATTATGACTCAAATCCTTCATTCTAATGATTATCTGAAATGTGTTTGATTTTTGTTTGTTATCGTTTTCTTTTGCTGTTTGTTTTTCCCGATTTTGAGTTTTATCTGTGCTTAATTATTTCTTGGATCGGGATTTCAATCAAACTAAATTCATTTTAGTTTTTCATATATTCGGTTCACAAGTGAATGCATTCAAGTTTTTTTTTTTTCCTTTTATACTTGTAACAATCAAACAGGAACATTTCAAAATGCGATCTTGCTGAATATGTGACGACGCCTAGAAAGAAACACAAACCACTGAAAGCGTGACACGCTGCTCTTCTGCCCTCCAGTGTACAACTGCATGTACTGCAGTAACCTGGTTGCCCTGAATGCAGTTTTTCAGTTTTTCCATTTTTATTTGTGTTTTAACTTTAAACTTTGCTGCTTATAATACAACTACATTGATGTTATAAAGACCATTATTACATTTTCAGTTACTATAATAATTTCTTTGAAATATCTTTCCTAGCACTTAATACAAATGTAATTCATACTTTTGCTATGATACATTGACTGTGGAAGGTTTCAGAGAGAATTCGATGTCACTTAGGTTAAAGGGTAAGAAATCGTTTTAATAAGGGCTGACATTGAATGTTTCGACTCACTTCCCCTTTAAAATCATTTTTTCAAAATTTCAAAAGCAAAAAATATGTTTTAATTCATCCTGTGGAGTAAAATGATTGTCATTATATATTTATATGTGGTTGACAGATAACCTGAATATTTTCCTTCCTTGTAATTCAAGATCCTCTCTGAATCTACCTCAGTCGCCACCTATTATGACCATGTCTCTCTTCTTCATTCTGGTTACGTAATAGAACCTCTCCCACAGGTTATGTCAACTAACGCGGTTATGTCAACAGTCTGTAGATTCCAGGCGTCTGAAATGGGTTTAAACTATGTGTCCTCTTTATACTGTGTTTCTGTCCGACGGCTCAAAAGTTCACCTTTTTCAGTCCCATGTGAAAAGGGGAACAATCCATGCTCCAATGGACCCGTTTTGTTTTGTTTTTGACATACCCACGTATTATTACTCCGATTGATTGTTGAAACTGTCGCCTATATCTATTAGAATATTTCAATGTTCACCCAAAACATAACCTTGTTCCAGGAGTGACAACAGCACATATTTCATAGTTTCAGAAAGCAGGCATGTCTTTCACCAAACGACGGTTCTCTAACTTGCGTGTGTCATTTTGCTGCGTGTTTTTGTGTATTAGACCACTGTGTGATTTGTGTTTCATTGATTATCTATAATCCTGGCCAGTCCTATTCTATTAGGATTGTACAACCTTTTTAATATTTTTATATTGAGTTGTGAATGTATAAAAAAAAATTTTTTTTGCATTCAGAAAGACTTCAGAAGCTGTTCCAGGGTTTGCTAATGTCCGGGTCTTGTCACCATGTTGGCTATGTTTCTGCTATTGGTGCCCAGTAAAGAATTACGGATTTTTAAGATGCAATCAAGGGATCAAACGCATCCATGTTGTGTAGAGAGGGTTAGCGAAAATATGAGTTTAATTACGGAGCTATTTCTGATTTCACTCTTTTCCTACCGTCTCCGTCTCATGCATACGGATATGGTTTTAATGTTGTCCCATTACTCATCCAAAATGTGTATTTGTTTAGGTTTGTGTCGTCGGCTGTTATTTAAAAGCACCACATAGCAATAATAGAGCATGGCTCCTCGTTGGCCCGACCAGAGGTCATGTTAACAGATCCTGTGGTTGTTAGCAGACTCAGGGATTTGGCTTTGTAACCTCCATTGATGTGGCCCAATGCTCCTTTTGAATGTTGTCCATTTAAATTAATAAATACCATGTCGCTAGAAGACTTTCGATTCATTTCTGCTGCAGTGAAACAATATCTGAAAATGACTAAAAGGTTATTTATATATTTATGATACATGTATGACTTAAATATTTTGGAAAACATTTTTTTATTTCAGCACTTTGGACAAATACAGACAGATGGAAAGGCACATGTTTTACATAAAAACAATTGACTTGTGCCTTAGCAAAGAAATGCTTAGACAAGGTCCACTTAATGGATCCCAGATGGGACTCTGGGGTTGTAACACCAGTAACACCCTGGGGGTAATCCTGTATGTAACCCTTTATTCATTCTCCCATAATCTTCCTTTAAATACACTCAGACACTCTCACCAGTACACCGTTACAGTCACTGGTGGCTTTTGGTTTTTTTCTGAACTGGAATGACGACATGAAACTGGGGTTTTTTTGGGGTTCAGCTGGGGCTCACATGAGGGACGCCTGGTCGATGAAGGTTGCCAGGGTGATGTCCCGCTGGGACAGACCCCCACACTCGTGGGTGCTGAGTGTGATCTGAACCTGTTGAGAGAGCGGCTGGACCGGTTATGGGGCTGAAATGAATCCCCGCCACAGGCAACACGACTCAACATAGGCCTGCCGGGGTCGCGTGGCGTCGGCTGATTCAACCCATGACTACCATGTACTTTTATCCAAAAGCGACCGTAAATTCAGATGTTACGAAAGTGCAGGAAGAGCTTAGCCATCTCGCTCAGGAATGGCCATGTCCCACCTCCAGGTGGGGGGTGACCGGGGGTATCGGACTCCAGACCCTTTAGGGTGGGAGTCGATCCGCCTAACCACTGCAGTTACGGTGCGCTCCAGATGCCTCGGACACCACAGCCTTCCGAGTTGCAAGTGGGGAAATCACCCAGCTTTCTTGCGGCATTTCCCGGAGGTACACCCCCTTTCGGAGCCCCATAGGAATTCTCAAGAGTACCCCGAGTTCAGTGATGACGTGGCTGCGCCCGCAAAGAGATTTATTGTCTTTGTATTTGTACCATGTCGGTCATTTTAACGTCGATTTTAAATGCACACTTGATTGCATTGCTACTTTATTCCAGTCACCAATGTATGTATTGCACTGTCTTGCTGTGCGTGCAATACAATGTAATGTGTTGTGTTTGTTTTTCGAGCTGGTTTGCTAAATGACACAATCACAAAAACGAACGGGAACTCTACAAGTGTGCTACGAGACAGGAAATGACATCACAAGTGCAACTCGGAAAGGCTGGGGACCGAGGCATCTGGATGGCACCACGATCCCCCCCACTCTAGCTGTAGCCGTCCTGTCGATTCACACCGGGACCATGATGACACACCTTGTTGTAGACGTTGAACCATTCTGGGTGATGGTCCATCTTCTCTGCTTGCAGCGCCACCCTGGACATGAAGCCAAACGCCTGGGAGAAAAACAATACACCCGACCAGAAAGGATTACCGTCAAACACTGTCCTCATACAAGTCAAGACAGGATGGGCTTAATGGGAACTGGATTAAAGATCACAAAATGGAGACACGGGTTGAACCAAGGGCACACATCAACCCAAACCTGATTGAAGTCTTTAAAGATGAACTCCTTGTAGATGGCGTCCCTCGCGCCTGCCTCCACCCACTGGGCGTTGCGGAGGAGCGGGAGGAGATGCGCTCTCTCCTCCTCCGTCAGGGTCTGGATCTTACCCGCCTGGAAAGCACACGGGAACGCACGGGTGGGCGTTGGGGAAAGAAGGGGGCCGTTTCATGAGTACAGGCTGTGATTGGTTGCAGCTAAGCCCATCTGGAAACAATAACAAACTGCATTCTTTGAAGTGTGTGTGTGTGTGTGTGTGTGTGTGTGTGTGTGTGTGTGTGTGTGTGTGTGTGTGTGTGTGTGTGTGTGTGTGTGTTTGAGAGAGAGAAAAATTCCTAATCCTACCTCGTGACCTGGCATTAGCATGCCACATGATTTTAATAAACTCAGGACTGCTTATTTGACCCTCACGTCGTCCCTTTGTGTGTGTGTGTGTGTGTGTGTGTGTGTGTGTGTGTGTGTGTGTGTGTGTGTGTGTGTGTGTGTGTGTTGTGTGTGTGTGTGGTGTGTGTGGTGTGTGTGTGTGTGTGTGTGTCGTGTGTGTTGTGTGAGAGAGAGTCTGTCTGTGAGTCCGACTGTACAAACTCTTTCTACAATTCATTCACATTTCCTAAACAGACAGGAGCCTGCTAAATGCTCCTCTGCGTATGTTATTGCACAAGCACGTTGTGTACTCTACCAAACAGACCAGAGACCCAAAGCAGATGTCACAACCCAGGGCTGGCCCCTCTGCCCTGATAGCGAGCAGTGACATCATCAACAGGTATCATAGCAACCGTCTAATCTAGAGTATCTGTCAAGCTTAACAGATTTAGCCAGTGGCGTGGACGGACAATAGGGAGCTCGCGCTGACCTCTTGTCCTTTTAAACTCGCACACTATGGCTCCACTTATATTATTATATATATATGTATATATATATTTTAAAAAATAGAACTAAACTGAACACTCCATAAAAAAACCTAATGATGTATCTACATCTAAATTATTATTTTATAATTAGAACATGATGTTTATGAATATATCTTGTGTCTTAACGTTACACTAGATGTTATGCTGAATCTGTTTTTAAGCTTTAATATACAGTTACGATTGCAATATGTAATGGTTTCATTAACCGTGATTGCATTGCATTGCATTATCCGCGATGGTTATCTATTGTGTCTGCAATAAAAAACATATTCTTAGCGATGTGTTTTTGACAACATGACTCAAACACTATCAAACACTGCGTGCGCACCTGGATGTCTGCGTGCGGTGTTTGTCCGTTTGTGGTGTGTATCTTTCTTTGTGTGGAGGCATGTACATCCCTCTGTAAAGCCATGCACTCGTGTTTGTAATCTGTAGATGTTTATATCTCACCATGTTTTCTGCTTGGTGTGTTGAAGAGTGAGAGAACTGCAGGATCGACCTGTAGAGCTTTCTGGGTACGCGGCTTGGGCTGAATTCTCTGGTGCTCGAGATTTTATGCCACAGCCTTCAGAGCAGTGGTTACCGTAGTCGGTCCTGTTGAGCTGCCCGTCGAGTAACTTGAAACAAAAACTTCAGCATACTGCCACATTGATTCATTTACGGTCTATTGATTTCACAGTATATAATACTGCATTAACAATGCCAATTTTAGCACTCTTGTGCATATATGCACGACAATAGGCAAGCTTTGTCACATAAAATATAGTAAATTTGTAATCGCGTTTACACATGTGCTGTCTAAGGCACGTTTGTGGCTAGCCATATGTAAACAGAAAGCGAGAAAAGCGTGTTGTTATGCCCTTCCTTCTGTGAGCCTTTCTTATATGATTTTGTGCTTTGGTGACAGCTATTATTTCTAGTTGTATGGGAGCTGTCCATTTATTGAACATATTTTGAATGGCAACCAGGTTGTACAATGTTGTTTTTTTGATTAGCCATTAAAAGCCATTTCACAATCTCCATCCAGTGGACATCAGGATCTCTGATAATGTAAAGAGACCCATGTGGTAGGTTCCATCCTAGATGGCACCGATAAACAGCTAGTTTTATAGGTATCATTCATTCCTGCTTAACAGTCAACTGCGTGGTTCTTCTTAGGCTGTTCAACCGTATACATCTGTTCCTTTTTTGTTGTGGACACTCCCATGTGTGATGTCACTAGAGTTACAGCTGTCAAATGGCTGTAATGCCTGTATTAGCTCTGGAATGCCTAACAATACGTCACGACTTGGTTGGTCAAAGAGTGGGACCTTCTTGTAAAAGCTTTTAACGTGAATATATCTACCTCTGTTAGTTTGAAGAGATTATTC
>OLKM01000044.1:497249-527249 GCA_900291075.1 Melanogrammus aeglefinus
AGGGCTCCATGGAGCGAGTGATCTCCATCAATATGTTTAAGGCACTACACAGTGTGTGTCTTGATAACTTCTTCATTCACACCGATTTTTTTTTTCCTGTACTATTTGATGTGTGTGTTAAACGACCCTTCTTAATCTTCTTCATACACTTATCATAATTGCTTGCATGATAGTGGATTAGATATTGGAATTGACCGTATAGATAGTGATCATCACCCATCACTTTATATATAGGCATGTTGCCCTTTGGACAGGTTTATAGTACCAGTTCAGCGACACCGTCATAAAGATGAACAGTCAAAGTTTAGGTTGGATTGTTTTGAACTGTTAAGCAAAATGGAGCCTGGCGTAGTTCTACATGCGTTTCTTCCTGTGTGTCTCCTAATATCTGGTATTCATGGGGGACAATTGCACACAGGTGAGTAGCTTAATGTAGGAGTAAAGACCCATTTTAGATGTCGGGAATATTCATGATTTCTATGTAAGAAAAATAAAATCAACATGGCATGTTGTGAGCTTGAGGTCTATGCATCCGAGATCATGTTGAATTGTCTTAGAATACAAATATAATTTTGTTGGAAGATTTCTGCTGTCAGACACATCATTGATTGGGACTTCTTGATTATTAAAATTCCTTATATCCATTTAAATTAAACGCAAAAAATAAATAGTCATAAAATGACTAATTCACTGGCTCTGGCTGTCAAATGATCTTAGTTTTAGTAAGCCAGCAAAGTCTGATTTGACTGATCTATGATGGATGGTGGTGGTGCAGATGGAAGATTGATTAGGCCGTTGTACACAGCAGGCCTGTACCATCATTAAGCAATTGGTAAATTAGTACTAATTAGTATGAATATAATAACTCAAGGAGGAAGTCTGAAAATGGACCAGGCCTTGCTGACCTTTCATAACAGGTTCCCAGAGAGAGTGGATGTTTTCTACACCTCAGATTACTGCTACAAGGTAGTGAAACCACCATCTGGTTTTATTATTGATTTGTTCAACACAGAAATATCCCTCTCCTGTGTCCTTGTGAAACATATCTGTTTGCCCCCTCAGTGTCTTCTCCAGCCCCTGGCCAGTGTTGGAAGGGGTATGTTCAATGTATCTTCTGTCATCAGTACTAAATTCACATTGAGCCTACGCGTGGACTCCAGGAATGTTTCCCTTTGCAGGTAAACATCTCTTCCCAGTGTAAAGCACCGTCGGTATTTCCCGTGAACTGTTATGCAGAAACAAGGACTGCGGCTGTGAATAACCCTGATAACACTCCCTATCCCTACGAGGGCTCTTGCCTCAGGATGAAAGATGCACTGTAGAGCCTAGAGGGGCATTCGGGTGATTACATCAGCAGTCTGCCTTGTTATTTACGGGTCCAGGGGGGCAAGCCTGACCTGTTTTTTTGGACCCCGGGTGAACTACTACCGCAGGGTATCGATCAACTGGCTTTTTGGGGTTAATAAGGCCTGACATTCCTCCGATATTGATGATGATGCTCGCTAAGGCTTAAAGCCTTCCGTCGTCTGACCTCCTGAAGCCTCAGAGATGAGGAGGAGTAGGCCTGGGGGTGGGGGTGGAGGGGGTGGTGGTGGTGGTCTCCGTCATGATGAGCTGGTCGTCCGCCCGTATGTATAAACACTGAAGACTTAACAAGACGAAGGGCAGAGCTTTCCATTTAGGGGTCACCCCCTTGAATGTGTTGTTAGGAGTCAGGTTGCTGTGTGTGTGTGTGCTTGTGCTTGTGTGTGTGTGTGTGCATGTGTGTGTGTGTCTGCTGTGTGTGTGTGTGTGTGTGTGTGTGTGTGTTGTGTGTGTGTGTGTGTGTGTGTGTGTGTGTGTGTGTGTGTTGGTTGCTGTGTGTGTGTGTGTGTGTGTGTGTGTGTGTGTGTGTGCATGTGTGTGTGCGTCTTCTCTACTGTGACTCGCTCAGAGGTTTGGTCTTGGGTTTTCTGAGATCAATGAGCAGGTCTCTAACCAGGCTGTGCAGTCATTGATTTCCTATAGGCTTTAAAAAGACACTGTGAGTGATGGCCCGTATGTCATCCCACTGTGGATCAATAGCAGCATGTAATGCATGCTTTCGCCCCTCTGGGATCTGAAACTGGAGATGGAGGGTGCAATTCTCAGATGTGACCACTAGATGTCTCCCCTGAGCTTAATCTGCGTATGGAGAGCAAGTGGAATAGAAAGATGCTGATCTGGGCAGAAATTATATATTTCTTTCAAAAAGTAAAATCAACATTATTTTCCCCCAACAATGCTGAATGATAATATCTGCATTGACCCCACTAGAAAAAAACATACATTTTAATGCATGCTTTTAAGGGAATACAGTTCAACTACTGATCCATTGGCAACAGTGCAGTTTCAATTGTGGGTAGAGTGTCTGAAAGCCGGTCTGATATTTTTTTTTGGGGGGGGGGGGGCAGCTGGAGTCAGACATACGAAGAAGGCGGCCAATACTCTGTCTGGATCCAGCAGCAGACTGCGTCCAACACCAGCGCCATCTGCCGTCACTCAGTGGATGAAAATCCCAGGAACGCATACCTACGTGAGTAGTGCCCAACCTTAAAATGCACCGAGGACAGATGCAGCGATCGATGGCACGAACATGAGCACATTTACATTTATTAATCAATAGACACAGAGTATTGCCTTTAATCTTTCTTCAGGGAGTAGAGCGCGCCTGTGCGTCGGTGTTTGCGAGCGAGGAGACTGGAGAAGTAATTGCAATGTGGAGTATTAATTGAGTCAGCAAAACGGCGAAAGCGGGATTTGTGTCCAAGTCATTAACCTACACTCACCTCCTGGGACATATTGCGTATGCATAAGTAAGAGGGGCTTTTTTTCCTCAACAAAAAAACAAAGGAGGGGGGGGGGGGGGGTAAAATAAAAAGCTTTTTCCTGTTTGTTTGGAAGGCCCTGGCTCCACGCTCGCAAGGCACTGTGGGTAATGCATTAGCGAGTATGGAAGGATTAGGACGTAATGGGACTTTGAAAGCGTCTCGGTCCATAATGTACACTCTACTTAACAATATTGCAGATTATGTTGTAGATCAGACTTTAAGGCCAAGTAGCCATTATCTGGCAGATATATGGTCAGTGTGACTGCACCCCTCACTGTATGATGATCCATTAGCCTTTCAGACCGGTGATTATACACCCAACACGCCACGGGAACGGGCCTGCGCCGCTTAAGTAATGGTCCGGTCAGCAGCCCATCACATGGCCGGTTAGAGGACTGGCCCCCGCCATAAGGAATTTAAAAGTTTTCTTGGGCATCCTAGAATTGATTGGGCTGTGAGAGCTACTACGCTTTAATGAAGGGAGGAGGGTGGGTCATGTGAACAGCACTGTGCTATGCGTTGCAGTAGAAGCATAGCATAGTGGCTCCTCCCTCTGGTCGGTTGTTATCAAGTCCTGCCCCTCTTTAATCACGTTAGCAGTGTATTTCTCATTAGTGCCACACAGACTACACATGTCACCTGCAGCGGCCTTGATTCACTCACACATCTACTGACCACAAGTCGGTGTCTGTCTTCTGGTGTCATTGACACAGAGCTAAACCACCCTCGTGCATTTCTCCGTAGATGGGTTTGGTTCAATTAAATGAAAACACACGCACGCACGCACGCACGCACGCACACGCACGCACCACGCAACGCACACACACGCACGCACGCACGCACACACACACACACACACACACACACACACACACACACACACCAGTAGGGTCAAATCCATCGTGAGCCACCACAGCGCCAGCCCCTCTCTTGTGTCAAGAGGTTTATGAGGTGTTTTTATGACGGGACAACAGTGGCGTGGAGATGTTCGAAAGGCGTATTTGAGGGCCACGTCTCTGATCTGAGTGGCTGTCACTGTGTCCGTTCAGCCATTCAGGTGAGGGGGGGCCCCTCTGTTTGTTGTTCCACTACAGACAGACAGCGGGTGTTGGGTTTCTCCCCTGTCATCGCCTGGATGTGACGGGCTCTGGACCGTAATGGTCATCTGTTGAGTTCATGTTCATAGAGAGACACATCGTTCAAGTCTGTGTGACCATCAAAAATAATAAATTATATATACAGTATATATTATAATCTGTTATTGTTTATTTAGGTATTGATCGATTTGCATTAATTTATATGATCTAGGCTATTTGTTCATTTTGTCTCGTTTTCCGTTTTTACCGGTGTCTGTTTATTTGTCAAATTACATAATTTTCTTACTAGACAACAAATATTCCACGGCTAAACTCTTCCCTCCTTTGGAGCTGAATTGTACATGAACCCCCAGATTGATCACAAAAGAAGAACATAACAACAAGCCTTTATTTATGTACCGTTGCCCTCTGGCAGCCCACTTTACTCCAGTCTGCCTCTCTGTGTTTCTGTTGTTACCGTGGAGCCCACTGCTCTGTTCTGGGGGTCCTGCAGGGCTTCCATTACCAATAATGACTGCTCTGTGATGGATTACACACAGTGCCCCATTAGATCCTCTCTCTCTGCGATGTCACTTCTTGAAGGATCCCCAGTGACCGGGGCGCTGGTGGCTGGGTGACGGACAGCCGTAGGGTAGTCGGAGAACACAGAGAACACCACAAAGGGCCATCGGAGACTTGTTGTAGCTGTTGTTGTTGTTGTTGTTGTTGTTGTTCTGGAGGTTGTTCTTATCGCTCCCACTTGTCCCTTGTCAGATCCAATTTTAAAACGGAGGGTTAGATGCAGTGCATCTCGCCCGACCGGAATAGCTAGAGTACAATCCTACAATTTATACCTCACCTTCTTTTAATTGTCTTAAACAGCGCTTCTGGTGGCTCTTCTGGTGCTGGCCGTCATCGCCCTTCTGTTCGTTCTCATACCTTACATCAACAGGTACAGTGTGCCTCATTATTCACAGCAAGAAAAAAAGAACCTGCCTGGGCTCATTGATCACTGTTCCAAACGACTAAGCTTTTAATTGTTATTTCCTTTTGAACAGGAAGTACAACGCAACAAAGCGGATCAAGAATGCTTGTTGCCCGAGCCCGCAGTACACAGTGGACTGTGTGAGTATCATGGCACCGTTAATAGGCCCGCCCGACACGGAGAGACATGACAGACCTTGCTTGTTTGGCTGTTTGCAAGACAACGTGGCTCCAAGACCTAATTAAATTATTTAAACCAGTGTGTATTAATTACTCTACTGGTTTAAGTGGTGTACCATTGAGAATGTTCCAGTGGACACTACAGGGGTCAGACCGCTCCAAACACAGCTCTAACCCCAGTATCCCACAGTACTCAGCGTCCAAGTGTCCGATTCCGTCTTTTAAATGTTTATGTATGAATTTCCTGATTCATACATTTTTCTGATTACGAAACCACAGTGTGAAGTAAACATGCTATGATTTTAAGAAATTCTTTCGTGTGGGGGGGGGGGGGGGGGGGTCCATTATTTTTGGAATCAAAGTTGACTTTGCCCCGAGCCAACCATTACATCCGCCTGTTTTCATTGGCCCGCCCCAGGGGCCGTTCGTCCCTTCGTTTTGACTCCCCAACATCAAGCCGGTTTGGCGAGAAAATAATGGGGTGATTGATGGCGGTCTTAGCGGAGCCTCGGTGCACAACAGACGTACGTGGGAACGTCAGCACATCCCACGTCCGTCCACTTGTCTTGCTTAACGAACGGGTCGGGGTGGCGGGTGGGAGCGGTGGCGGGGGTGGCGGCGGTGGCGGGTGGTGGGGCGGGTGGGGTGGTGGGTGGGGGGGTGGGGGTGACGGAGGTGGTGGAGGCGGTGGGGTTGGGTGGTGGGGGGGGGGCGCTTGTTGTATTTTTGGCGAGCATGAATAGCTCCTCTCATCCTTCCCAGCGAGTCGTCTCTGTCTCCCATATGCCGGGTGGATGGCATTCAGATCCATCATGGCGTATTAGCGGCGGTGTCTTCCTGCTCTGGCCCGGCTTTAAACGGCCTGGCGCTGAGGCCGGGCCGTCCAGGCTAATCCAACTGGGAGGGCGAGGGGGGCCACATTTAACCCAATCCTCCCTCCTCCGAAAGAGGGAGGAGGAAGGGCTCCACGCACCAACTGACGGTGTGTGTGTGTGTGTGTGTGTGTGTGTGTGTGTGTGTGTGTGTGTGTGTGTGTGTGTGTGTGTGTGTGTGTGTGTTGTGTGTGTGTGTGTGTGTGTGTGTGTGTGTGTGTGTGTGTGTGTGTGTGTGTGTGCTGCCGTGTGCGTGTGTGCGTGTGTGCTTCTTTTTGTGTATATATATATACGCGAATAAATAAATAATATATATATATATATATATATATATATACGATAGTATTAAGTGTCAGTAATGATAAAGTCTTCCACACGTGTCCAGCAGGTGTATGAGGTCAACATAAGACCAGACTCAACGTATAAGTACTGTAATTAAAAGCCGCTGTCTCATGCTCTTTTTCCACGAGCAGTACAATAACGGCTGTGTTTGTCCCGTTCCCTGATACTTTTCCGCACGGCGTTCCAAACGGCTCGGATGGCGTTCCCGTGCAGGAGGTCCCCCCTACCTGTGAGGCCGGTGACGTGGACGCTAAGCCGAAGCAGACACGCCTGCGCTCGCTGGACACCTTCCGAGGGTAGGTGCGCCCGGCCTTCGACCTCTCCGCAGCGGGTCGGTCTGTCGCCACATGCTCTGCGCTGGCTCACGTTTCATCTTCCTTTCCGTGTCCGTCTGAGGGACGCATGAGCAGGACCAGGCCCTCCACCCCCCCAGTATAATGAATAATTACAGGGGTCACCGTCTGGCCACATGTTCCCCCCCAGCGCTGGCTCTGAAGGGGACGTGCTCTGGGCTACGGTTTGGTGATATGGCCCGGCCCTGGCTTTGGAACAGCGTGTTACTGTTGGACAGGACTGATGCATGTGATTGAATCTGGGCTCCCTCTGCTAGACTTAATTGTGGCCCTGAGGGGTGGACATAGAGCACGCCTCTGGAAACAGGATGCTGGTGTAGTTTTGACCTCCCCCCCCCCCCCCCCCCGCCAAATAATTGATGTCATAATATCGTCAACATATCGGCACACACATCCTTCACGGACCGTAAAGTAGATCTTCAGCGAGGCAGAGAGAGAGAGAGAGAGAGAGAGAGAGAGAGAGAGAGAGAGAGAGAGAAGAAGAGAGAGAGAGAGAGAGAGAGAGAGAGAGAGAAGAGAGAGAGAGAGAGAGAGAGAGAGAGAGAGAGAGAGAGAGAGAGAGAGAGAGAGAGAGAGAGAGAGAGAGAGAGAGAGAGAGAGAGAGAGAGCGCTGATGTTCATCTGCCTGTTGGCATCACATCCGCTCGTGTCCTTCATTTGGACTGAACTCGACTACAGGTCGCCATATGCTCATTATATGAGGGATTAGAAAGTAGGCGATGAAGTTGGATTTCGGCATTTGGATTGGGGATTTGATACCTTCATTGTCGTAGCCTAAACAACGGCACGCTAAAAGAATCAACAAAAGAGCGAGCGAATCTGTTCCAAATGTGTTGACCTACGGTTTAAGGTACATTTACGGCATTTAGCAGACGCTTTTATCCAAAGCGACGTACATCGTTTAATACACATCGACACACATATTGGCACACCGACGGCAGAGTCAACCATGCAAGATGACAGCAAGCACGGCAGTTAGGGTTAAGTGTCTTGCTCAGGGACACCTCAACACTCAGCTAGGAGGAGCTGGGGATCAAACTAGCAACCTTTTAGGTTACAAGACAACTGCTCTACCTCCTGAGCTAAGCCGACCCCAAGGTGTGCTGGTTTGTCACTGAAGATCTGATTACACCCCCAGTTTGTCACCCCTAGGGTCACAAACACCTGGAACAAATCGCAGCCTCTATTGAGTTACCAGTGTTGCTGGTAAACATCCGAACACGCTTACACACTCAATCAAACCATGACTCAGGCTCTTTAATGTGATGTCACCGGTAGCCCGAAGACTTATGATCCATATCCCTGATCAGTAGCGGCTTTCAACGTGGCAGAAGCATCACTCAGAGACCTGGGTTCTGCCAGCGTTGCTGATGGCAAAAGTGTTTTTTTTTTTCTTCCTTCTTGTAAACTGAAAGGTTTGTGTTGGGGCTTTTTCCCCCTGGTCATTCCATTCCCCGCTCAGACGGGATATTTATCACAACGGACAGACTTTGTTTTATGTTTAATTTTTCTAAAAGGATTTGCGTTTTAATCTGCCACCGCAGTGCCGAAAACACGGCAAGCCAAGTTTCCCGACTTGCAGAGAATTACCTCAAAACCAGAGGGGTAACGCCAGTTCCATCACATAGCACCGCATTTAGAGGAGATTCATTAGCTGGGATGTCCAATATGGTTTACAGAAGAAATAAGACCGAAATATACAGCTTTCCCTTTCCACTCAAGTATTTATCATACTTTCGGGGAGTTTTTTCCCTATCCTTCATGTAGCCAGCGGCAGTCCCGTCAATCTGAAACTCAATACTTAGTAGTAACAGAGTGTGACGATCCATTCACCGCGGTCAAATGTACTGTGCTGATTTTCCTAATTGGGATCGCATGCAGCTCAATGAGTATGCCTCAGCACGGTAGCCAGTTGTTATTAGCATAAGACGCGTCAGTTAGCTGACAGACATAAACAATGGACATTGACCAGGGATGGCCAAAAGTGATGGATTGATCCGTCATCCAGCCCAGATCTTGGAAAAGATAAATTACACAACACTTTTCCATTATGGCCCACACACCTGGAAAACTATTTGTGCATACCGGTATTTATTTTTAGTAAAGTTTTCTTCTCATATAGCCTCATGTATCAAATTTGAAAGAGAAATCTGAACCCAAATTCCAGCCGGATAAGATCATAATTCTTCCCTTAAATTGAATGTCCAGACGATGTGGGGTGTGCCTCCTGCCAGGAGTATAATCTGATTAATACGGGGCTCATTAAGACCTGAGCCTCTCCCTTCAGACACCTAAAGGGTTCTCATTAAAAGATGGTAAAATAAAGCCATGTTATGGCAGTGATTTACCTCCAGTCTCATCTGGATAAAAACTCAACCCTTGTTTTGGTCTCTGGTGACTAATGGATGTATTTAACCAAATCAAAGTGTGTGTGTTGTGTGTGTGTGTGTGTGTGTGTGTGTGTGTGTGTGTGTGTGTGTGTGTGTGTGTGTGTGTGTGTGTGTGTGTGTGTGTGTGTGTGTGTGTGTGTGTGTGTGTGTGTGTGTGTGTGTGTGTGTGCACCTAGGTTTAGCGGACTTTAATAGCCCTTTTGAGATGATAGAGGTCGATTATAATCTTGAATCAGCAGGTTAGGGCTAAAAGGAGCCGTAATGGCCTGGCGAACCTCTCAATTCAATTTTGCACGGAAGTACCAGGGAATGTAGCGGTAGATACACTGCGCCTTATCAGACCTAATCCCTCTCCTTCCTTGGGGGAACTTGTCTCAATCTGTTTATGGTTTATTTATTCCCAACCTTATTTCATTAAAAATCGCATAAATCTGAAAGCATAAACGTAGAGCTTCACAGATGATGAAATGGGGGGTTGAACCGGCGCCAGGAACAAACCTCGGTCCGGTGGTTAAAGTGTGCGTGGGGGTGGGGTGTTGGGGGGGGGGGCTGTGCTCCAATGGACCTTTAATGATCTTAAACATACAATGCGCTACATGTTAGTGTGCGGGGGTAACACGGGCCGGCGAGTCCCCTGACACGACAACGCAAACAACGGCCCGCTCATGCTTGTTGTTCCAGCATGCCACTCCATCACGCGTGCGCCGGTTGGACGGAACAGCTCCTGGCTAAAGTCTGAAAGTTTAAGTGTATCATATATAAGCGCCGAACCCCGGAGTCAGCACTTCTGCCGCTGCTTGAGGAGATGCAGAGGGCGGCCGTTCATTTCCTGAGTGATCCATAATGCTTAGATTGCATTACTGTGCGTTGCATTCGGAGGGGTGACAGAAATGGAAAGAAAATAATCCGGCTCTCCTGAAGGGTAATTCATAACCGGTCATCGAATCCATACGAGCAGAGACCCGGCATTAAGGAAGACAGTGATGGCGATAGCGTTTCCGATTCAAAAACACCTCTGAATAAATGTGTCATATATTCCATAAGATTTTGATTTGATGATGAGGTATTTACTTCATCGTTCCCCTTGTAATCTCTGCCTCAGGTTCTCTCTGACGGTGATGGTGTTTGTGAACTACGGTGGAGGTGGATACTGGTTCATGGAACACGCGCCGTGGAATGGTTAAGTACCCAAGAACGTCCGACTACATCACAGGCCACAAATGAACACAAGTATGGCTGTGATACGCCTGGGTCACGCAATCCACGTCCTAAGGCTTACAAAAACGTCTCCAAACAGTTTGCTTCTCATCGACCTGGACTTCAAATCTTATTCAATGAAAGGAAATGTGATAATTGACCTGGACGTCCAGGATTTGTCTTGTTTCATGAAGGATGGGGATGGTCACAATATCTCAGGCATAAAGATACCTTTCACATGGCTTGAGTGTTTGCATGCTTCTTTCCATTTATTGTGATCCAAGGAATGTCATTGAATTCAGCATTTATCACTCATGGCCAACTGCAGCACAACGGAGAGGATGACGGGGAGCAGGAGGGGGCTGTGTTATTGAAGTGACACTCAGGGAATGAGCAGTTCCCCTAATATGTAAAGATGAGCCAAATTTCCACTTTATGATCGCCTCTTAGTCCATCTGCAGATCTGTATCGATTTCAGTGGAAATTGGATTAATCTTTTCAGATCATAACCAGGGCAGTAAGAACGGTTGAATACCTCACACATCCAGAATGTCTTTCATTCACTGAGCCAGAGGAGAGCACAACGGACGACTCGTTCTGTGAGCTCATTCCTGCTGTTGTTTGTTGGTTTGTTTACAGGTCTCACTGTGGCTGATCTGGTCATGCCGTGGTGAGTGACAGACTCCTTCTACAAAACATTGGGTTCAAAATAACCCCTAAAATCATTACATGTAATCATGCATTTAAAGTTGAGATTATTATTCAGTATCCACCAGATATTTGACAAACATGCCCAAATGTGACCCAACAGCCTGAATGAGACCATCAGGGTTCTTCTCTTGGGCAGACTGGATGAAATCATTATATTGTGATTAGCAGACAGGGTCTGCACCTGATGTCTGGGGAGAAGGGAGTCTGAGTGCAGCTCATTGGCTCAGCTCCTGCTTTCAGTATGTCCGTCCGTCCTTCCATACAGAGCTAATCCTGGCCAATTTACATAGAGATTCATGAAATCCCATATAGTAAATAATTGATTGTGATTTGAGCATGCCTACTGGCGCAACAACAAGACCCTCATTAGCCTTCACGGAGGCGAATCAAGTTACAATTTAAGTTCCCCGGGGCTTGAAGGTATCGCCTGATTCCTGTAGGCACCGTAGACTAAATAGTAAAACTAACGTCTGAACAGAAAGCATTCACGATGCATTGACAAAACCAGTCGTATTGTAACCTTTTTGATGGGGCGGCAGTCGCTCAGGTGGTAGATTGGATTGAATCGTAACCAGAAGGTTGCTGGTTTGATCCCCGGCTCCTCCTAGCTGAGTGTCGAGTTGTCCCTGAGCGAGACGCCTCACCCTGACTGCTCCTGACGAGCCGGCCGTCGCCCTGCGTGGCCGACTCCGCCGTCGGCGTGTGAACGTGTGAACGGCGTTCACACAATGGCTGTAAGTCGCTTTGGATGGAAGCCTCGGCCAAATCCCCTTAATGGAACGGGAAATGTTGACGCTTTCCACCAGGTTCGTGTTCATCATGGGCACGTCTGTGGTGTTGGCCTTTCGGTCCATGCGGCGGAAAGGCGTGAGCCGCGTGCAACTTTTGCGCAAACTCACCTGGAGGACGGCAGTCCTGATGCTGCTTGGATTCTGCTTCCTCAACTACTCTCCCAAAGACGGGCCACGTAGGTGAACGCACGCTCAGGGGGGCCTTGATGTGGGCCTTCCTATTATCCCCACGTCATCACCCCAAACCATCTTCATTGTTGTTTGGCTCAAACTATCGGTGACTTTTGAATGTTTAACCTGAACAGCCCTCATGTGGCACACGAGGGCTGTTCAGTTTAAACATTCAAAAGTCACCGAAAGTTTGAGCCAAATTGCAAAAATAGCACAATGTTTGGGGGAGAGGAACACGCGATGGCCGTTTCGTATTGGCCTGGCAACAACGCGTCAGTTCTTTTCTGAAATAATGTGCTTTGATGTTGATCTCGAATGTCCAAATCTTTTTACCCTTTAACTGGTAACCTCACTTCCCCTCATCTAATCTTATCAAAGAAATCGGGCATTACAAATATGCCGTTCAGCCAAATTCAGTTGTTACCCGCGAGAAGAGACCATTTGTTGTTTAGGCTTGATGATCTGCTGCCTGAAACTATTTTATTGAATCCGATCTATTGGTTCCCAGAAAAAGAGCACTTTAATGTAGTTGGGCCAAGCTTTCCAGCCGTTAGTGGCTGGCAACGCCATTATGGGGTGGAGCTGTGAGAAAATCCTCGAGATTTCGTCTGTACCTCTCAGGGGATGCCTTTGTTGCCTTTAACACATTAGCCAGCGTGGACACTAATGGACCTTCCTGGTTTAACAGGGTTAACAAAAATATTGTTATTGTGTTTGTAGTCACAACTCTAGTGTCGAGGGACATTTAACAGAGGTGGATTGGGCCAGAAAACTAACCTCTCTGGTAATGGACAATCACAAACAGATAACGTTACACACTTCAATCTGCAGTCTCTACAGAGGTCAGTGTTGCTCACAATAGTGCCGTGACTTTTACTATAAATGTGGTCTCCAAGGGTGTCCACATCTAATAAGAGAATGGAATCATGCAGCACCATGTTTTAAATCAGATATGACCCCGAAAGCCGACTTAACCTTTGACCTCCTCTGAGTGACGCCAGGCAGAAGACAGTCTGCAGTGGTGTTGTGGCCAATGTCGATTAGTTTTTCTTACCGACGGATACAAATTTGTATCATGTGCAGCTAATGATGTCGTTGTTATGCGAAGATGTTGCTCAGCTCCTGTGTTTTACACACAAATTCTTGATGCTTTGTAATGGCACTTTGAAAAAAGGTAACAGGAAGAAAATATATGAACCTATGATGAACAGTTTCAACGAAACAAAATCGTATAGTGATATAAAAACAATCATACCTAGATATTCATCAAAAGCCAAAGCTTTCACCTTGAAAGCGGTAATGTCAAGCGTGAACTCTTCCTGGAGATTTTATTTTAAAAAAAGCACGAATGATTTTTCCCACAGTAGAGCCTGTGCTCATTTGAAAAAAGAATAATAACCTGTACTAAATGGATCCAATGAGCGGAGTGACGTGAGGGCAGATCTGTCCAATAGAGGTGTGACTCGTCCGTCTTAACGGACGTGTCGTTAGACCCTGAAACGGCGTCCATCTTCTCCTGTGAGGAGAGCCACTTCCGTCCTTTTTATTTGATTTGTCCCAATCAATGATCGCGGATTACAGGGTTTTTACAGCACTTTGAGCGGCAAAGAGGTTTTCAATTAACTAATGGGGAGATTACTATCAATCTCTGGCCCACGTCTCATAGCTGCTCTAATTAGCCCAGAGCGAGAGATAACCAGAGGTCTCAGACGCTCTCTCCACCTTCCTGACTGACACACACGCACGCACACACAAATGTACACGCAGACACACACAAACACACCATACACAAGTATACCCACACAAGCAAGCATGTACATAGACGCATGCACACATGCACACCACTCGCAAATATAGCCTCACACACAAATATCCACACACAGACACACACCATATATTCACACACACACACACTCGCACCCCGACACGCCCGTAAGGTACTACCTCGTTTCCTCTGGCGTCTTGTCCGGCCCCCTCCTTCAGGGATCAGCTGCTCTGCATCGTAGACTCGTGTCCCAATATGCTGATGGCCGCTCGTCCTAACTATCAATTTCCTGTGCGCTCTGATCAGTGTCAATAGCTGCTTTTGATTTCTATCCTCCCAGGGCAGTGTTTGTTTTTCCTCGGGTTTAGTGTTTCTATTTTTTTACAGTTTTTTACTGTTTTACTCTATGTTTAATCTTTCATGTACACACACACACACACACACACACACACACACACACACACACACACACACACACACACACACACACACACACACACACACACACAACCAGGGCAGTCACATAGCATTTCACATTGACAGGATAGTATTTTCAAGCCCCCATCCCGTCCTCCGACTGGATGGGCGCGGTCTGAGCCGCCTTCCCCTCCCTGCAGTGTCCTGGTCGTGGCTGCGGGTCCCGGGGGTGCTCCAGCGCCTGGGCTTCACCTACTTTGTGCTCTCTCTGATGCAGACAGCGTGGGGCCAGACCCCGGCCCCAGCCAGAGCGGTGAGCCCCCCCCACCCCACCCACCCACGACGTCAAGTTCACTTTGACTCAGCGATTACATTAACGGCGTCGACGTTAACCTTGGAGTAGGCAGAGTCTCGCCGTCGCTGGCCGGCTCCTAAACGTGACTCGGACCTTGTTTGCGTCCCGGCCACAGGGCTGCTGGGGCCGTGTGCGGGACCTGCTGCCCTACTGGCCGGAGTGGCTGTTCATCGTGCTGCTGGAGACGCTGTGGCTGTCTCTGACCTTCCTCCTGCCTGTCCCCGGCTGTCCTGCGTGAGTGCGATGACACGCCCCAACGCTGCCAATACCGGCTCATGTGATTGGCCGGCTTGGCCACAGCCCAAATGCGCTCCACGGCTTTATTTATAACATCTCCGCCCAGACGCACGACCCGGGGGAGGGGAGAGTGTCCCGGTCCCCTGACGTCCGTCCCCCCCCCTACACGTAGGTCCTGCTAACTCCTGGAGCCAGATGCTAAACAAAGCCTACAGGCTCCTTAAGGACGCGTGTCCTCACACACCTAAAAGGGTCTTCGAAAACAAAGGAGTCAGCTAAGTGATACAGGTGATCGGTTTTCCCCTCCAAGCCGTGACCTTCTCTCCTCCGGGCTCCCAGGGGTAAGAGTGCGGTGGCCCCGGGCGCCATCGTGTTGGTAAAGTGGGACGTGAAGGTTATCAGCCACCTGTGATTTATAGCTCCACAGGCGGGCCGTAATTAGCCAATCCGGGGCTTTCATGGGTGCAATATGGAGCCCAGAAGCACAGCATCCATCTTCTGCCTTCACTTCCTCCTTGCCTCTCGTTTCCCCCCCCCCGCCCCGCCGCCTAAGCTCCGCGCCCCCCCCCCCCCCCCCCCCCCCCCCGGCATCGCTTTGTTGTCGAAGGCTGCCCTAGACTCTAACCCCTCCCCCCCCCCCCCCGCGCGCTCGCCCCTGACGGGGGAGTCTTCACTGTAGAGAAAAATAACATGAGTTAGGACCCCCAAAAAACCCCAGCCCAACACTTTGCATTGATTTATTCCCGAACAGCGGATTGTAAATACAGCCGTACGTCAGGTTAATGGTGCGCCGTGTCACGGGGTAATGTGGTCATGTCTGCCGGCTCCCTGGAGTTCATCGCAGTGGGTTTGTTTCTGGGGGTCTCGGTGGGTTTTTTCTCTGCAGAGGGTATCTGGGGGCCGGCGGCATTGGGGACCACGGCCTGTACCCCAACTGCACCGGGGGGGCGGCGGGCTACGTCGATCGCTGGGTGTTTGGAGACAACATGTTCCGATGGCCCACGTGTCGGGTGAGGACCCCAACCCACCCCCCCCCCCCTCCTCCCCTACACCCACCTACGCTTACCCCTCCACCCCATCCCATGCCTCCACACTCTCACCCCTCCACAGGACCTCAGCCATCTCCGGTGCTAATCTGTTTATCCATCGAAAAATCGATAAACAACTTCTTGTTGTTGTTGTTTTTTTTCTTGGCATCTCATGTTGTTGTTGTTGTTTTGCAGGAATTGTATCGGACCACGATGCCCTTTGACCCCGAGGGGATACTAGGCACCATCAACTCCGTCGTCATGGGGTTCATGGGGATGCAAGTAAGGCCTCTCCAGCTAGTCTCCGCTGTTACGCTGCAATGCTGCCGTTTCTCCCGGACGTGCAAACAATGTTCACACGACTCTGTAAATGTTCGCTAATAAAGGGGCATTGTGGTAAAGGGGCAAATCCGGGTGCCCCTGGATGTGTCCGGGGGGGGGGGCGGGGGGGGCACGACATTTCTTTTCCCGCCTCTTTCCCAGCGCCCACAGCTGTCCTACTTGATTAACACAGTGAAGTGTTGTCAGAGAGCGAGGACACAACTTTGGGGGCTTTGATGGCGGTGCCCCCGGTTAACCATTCGGCCGGGTGCTGGGAAGCGAGGGGGGGGCGTGGGGGGGTGGGGGGTGGGGGGCAGCCCGCATAGCTCTATCCCCCGACGGCGAGTTGAGCGCTGAGCCGCCTCCGTCAACACGTCTTAGGAGGCGCGCCAGGTGTCCCGCGGACTTTGTTTACGCCCGATGCTAATGTCTCCTCGGCTGAGACGCATTCATCATCACCGAATTAATCAGAGGCCGGGGGGGGGGTGACTTACGCCACACATCTGGACGTCACCGTGGGGACGGGGAGATATGTGACGCCGTTTCAGGGACATCGGGCGTTCTCATCCAGGGCGTATTTAGTTACCGGGGAAACGGGGAGGGGCGGAGATGGGGTGTGTCTGTGTGTGTGTGTCTGTGTATGTGTGTGTGTGTGTGTCTGTGTGTGTGTGTGGGTGTGCGTCTGTGTCTGCATGCCGTTAAATTGACAACGTTGAAAAAAACGTTTTTAATGGGATTCGTTTTTTCTAACTTGTGATTGGATGAGACGGGGTGTGTCTGCTTATCTCTGCGCCCCATTTTCCTTCCAGGCTGGGAAAATTTTCCTATGCTACCGCGGAGACAGCGTCCAGATCCTGTCCAGGTTCCTAGGCTGGGCCGTGGTGCTGGTGAGTCCTGAACACACAGGAGGACGGTCTCACCCCTGTGGGCGCCGGCAGCATGGGGCTCTGTGACTGCAGCTCGAAACGCACACACGCACTCACGCACGCGCACACACACACACACACACACACCACACACACACACAACACACACACCACACACACAACACACACACACACACACACACACACACACACACACACACACACACACACACACACACACACACACGCCACTTAATGAGTCCCCCCCTTGCGGGTTTAAGCACTTGACTCAGGAAGGGGGAGAACAGTTTTCCCAGTACTTCCCAGGTAGTGTCCGAGAAATCAGCTGTAAGTCAGGCTGGCCAAAGCCTTCGTTAGCGATATGGCCTAGACGGCTGAGTGTGTGTGTGTGTGTGTGTGTGTGTGTGTGTGTGTGTGTGTGTGTGTGTGTGTGTGTGTGATCTCGGTACAATTAAACAACCTCCATGTGTGCGTGTGCTTCCGGGCAGACGTGGTTAGGTAACGCTCCCGAGGGGGGGGGGGGGGGGTGGGGTTACATGGCGTCTCTCGTTGCCTCTTATGTCTCAAATGTGGCGGTTTTTATAGAAAGCGAGAACCGTACTACCGTATTATTTACAGCGAGTGCCAGGACTGTAAAAGGGGGCTACCGTATTATTTACAGCGAGTGCCAGGACTGTAAAAGGGGGCTCGGGTTCTCCATCCTGTACGTCACCGCCGACTGCGGTGATGACGGAACACGCCAGTCGTCGCACACCCCCCCCCTCCCCTCCCCCTCCCTCCCTCCCCTCCTCCCCCCTCCCGCAGGATTAAAGCCGCATTAAACTGTCCGTCGCGGCCGTAATGAATGAAGTGGCATGTCTTCGCCGTGTCCGTATGAAGCATGGGCTTCATACCGTGGTGCTCCGACATGAGGCGAAGATATCAGTGTTCAGAAACAATGATCTGAATGTTGCACTGTTTACCATGCAGAGAGGCCATTTTCTTTTGTTTTGGGGCACTCCTCTCGACCTGGGTGGTCCTAGCATTGATCCCCCCCCCCCCCCCCCAACCATAAAGAGAAAAGAAGCAGGCTGGTCGCTGTTTAATGAGGACGGGGACGACATCCCATAGGGAGAATCCAAGGGTCACGTGACTGTCACCGCTTTAGGGTCTCGTCGGGCTTTCGGAGACGGAACTCGCTGTCCTGGTGCGGGATGTGTGAAAGTTTAAAACGCTTCGCTGTAATTCATGCACAGCGAGATGGATGCTGCTGCTGTGGGCTGTGTGTGACGCTGCTGTAGGCTGGCGGAGGTTAAGTGGTGGTGGTGGTGGTGGCGGGGGGGGGGGGTTACAGACATCCTGGTCGGAGGGCCCAGTGGGCTGAGAGGTGATGAGGGATGGGAGAGAGCTGCATCCCGGAGCACTTTGAACCCCTCCCGTAACGAGGGGGGGGGGGGCTGGGAGCCAATAGCCAATCACCTCAAGTCCTCGTCTTAAAGTCTCCGCTTTTTATTCATGCGAGTACAAACGGATCCACCACAGCCTGTGCGCATATCTGACCGCTGTTTGTGTTATTTTACTATTATTCGTTTATGATTGTCCCGCTCTTTGTTTATGGCCGTGCCAGCTGCCGGGAGCGTTGTGTCACATGAGGGGCTTTCAACAGGATTCAATAACCCCAATTCCTCTTTTTAAAAACAGCTCATTTTAAAAGGAGCTGTCTGTTGTTCAGTCTGGAGTCTCCTGTTACTGACCAAAAATATCAAGCATAAAAAGTTGCACTCATCTACAGTATTTCACCACATTTTAAATGTGTAAAATGCATTTGAAATAGGTTTGTGAATAAGAACGTGTTTTCAATGCATGGGAACGTCATTTTGGCGTCGCTGTCATCCAGTTATTTAACATCATTAACCTCCTTTTCTTAAATGATGAATTCCTCCATTATGTCGTTGCTGTTGAATCATATTGACTATCATCTCTGGCCGAAAGGCTTCGGGGCGCGCTAAAATAAATTACCTCCATTTTCCTCCCTCCCAGAGGCCCACAGTGATAAATTAAAGCATGTTGAAATAATAAAAGCAACATTAAGGCTTTCCCTGTGTGCACTGGGAGTGTATGAATCCTATTTTGGTATCGCAGGGTGTAGTGCCCGACATAGACGCTGGCTATGGTATCTATCCTATAGGCTGTATTGTGTGACTCCGACCATAATATGTTACGGATTAAGCGCAAAATAAATACGATCATCTTTAATCAAAGCTATTACAAGGAGAGCATGAAATTAAAATAGAAACTGCTCCAGCTACATGTGAAATCACATCACGGAGGGGGCAGGCCTCTGATATTGGCTGTACGGCTGTGTCTGTGATTAAAACCCTAATAAATATATTTTATATAGATGGTCACTAAAGCAAATGACATGCCTCGTAGACATGTGTTATCGCTCTCCGTGCTCCCCATTTATCGTGATCGGCCACGCTTTCCCCACGAAAGGAAATGAAGAAACACCAGAGCCCCTAAATATCCCCTTTTCCAACACAGTACCGAGTTGTTCTCCTGGCCCGTGCAGTCCACTAAATCTGCGTCGACCAAATGCCTCCCGTTTCAAACACATGCTCGTGACATTAGGTCGTTCCCTCAGCGGAGAGCGCAGCCCACTGCTTCAGCCGTCCGACCACAGGAATCCCGTTTCTGTACAGCGGAGGTTCACAGACTCCACTGGCTGCTTCAAAGACCCTGCCCTCACTGCGGTGTTTAACTACAACAGGCTGCCCGCCCTGGAGAGCGAGGGTCTGACAGCGGACTCTCCCCGGGTATAGCGGCCGGCGAGGGACAGGGCGCTGGTAATCCCGGGGACGCGACCCAAGCGTCCTCTTTCAAAACAAACAACAAGCCGTGTTAATTAAAAAAAAAAAAAAAAGTCCTAATGATCCGGCCGGCCGAGAGTGAGTGATTGAAATTGAGCGCTTGCCCCACATACCAGCAGCCCTCTACTTCCTGCTGGCCCTCAAGGCCTGGGGGCGCGATCCAGCAGGCGCTGGGGCTATTTCCACACCATCGATTCTGTCATCTATACACATGATGAATATCCCCCTAACAAGCGCGTTTGGGCTCCCATCTGTATGCCTTGGCTCCTCTTTGGACGATTATATATATATATATATATTATATATATATAATATATATATATATATATAATATATATATTATATATATATATATAATATATATATAAAGAATATATATCATTTGTTTTATTTATTGGTGGATAGGTGGGTATCATTTACTCAAAAGTTTGCAGTTTTGAAGGTTTTCTTTTTTTCTTTTTTTAATAAACCTTGGTTTCAAAATGAAAGCCGGTCACTTGGGCCTCAAATGGAGCGCTCACCAGTTTCATCATACAGGAGTTTGACAGCTGTAGGAGTCTCTCTCTCTCTCTCTCTCTCTCTCTCTCTCTCTCTCTCTCTCTCTCTCTCTCTCTCTCTCTCTCTCTCTCTCTCTCTCTCTCTCTCTCTCTCTGTGTCTGTGTCTGTGTCTGTGTCTGTGTCTGTGTGTGTGTGTGTGTGTGGAATGCAGCATTCCTGGGTGGGTTGTGAAGTGTGCACATCTGCAGCCACCCAGAAGGGTGTAATTCATGCAGGGAGATATGAAGTAGAAACCTGCACTATCATGAATATAATGATGAACTATACCCCCCAGTAATGTATACAATGTTAAGAAGAATAGCCTTATATGAACATACAATCATTACTGTACCGCCAGAGATATATTGTTACTCTTTCATCTGATGTGTAGTTATTGTAAGTTGCTTTGGATAAAAGCGTCTGCTAAATGCCTAAAACGTAAACATACATCTGATTTTCAATGTTCCCGTTATTGGTGTGTATCTGTGCGTGTGTGTGTGTCTGTGTGCATCCGCCGGTGCGTGTGCGTGTTTGCGTGACGTGGTGTTGAACGAGAATATAGAAGAGAGGGACCGGAACAAAGAGTGAGAGGACAATCCCAGCAGCCATGTTGCTCTGGAGCATAATGGCTTAGTCCTCTCTACCTGGCTGCTGCCTGAACATCTGCCTCCACCACCACCTGCCTCCTCCACCACCTGCCTCCTCCACCACCTGCCCCTTCTCCACCTGCTCCCTCCACCCACCTGCTCCATCCATCTGAAGTCTGTTTCGTTCTCCCCCCCTACATGGAGCCTCGACAGCCGTCCTTTCTAAGTGCACGCGGGACGAAGGATTTATTCCTGTCAATAAAAACCTTTGGTAAGTGCTTCCTGACCCACTAAATCCAGCCACTTTCCTCCAGGAACAAAGGATGCGTCTCACAGAAGCACAAATCAAGCGGGGCTAAAACACACGTTAACTTACCACTAGCGGCGGCTGGGACTGTAAATAATCACCTCTGTGAGTCTGCTGCCGTGTGTGTGTGTGTGTGTGTGTGTGTGTGTGTCTGGGGGGGTTCACGTCCTCCAATGGACACCACCACTGCCCCACCACCCCTTGATAACGTTAACATTGATGTTCCTCTTCTGTGCGTGCGTTCTGCACACCTGGCAGAAAGGCTCAGCCCATTATCTGCTCAGGGTGAGGATATGGCATCAGAGTGCAGTACTGGTATTGGAAGGATGTGATATACTACGGTATACTCACACTTGAGCTGACCGGGGAGAAATGACCCTCTAAAATCCCATCTGGGATCAATAAAGTACCTTTAATCTTATTAATTCATGATATTAGTGCTGATAGGTGCGTTATCGAGACTGGTGTTAGAGAGCTGAGGGATCTGATGTAAGCATGGACCATATATATATATATATATATATATATATATATATATATATATATATATATATATATATATATATATATATATATATATATATATATATATATATATATAAATTGTGACTAGACAATATATATATATTTTTTTATATATATTTTATATATATGTTATATGCATAGATAAATTGTGTCTTCACACCCTGTCTGTGTGCGCTGGCCATGTGCTATGCTTTATTAATCTGCGTTGTTGTTCCAAGTGCACCACTTCATCTGTGATGTGTAAGCAAAAAAAAGTGTTTTTTCCTCGTTGCTGCTCCTCTCCCCCCCAGGGAGGTGCTCCTCCCCCCCTCCCTCACCCTCACCCCCCCTCCCCCTCCACCATTACCTGGCCGGGCTCTTATAGACCGCTCCCCACAGGGAGGGGTTATCGAACACTGAGTGGGGGCCCTGCCTGGATGTCTAGGGGTAATTAACTCCGGTCAGAAGTCCTTTTTTGGCCCAGTTTCAGCAGAGATAAAAGATGCCTGCTGCACCGCTGGTGGAGGTAGAGGTGGAGGTGGTGGTGGTGGTGGTGGTGGTGGAGGAGGAGGAGGAGGAGGAGGTGGTAGGAGGTGGTAGGTGGTGTGGGGGGTGGTGGTGAGGTGGTGGGGTGGTGGAGGTGGTGGTAGAGGCGTGGTGGTGGTAGTGGTGGAGGAGTTCTGGGTGGACGCCATCTTACATTAGATGATATTGCATCCAACATTCTTGCACTTAGGAGCAGACAGGGACATGGCGGCCTGGCATGGCTCCACGGGGGGGGGGGGGGATCCACCGACGGCCCCCGTCGATGCATTACGGCCCGGCTTACAATACCGACGTGTAGCCCGTGACTGGGTCCTGATTTATACGTCAATACACGATTGATATACTGTGTGTGTGTGTGTGTGTGTGTGTGTGTGTGTGTGTGTGTGTGTGTGTGTGTGTGTGTGTGTGTGTGTGTGTGTGTGTGTGTGTGTGTGTGTGATGTTTTATTGGTCCCGGCAGCGGGCCCAGTATGGTCCACAGCTTTATTCCTTCCTTTTGCTCCCTGCCTGTTTGTCCGTGGGCCGTCCAGGTCTCTGTCCTACGTGACGTGCGTGGGCAGCCTCTCCTTCCTGCTTCTGGGCGCCATGTACGTGGTGGTCGACCTGAAGGGCTGGTGGGGAGGCCAGCCCTTCATCTACCCAGGTACAACACAGACACAGGAAACTACAAGTCACCCTCTGTGTCTGATCATTCACCGTTTCATTCACAGAGGCACAGCCACAACAACAACAACGAACCCAACAACAAAAATAAACAAACTAACCGAAATTTGGTAACTTAAAAAATCGGATAATCGACCCGGATGACTCGAGAGGATGGTCTGTGTCTCGTCTCACGTCGTCCGACGTCTCAAGGCGTGGTGTGTGTCTGCCCCCCCCCCCCCTCAGGGATGAACTCCATCCTGGTGTACGTGGGCCACTCCCTGCTGGGCTTCTACTTCCCCTTCAGCTGGGAGATGCGGCACCAGGACAGCCACTGGGAGCGCCTGTTCCAGGGGCTGTGGGCCACCTCGCTCTGGGTGCTGGTCGCCTTCCTGCTCTACCGCAAGAGGTTCTTCCTGAAGATATAGGAGCCCCGTCGTCGCACCGGGACGCTGATCCTGCTCCGCGTTCGATAAGGCTGACGTCGCGTTTTAAATGGACTTTTAGTGAGTTGCCGGTCAACTGAATTTGGAGGCAAAAATGTATATCAGCTATTCTAATGTTATTTAAAAGACTCCTTCCTTAAAAACGGGAAATATAACCTCGTTTTTTTTTCCAGTTGCATGACATTATTTCGTATGTTATTAGTTATTTTATTGATTTACGATTATTTAACCATTTGCACAATCCCCGAGCACATCTGTTGTTTGTAATACGGTAAGCCCTTCTCTGATCTGACATGATGTCACGTCGCTACATGCCAAAAAGAGAACACAAGTCCACCACAGGTCTGTGTTCCTTCACCCCTGAAGGACTGCACTGAACGAGGACAATAGTATCTACATCACTATAACAATTGGACAATTACTTAAAATAAAGTAATAGTGGGATTGTTCCAATCGCCAGATGGTCGGTTGTGTGCGGTCTTGGGTGGCCGGCAGTCTGTTTTATTTGGTGCTAGTAGTTTAAGGCTGTGCATAGAGTATTAAATCAAATACTGAGGTGGTACTTAACAAATTACACCAAGTGATTCCACTCCACACCATGGCATGGCTGTTATGAGACCGTTTCCATGGCTACTCGTGTGTGTGTGGTGTGTGTGTGTGTGTGTGTGTGTGTGTGTGTGTGTGTGTGTGTGTGTGTGTGTGTGTGTGTGTGTGTGTGTGTGTGTGTGTGTGTGTGTGTGGTGTGTGTGGGGGGGGGGGGGGGGGGTGGGGGGGGGGGGGGGGGGGCGGGTGTGTGTGTGTGAGTGTGTGTGTGTGTCTGTGGTGAGAGTGTGTCTGTGTTCGTGTGTGTGTGTGTGTGTGTGTGTGTGTGTGTGTGTGTGGGTGTGGGTGTGGGTGTGGGTGTGCGTGCCATCTGCTCCTGGAGAGACACTACTTTAATGGGGGTCAAGATGCGGGGCTCGGAGGGGTGTCATTAATGGGCCCAGACACCTCTGGCACTCACGAAATTGGAAAATCAGCGAGATTACACGCACCCGGAACGTCACAACGGATGACAAAAGATGAGCTTGCGCACAATATTCAGGATCAAGCCTTGATGAACCACCACGACGCAAACTCAACCAAGTCTTAAAAACACAACGTTTAACTAGACCCCGTGGAATCCCTGTAAATGACACTAGGTTTGCTTATAATATTAAAGGCCTTTGCAAACTATGGGAATTGATTTTCTATTTTTGTCCATAACGGTGAATATGAAGGGGTTGGCGACAGTATGGCCTCTTCATGATCTGGTGCACCGTCGATAGTCATCGAGATGCTATTACACACTGGCTGCTGCGATAACATCTGGTAATATGGTGTGGTGGTCTATGTAATTGTTTAAGAATAGGGAATTGTTTTAAACCCTGCAAGGAGAATCCTGCCTTTTTGACAAGAATCAAGAGGGTCATTTGGTTCTCTAAAATGTAATCCTTCTAAATTCAAAAGGAATCCGTCAAAACCAAAGTGGACATTAATGAAGGCTGTATAATTTTCAAAGTTCCCTATTAGCGGCTTTCCGTGTGCGCCCAAATCAAAGCTTGGAAGAGGTGCATCAACATCAGAACAAGACAAATAGTCATGATTTCTAACTCTTGAGGAAAGCAAAGATTCCACCACACGTTGTCCCACATGTCCTGGTCCGGTCCCTGATGGGAGGAGTCGGTGATACGCTCCCATGTTAAACCCAACAGGATGCGTGGTTCCACATGGCAGGGCTACACCACCACGCATCCTCGTGGTCATCGATCCCCATTGATTACATGTCTCAGGACCCCTGTAGTCGGCCGTATGGTAACTCTATCCCCTGGGCTGGGGCCGTACCTAGCATCCTTATGTCACGGGACGCTACGCCACGAGGTCTCTCGAGGCCGAAGACGACGTTCAACCTGCATTGTGTGTTTGATCTTCAGGAAGTCTGTTTCATGTCCAGTGTGCTCCAAAACCAGTTTGATATGGTGTCTTCATACAATAAAGTCACTGACACTTTTGGAACATGAATAAGTTGTCAAGTTTTTACTCCTGGGAACTCTTAAAAGTTCAACAGTATAAACATTGTTCCTTTTTGGGCACTTCAACCAATGATCATCCAGTTACAGCCCCGCCAGCCTCCCCTCCCCTCCCCTGTAGAGCCTCTGATCAGCTGAAGGTTCCCTGAGACCTTGCCGAGCACCGTGGTGAGCGGCTTATTGTTCTCCTTCCAATCATCGTTCCTCAACATGTTTTTTCAATATCACTGTGTCCCCGGAGCATCCGGCGAGCAGTGAGTCACCCTGCGACGAGGCTAGGCCAACGTCTGCCGGCTGCTCACAACAGCTCCATCCTTGCCCTCGCAGAAGGAAACAATTACAATACAAACCAAACGTGTATTTATTTACACGTACTGGATATATACTTTCATTAACCTTTTCATTTTCGTACATGCATCGATTTGTGTGCGTGTTCTTCGTTTCATTAGGTAACTTATGAGGTTACACTAAAGAAGGAGTGATCAATGAGAAGGTGTTGCAGAAAGGTCTAAGCGTATCAGTGGCTTATCCTTCCTGATAGAGCTAACCCTCTGTCTCACTTTAGTGTGAGTGGATTGTGTTGCCTGAGGAAGCCCTAATATCCCTTTACAAACCACAGCAGTCTGGTCTGTAGTGTTCGGGTATAGACGTGGGCACATTGATTTGAGAGTGATTGTTGTGTGAGCGGTGCCCAGCCCTGGTGAGATGTGTTGGGGTGGAGAGTAATGCATCGCTCCACAGAAAACAAGTCACTCTGTAAGTCACCAAAAGGAGACCAGTGGGGTTTGTTTTTTTTAACTCAAACCTCACACTTAAGTCAAAAATCTCAACTCAACGGTCCCTTCAGGATGTAAGTCTTTTAAATGTACAATTTAGGTTTTTTTTTGGGGTATCAAAATGTATTTGGATGCAATAAATATAATAAAAGAAAATAGGCTGATGTTAATGTTTGTTGTCCATCTAAAATGTATAGCATTGTTCATCCACATGGCGGGGGTTGCATGCCCATTGCATGCATCACTTGAACGGCATGTGGGCTGCAAACAACTCCAATCCTGCCCATTACTTGGCAAGGTTTCACCCTGTACTGCTGCTAGGTTATTGGTAACTTGGGTGAACGACTTGGCACCGAAGGACGTAAACAGAGATAGTGCTCCTTTCCGCTCATATAGCGCACTGGACACACGGTATTATAGGCGTGGAAAGGACCGTTATCTATGACAAATAAATCTTCAACCGATATCTTTCGGAGTGAGTTTTCTTTTCGAAGTGATCAATGGACGCAATCTGGGGGGCATTCATTATTGGAGGTGTTTCTTGTTGTTTCTTGTTTAGTTTTTTCTTTCTAGAAACGCATCACATCAACGAGTATCCCGCGGGGTGTTAATGAGGTGACTAACCTGCAGATTAATTATATCTCTGTGTTTCCTGGAGATGCTATCCTGCGTGCCCTTCTCCGGAAGGACCGGAAAAATACATCGCATCTTATTAGCCTGATGTGAACCTCCTCCCCCCTCCCCCCTCCCCCCCACCCTGATCAGCAGCAAACCACAGACAGTCCGAGCAGGCAGCGGTGGCGGCACATACTGCAGGCGCTCAATGGGCCATTTTTACTGAGGACTTCAGTTCCCGTCCGGAAAGCTGCGCGCAAAGGGGGAAACTGGTTCTTATCTGCCATCATATAGTTTGGTGGTTGGTCGCCGATTTATGGGGCAACTTTTGTACGTTTTGATGCCGAAACTTTACCTATGATTCTCGAAGATGGGGCCAACTCGTGGTTTTCCTCGGGGAAACATCCTTTTGATTCTGTTGCTGTGGTGTGGAGGTAAGGTTGATTTCTCATTTGCTTGTAAAAACTGTAAAAAAAAATATAAATGCAATATAGTCCTGAAGGGTTAAGGACTTATTTAGATTTAGGTTGTTTTATTACGTAGGTATTTTATAGTTAATGTCAACATATCAAAACGTGTTTATTTTTTTGATATTTTGAGATGACCTCGGTATTTAGATTTTTTTTTCAGAAGACAATTTGTGTCATAGAAATAAGTATTTTATAAATTTGTTTTAATTGTTTAAGGTCAAATATTTTCCGTTTGGGTTGTTCGTGGTTTGTTTACTCAGCTGCATCAGTGGCCGTCCCAGCGTCTTAATCTTTATCATTACGCACGGCAATGGAGCCCATTGCGACCTTATCTCCCAACCACCTTCATGGCCAACAAAGAGAAGACCTGGACGCTGTGCCCTTGCTCAATGTGCCTATCGGACTACCTAGTTTAGGAATTATTTTGACAACCTTAATTGGCTAGCGACATGGGGGGAGACGAAAAGAGCGGTATAAATAGGCAGACCCATTTGTTACTTACATTGTATAAAGTTATGTGGGGGGAAAAATAAAGACAAATAAAACTGTTCACCAAGGAGTTTGTGCAGTGGAAAAAAAGGTCGAAATATTAAGCTGGTAATGTTTGGAAAGGTCCCTACATTAAGAGTTGCGGCAGATGTCCCGGTCCGACAGAGCTTGGTCCTGCAGTAAAATAAAAATACATTGTCCTCGGACGTTATGTATGGAATGGAACATGGCTTCATATATGCATCCAGCAATATATCATAATATTATAATCCCGTTCACAATCCCACAGCCCAACTGTACTAACACCGTCCTCACGTCCAGTCTATATATAAGTCAGTCTCATGGCTGGAGTGTCTGTCTGACTCGCGGTGCACAGGGAGCACGTGAAACGTGATAGACCATTTTGTGAAATCACATCGATTGTTAACGGACATTTCTAACCAAAATTATATAAACTCCTCCAAGGGTAATTCGTGAGCCATAGCCTATAGCCTACGATACGACTTTACATAAGGGGGGGTCAGATTTTATTTTGACGTGCTTTTGCAAAGGTGCCATTGCTTTTGTTATATCTGTAATCGTAGGCTTATTAGCAGCATTACGCGTCAGCGTCCTTGCTGGCCTTGTTCTGTTGACCTGCTCTGTTTGGCCTTGCTCTGTTTACCTAGGCTACTATGACATATGCAACTTAAGTCATCACTGTCCTCATCGGACTAGTAAACGGTGTCTCGTTGCACGCATAAGGACCTGACCTGGGACCTAGGGCCACGAGCGTCTAAGCACCGTGGATAAAGGACTCCGTTTTTTAATCTAAAAAGCATTTAATCAATTTCCAATTAAACGGGTGCTGAAATCGGCGCCTTAAGTGACTTGGCTGGTGTCGACGGGACCGCCCACACCTTTATGTCTGTCTGCCACGACAGCCTTGCGTCCGTGGAAGCGGATAAAGTGCGGCAGGCAGGCGGGCGGGCGGGCAGGTGTGCGGCAGCTGCTGCTCCTATCTGTGGGCAAACACGCGCTGTTTGTTTTCTTTAGGAAAATATCGCCCAGCTACGCAACTGCACCGCCAGTCTCCCTGTTTTTTTGTTTTTTTTGAAGGGCGAGTGGCGGGGCAGATTGCAGGTTAAGTCCGTCCTGAGTGCCACATCTGATTGATTAGTAATGCACTGTAGACCATTATACGGCCGCACCCTTTGCGGAGGCTCAATGATAACACGCGCGACGTTATTTGACGTCATATGCTGTTTTGCATGTTGACCTATGTCCATGGAAATAGGGCAACGTGTGTGGCCCCATGTAGCCCTATGGGACCTGTGCTATGTTTGTGTGTATGCGTGCGTGCGTTTGTGTCTCTGTTTGTCTGTCTGTATCAAACAAAGGCTTTCAAACGCCTAGAAAATGGTGTCTCATCTCGCTCCACAGCAGTTCATCGCTGCGTAGGCCAAATCCATCTCCCCAAAAAACCGGATTAGAGAAAGAGGCAGTGGGTGTATTTCAACGATCGACCTGTGTATTCTCTACTGTGACCTTGCGACTCCATCGTTGACCCTCCCCGTGGCCCCCGCGTCCTGGTGAGGTCGCAACAGGCCACGATGTGACCTGTGTTTGGCCAGGCCATCACATCACAGGCCAGAGGCTCCTGTGATGGACTGGAGGATCCCAGAGGAAGCACAGCATGGGAGGGGGGGGGCGGGGGGGGAGGTCAGTTGTTGCTTGCATTAGCGGAATCATTTTCATCAGCCTCCCCCGCTTTTTGAGAAGGGCCAGACGGATAAATCTCATCTGATACGTGCCACTATTTGATTTAGGCCCTTGTTACAGGATGTGATTTAGTTAAGCTCGTGTCTCGCGTTGTTCATGGATACGCCATAAATCTCGTCAGCTTTCAGCTCCTCCTGTCAAAACGTTTGCCTTGTATTCTAATTGGGAAAACACCAAGTTACGGGACATGGTCATAAAAGAGTTTTCAGTGTCGAGGTGGGTTCACATCGTTGTAAACGTTGGTGTTCTTGACGATACAAACAATCCCCCAATTACAACCCCAATGCTGCTCTGAAAATCAACCAATAGCAGCAGTAACCCCCTGTTTTACAACCTCAAGGCATTTGCTGCTAACAAAGTGGAACATTTGTATCGGTATCAATGTTGTGGATGTTGCTGTGACCAGACAACACATCTAGATTCCCAGGCGATGGATTATCCCTGTGAAGTCATCTCCCCGAGGCGGTGGGGAGGGTGGCGTTGTCAGGGAACGATATA
>OLKM01000044.1:532249-537249 GCA_900291075.1 Melanogrammus aeglefinus
AATGTTATGATCTAGGCCTACTTGATGTACTTATGGCAAATGTATGTAATTACCAATGTTAACCATGCAACTACAATATGGATTTGAGTCGCGATGATCAATATTTGAATGTTACATGATTTACGAGTCAGTATGTAATTGATTTATAAGACTGCTGTCAGTTCACACACTGCCTGCCACTGCTATTGTGTAGTTAATTTATCATTGTGAGGATGGCTAATTTCTTCATGCGTTGATATTGTATTATTGCTATTATTAGAATCCTTATTTCTTAATATATATTATTTATGACTTATACAATTAATTGAAAACATTGTAGACACTGGGTTTATATTTTTTAAGTTGTGATATTGTTTTAAGGACGCCTAGGAACTAATTATTATTGAAGGGAGGCCTATGATCTTTACAAAAGGCTTTGGTTTTTTTCTGTCTTGTTTAAAAATAACCCACATGATTAGCATAGCAAACACACAGATGGTAGCCTACATGATAGCGAGCAGGGGTTACACTGATCCTGAACAGCCTTTATTGATGTAGCCATCGAGGAAACATCGTTTGGGAAAAGCTAATGAGTAATTTCTCTACAAATCGTCCATGTCGCACTCTGTTTGCTTAAAAGGACGGCTTGATCTGTTCCCACTTTTGTTGGTTGACCGTTGACGTAAAGATATGATTGATAGAAAGGACCGAGTCATTCACAACATCTCTGATTTATCTCAGTGCCGCTGTATAGGCCTATTCCGACATGTTTGGTTTCTGGATATGATGTGAATGACGCCCTCTAGTGGCCATTATCGACCTAGACGTAAACTAAAATATTGCAGGATGATGGTCTGTGTGCGTGTGTGCATGTTTCCGCGTGCGCGCGCGCGCGTGTGCTTGTGTGTGTGTTTGATAGCAATTTGCAACATTTAGACATTTGTCGAGCAGTGAAAAAACCCCAAATACAACAAAAACAACAATTCTAAATAATTTTGTTTGCATAACTTTGGTTTAGACACACGGCATTCTGAATAATTGCCATAGATGCCTTAAAATCTCTTAATCCACCTACCAATATATCAATAAACTCTATACTCTCTCAACACTCTCTACCCTCAAGTGAGGGTGGCACTACAGGTCACATTGAACTGAATCCTGGAGCCCCAAAGGCATTGAGCAGCAGTCAAGTGTTTAGGTCTTAACGACACCTAATAAATAGGACCATATCTTCTGTGTGTCTATCTACATCCTTCAGGACGGCCGGCCGATCTTAAGCCATCAATCCGGCCTGCTGTCATCCAAGCCCAGCTAAATTAAATCAATGTCTGAAAACCAGATCCAAAGTCTCAACTGCCACAACAGAAATAGCAAATCTAGTTTTGCCGTCTGCTAACGATGTTAGCCCGTCCCTAAATGGGCCCGCACACGTCGTAAAAAGAAGTAGCATATCGAGGATAATGATTATGGGCTAAACACTCCTGGTCTCGATTTTCCTGTAAAAACTCAGTGACTGCCAGCGTGCTTTATAGGTCATCAACCCATCACCACCCTCCCCCCCCCCACCACCCCTCCTCCAATCTCGCTTTCGCGCCCCCTCCCAGAGCCCACTACCCAACCTCCTTTGAAACGGAGGGCACCCCCCCCCCCCCCCCACAACGACACACACACACACACACACACACACACACACACAACACACACACACACACACCCACACACACACACACACACACACACACACACACACACACACACACACACACACACACACACACACACTGCCGCAAGTACTGATTTAGTTCTCCTAAGTATCATGTTATTCTTTGTAATTAAAATTTCCAAGGTTAACGCAAGGAGAACCGGAAACCACATTTATCGACCGTGGGAGAGTTCATCCCGATGGCTGACTCGGTGTCATTTGAGCTCTTCCTTTCAATTTCCGCAGGCAGATGAGAAGACAGGCGCGTCGTAAATCACGTGCGCCTTGCGTTTTTTAACCCCACCGGGAATCAATGCGACCACAGACTTTCCACAACGAGGCGATCCCGATCACTGTCACCCGTCTCCTGTGCATTTTAAATTACAAAACCTAAGAAACGTAGAAGAATATGAACATATGAATGTCTCTTTATTGTTTAAAATGCTTGATTTCAGGGTGCTATGTGAGTAACCGTCGTCCCGTTGTTGTGTCTGGTCCACTGTGCCCCTTTCAGAATCCAGCGGGCTGTACTTCCCTCAGAGAGCGAGTACTCGGAGGACCATGTACGTGGGCCAGCCCGCGGGACCCCGTGCTGCAGGTGGTCTCCATGCTGGACACAGCAATGAGAAGGCCTCACTTCTACCCTGTGCTTCTCGTCGGCGGGGACCCCCCCCATACCTCCGCTGGTTCCACCTGGACATCCACACCGGCGTGCTCCACCTCAACAAGAGCCTGCAGGACAGCGACTTCGCCCTGCTAGGGATGGGCCGGTCGCGAACGATTCGTTCACAACGAACGAATCCCGAAGGTGAACTACAAGATCTGATTCCCGACACAAGAGAACTGGTTCTTCGATTCTTTATTTTATTTTTTCAAGATAAAACAAAAATATGGTCACCTAAATAAAATATACAAACGAACAGAGCTCCGTCTCCCCGCGACCTTCTATTGATTGAGTCTAAAACGTTCTCAAAGATTCAGCCAATGAGAGTGCTACAGGAAGCAGCACTCTCTCAGCGGGTAGCAATCGTGTTGCCATGGCACTACATGGGTAAACAAATGACAAGGCACCGCCACACAAGTTAACTAACGATCGCTGTAGGCTTCAATATCATGCAAGCACTTAAAGCTAGGGTAGGCGATTTTTTTACTGAAATATTTAGCAAAAATGTCATAATAGCCAGTCAGCTATATGTAGGCGAAGTGCTCTGAGAATATCTGCACATCACTTTGCTCTCCCCCTGCCTCTGTGTGTGCCCCCCAAAAAATGGCCACCGCTCATGTACACTTGGACCAATCAGAGCGAGGCTCAGATTCTCCGCTCTTATCTGGCTGTGGACTGTCCCGTCAACTTGGCACCGACGTTCGTTGAGTCCCTGCTGTGAGCGTTCACGAGCCTAGCAGCTTATGCTAACAAATTACAGTTGCACTTAGTTTGCTAACTTTGCTTGGCTGATTACAGCTACCTTTCTACCATCTACCTATGTCTGTGAGTAAGATGTTGTTGATGCATATATTGTTTTTTATGCAGTTATCAGCACTAATGTTTAATTACCTCCGGAATCGGACATGGTGTTTCGTCTTCCTATCAATGTAACTGAATTCACATGAACGCGCATCACTGACGTGCGGAGGGAGGAGCTACAGCAGGTAGCGCGTGGGAGGGAGGGACCAGAGAGAACGCGACAGAATCTCAACGGCTGTTTTCCCCAAAATCGCATACCCTAGCTTTAATACGTTTTTTTATTTTGTTCCACAACACAATTGCATGCTTTAAGGAAGTATTGTTTTACCTACCATGGAAATGGTCGAACTGCGTCGTATAGGCCAATGCTACAGAAATGTGCTTTATTTGTTTTCCGAGCACCGTGACTGCACACTTTTTTTCCTTTCTGTTTTATTCCCCCGTTGTTTCCATCGCGCGGTGTGGTTCGATTCGGTGCGGCTCGGCGCAGCTCAATTACGGGCTGGCGTTTCGACTGCCAACTGTAGGCCTACCCTTATGGTAGGGCAGGCTGTGAAAAAGCCTTAATTGGTTGGCATACCCGATACTTCTAAGCAAAGGGGGGCAGACATCTGTGAGATACTCTGTCAAATGACGTAATCTGACTTAATGAACGAATCAAACGAACGAATCGTGATAGTGAACGTAACTGAAAGAACTGATTCCCGGAAAAGAATCGTTTTGCCCATCCCCTAACCCCTACGTGAGTGACAGAGTCCGGCAGTCCCTCCGTCCGTCTGCATATGTATGTCTGTCTCTGCACTTAGTAATCTGTACTGCCCAGCCTTTGTTTTTTAAGGGCCTTTATAAGATAAAGTCAACTTGAAGCTTTGAATATACCCCACTATTGCAGTGAAGAGTCCCTCATGCCCAAAGGGTCAATTCTATTTCTTTCATTCTCCATTTTTTTTAGTGTGTCCCTTCTAGTCCCCGCTAGTATGTCATGTCTCAATGTCTGGTGGCCGAGACACTAATGTAATTACATAAAGGCAGAGGAACCTGCCGAGTCATCGAGGAGAGCTCTGTCCAAGATTAAAACGAGGCGCTCGCTATTGCCCTGGTTGTTTAATTTATTCCTTCATTTATTACTTCGTTCCTTCATTCCTTTATCAGGTAAGAGGCCGACGACCGTGAAGAAGCTGCTGCTGACCGCCATGGTACTGAACCGTACCAACTCGAGGACCCAGTGCACCAGCCAGCAGGCCCGGCTCTCCTTGACGTTCGTCAACGAAACCGTGCCCCCGTGCGGCGACCACAGCCTGCAGCAGCTGTGCTTCCCGTCGCGCGGCGCGCCCTCACCCCGCACATCATGGAGAAACCGCGCTGGCCCGGCCGGTGCAGCAGCTCAGACGGCTCCCGCTGCGCAACATGTGCCCCGGCTACAACGTCTCCTACAGCGTGGAGTCAGGTGAGAACACCGCGGGGGGGGTGGCACCCTCAACGCCGCTCAGGAGACCTGTCTCTGGCCGTTCCGGAGGGACTTGGAGGGAATGTTATGGGAATGGTGGGGGGGAGCAAGGATGGGAACTAGAGTCCAGCTAACGTAAGATCAGAAAAGATGTTCTTTATTATTAATACCAGGCGGGGGGAACCAGCATGTCCCGGCGGAAGTACTGGGACAGTCATTGTAAAACTATTTAAAAAGAATGAAAATGAAAAATATAATCTTTGAACAAGAATATGCAATGAACACAAAAACAAAGAGCGATCAAGAATAAGCAACCAACACAGGAACTAGTTGGAACGTTGTCAAACTCGCCATTATGAACATATACTGTATATATGTATGTATGTATGTATGTATGTATGTATGTA
>OLKM01000044.1:542249-707249 GCA_900291075.1 Melanogrammus aeglefinus
ATCCGATCCAGAGGCGATATGCGACGAGATGTGCAAGACGGTCATCGCCACCGCGGTGCTGCTGTCCTTCATCGTCTCCATCCTGCTGTCCTCGTACTTCGTCCACCGCTACAACAAGAGCTCCCCCAAGCCCCCCATCGCCTCGGCCGAGATGACCTTCCGCCGGCCCGCCCAGGCCTACCCCATCAGCTACTCCGCTAACAATGTGCGGCGCGGCTCCCTGGACTCCATGGAGAACCAAGTGGCCATCGACACCTTCAAGATACCCGTACGTCACTTCGGTCAATGTAGCATCAGCAGCTAGGGATAGTCCTATCGATATTAAGTTAGCTGTTCAGGCTAGTCCTAATCCATTAGCTGCTTATGCTAGTCATAGTTCATTAGCTGCTAAGCTAGTCCTAATCCATTAGCTGCTTATGCTAGTCATAGTTCATTAGCTGCTAAGGCTAGTCCTAATCCATTAGCTGCTTATGCTAGTCATAGTTCATTAGCTGCTAAGGCTAGTCTAAATCCATTGGCCCTAAGGTGAGTCCTAGTCCATTATCTTCTAAAACTAGTCCTAATCCATTCGCTGCTGACGCTAGTCCTGAATTATTGCGCCTCAGACCGTACTGTTTTTCTGTTAACAGGAGGATCCAAAGTGGGAGTTTCCTCGTAAAAATCTGGTTCTTGGCAAGACCTTAGGGGAAGGGGAATTTGGGAAGGTTGTCAAGGCAACGGCGTTCCGGCTGAAGGGGAAAGCTGGCTACACCACCGTGGCTGTGAAAATGCTTAAAGGTAGGAGAGCCCTGGACACAGTGGAGCCAGACCTGGAGTTATAGGAGAAACACTTGGAAGGAAGTGCGGGAATCATAACTTATTTCAATTACCTCCCCCCCCCCACCCCACGACAGACCACGCTTCGCACAGCGAACTGCGTGACCTGCTGTCAGAATTCACATTGCTGAAGCAAGTCAACCACCCGCACGTGATCAAGATGTACGGAGCCTGTAGCCAGGACGGTAAGGCCTCATTCGTTAAACACTCCCCTGTACAATAATGTTTTCCTACAACTTTTCCTATGGAACATGATCCCCTATGTCCCCCTTTATTTATTTATTGTAAATCATTATTTTATTTCCCTAATTGTATTTGCTCTGTGGGTCGTAGCCAAACGCAATTTTGATTGCTCTGTTTGTCCGGCACATATTTTGGAATTGACAATAAATCGGGCTTTGACTTTGACGATGGCTTTCTTGTCACAGGTCCCTTATACTTGATCGTGGAGTACGCCAAGTATGGATCCCTCCGCAACTTCCTGCGGGAAAGCCGCAAGGTGGGACCGAGCTACATGAGCGGCGAGCGCAACTCCAGCTACCTGGAGAACCCTGACGAGAGGGCCCTCACCATGGGAGACCTCATCTCCTTCGTCTGGCAGATATCCAGGGGCATGCAGTATCTGGCGGAAATGAAGGTATTTCCTAGTCTTGCTGTTACCACTGTGTCCTCCAAAAAAGCTCAAACCATAGATTTGAACTCGGCCCGTTGATCACGCCTCTTGAGCTGAAGAAAATGACAGCGGCTTCCCCCAGACCAAGCTCAATCTATGATTGAGCTTGGTCTGGGGGAAGCCGCTGTCATTTTCAACGGGCCTAGTTCAAATGTACGCAATTGGCTGCTTGCCGTCGCTTCCCAGTCGTCATTGTGTTAAACCAGCCAATAGCGCGCCAGGGGTGGGAGAAGCCAGCTTGTTGATTGGCTCCCGCAAAAACATATCGGAAGCAGAGAGAAATGTATCGCTTTCCTCCAGACCCTTCCACAGGGCGAATTCAAATCACCGGCAGAATGGGCGGAGGGGTACCCAGTCTAGTTATTTCCCCTTCCAGAAGAATCGCTGTCGTTTCAGTGCTCCTCAATGAGATAGACAGCGGCCGGTCTTAGCTTGAAAGAAAGCAGCTCGACAGCTTTGGTGTTTGTTAGTGGGTTTAGAACTAATTATTCAAGCAAAATGCATTCGATTTGTCCCTGTGAGATCTCTGTTACTGTATGTGAAGCATCACTAGATTGTCAGTGATATTGGTCAGTGATAACTTTCGTATTTGCTCGATTTTGTTCCGCAGTTGCTTACAGCTAATGCTAGCATTTGTTTTTGCTGGTCAGCTCGTTCACAGAGACCTCGCTGCCCGCAACGTCCTGGTAGCCGAGGGCCGGAAGATGAAGATCTCTGACTTCGGCCTCTCCAGAGATGTATACGAGGAAGATTCCTACGTGAAGAGGAGCAAGGTGAGATGCAGGCCAGAGATAGGCTCTATAGAGCTACATAGACCAAATCTAGAATCTCAGTATCCGCCTACCACTGTGCCCTCTCTTCCAGGCTCTATAGAACTATATCGACCAAATCTAGAATCTCAGTATCCCCCTACCACTGTGCCCTCTCTTCCAGGGTCGTATTCCGGTCAAATGGATGGCGATAGAGTCCTTGTTCGATCACATCTACACAACACAAAGCGATGTGTGAGTACCCAATTGGTTCTATGTGGTGTACTGGATTTCTTTATTCACAGGTTGTGTAGAATGAATGTAATGGTTTACTAATCGTGTTCTCTCTTGTAAGCTGGTCTTTCGGAGTACTGTTGTGGGAAACCGTAACCCTGGGGGGCAACCCGTACCCGGGCATCGCTCCCGAACGCCTCTTCAACCTCCTGAAGACAGGCTACCGTATGGAGAAACCGGAAAACTGCTCGGATGAAATGTGAGCTCCACCTCAACGCTCTGTTTTTATACTAGTCTCTCGTGTGCAACGAAACGCTTATTTTAACTAATGCATAAAGCCAAAAGGATTTGGGGCGGCTTTCCAGCGTGGAATATGTCTACGTTGAAGGGTCCACATGAAACTAAAGGTTCTGCTTGTTGTTTCTACAGGTATAATCTCATGCTCCGCTGCTGGAAACAAGAATCTGACAAGAGGCCCACTTTCATAGATATCAGCAAAGAACTGGAAAAAATGATGGTGAAAAGTCGGGTATGAGTGTATTAATACTTTATGAATCGCCCTGTGGTACAATGAGCTTGATACACAATCTTCATGTATCTTAGCATATAACTGTATACCCACCAAACCTTTCCCTGTTTAAACTTCCGTTGTTTATGTCCAATGCCAACAGTACATTTTTGTAAGGTTAATCAACCATGCAAAATTTGAAAAGAAATGTCAAGGCCACAAACACACAATCAGCCAATGGCATCGCACACAAAACACACCTCAAGGGTTCTATTTTGGTCTGATTATGCTTCTTAATACACGCCATTAGGCGACATATAAGCCTCCGTCAGACCCATATCTGTCCAAGCCTGTGTGTGCGTGGAAGGATTAAGTGCGAGAGTCTGTGTGTGTGTGTGTGTGTGTGTGTGTGTGTGTGTGTGTGTGTGTGTGTGTGTGTGTGTGTGTGTGTGTGTGTGTGTGTGTGTGTGTGTGTGTGTGTGCGCCGTGTGTGTGTGTTGTCCTCGCTGACTAACGAGCCTAATCAGGTGTTCCTCCCTCGCCAGGATTACCTGGACCTGGCGGCGTCCACACCGGCCGACGGCCTCCTGTACGACGACGCCCTCTCCGAAGAGGACACGCCGCTAGTGGACTGTAATAACGCCCCCCTCCCTCGCGCCCTCCCCTCCACATGGATTGAGAACAAGCTCTATGGTAGAATCTCCCATGCATTTACTCGATTTTAGAGCGCACACGCTCTCTTGTTTTTGGCAAGTTGTGGTTGGCTTTCCGTAGTCGAAGTGCGTGTGACTGTGACCTTATTAGGCATGCCTCCGTTCTCCGCCACTGCCCGACGTAGCTCCCATTTCATCGTGAATGAGAGACTCGGTGGAAAAGATCTTGTGTCTTGACTGTTTGTTTGTCTGTTTGTTTTTTTTCTTCCTTTGGACCTGCTTCCAATGTACATGAAACCCGACCAAAGAGATTTAACATTTTGTATATATTCCCATAATATTAATTTATACGCCCCTGGGCCGGCTAATCTTCATGTTTCGACGTCATTCATTTGTAGATATTCTCTTTTCACATTCCATGTCACTACATTTACATCATCATTGCATCACTACTCTTTTTGTGTTTGATGAAAATGTTTGTAACATTTGAAACAGGTCCTCGTCAAATCAATCTCTTTGTGGTTTGGATTCCAAACTGTCATAAATTTCCTAAATTTCCAATGTACATAGGCTATTTACCTCTGATTCTGAGTGTTAAACAAATAAACAGTAAGGCTTTTAAACTTAGCTCGAGTGAGGGGGAAAAAAAGGTTTCCCTTAGTCATTTCCCCAAATTGATGACAATCTAAGGTTGATCAAAAAACAGCAACATTTTTAAGCAATAATAAACTGTTAACAACTCTGAGCTGTGGATGTTTCTTCTTAATAGTTACAGTTAGCTATTTTGTATAATAAGACCTCACGCAGCATCTGAAAGATTGGGTTGGTCAACAAGCATCCATAATGCTCCAATAGTAATGCATATCTTGTGTTCATTCTTCATTTGCAAGCAAACACATTCATTAACACTTCTGCGAATGCCACCTGCTCAGAGGTTTCAGGCTTTTGTTTAAAACGTAAAAAAGAGTTTTATTTGAGAGCCTTACTGTCTTGTCCTCTGTGTTTCTTTCACTGAGTGCAGAAAAATGATATGTTCTCATTTTTAGGCATGTCATACCCCAACTGGCCTGAGAAGAGCCCGGTACCACTCAACAGACATGATGCCACTAACCCTGTCTTTACAAGATATGCCAATGATAGTGTTTATGCAAACTGGATGGCTTTGCCTTCACCCGCAAAAAATGTGGACAAGCTCGATAGCTAAGGATAAACATTGATGTAGACGATCTTCCTAATTCGTAGATGTGTATATTTCTATAAAAGAAAGGAAAAAGTGTACATACAATCTGATTATAAAGTTGGTTCCATTTTTTTTTCTGTCGCACGTGTAGTCAAAGTTTAAAAACCAGAGTCTTTCTCGCTGCCAAATAGCTGGAAGAAATGAGAAAATAAAACATAGACCATGCTTCTCGCAGTTCATTGGTATGTTAATCATTACCTCAAGGTCATGTTGGCCAAACTGTATCATTGCATGACTACTGTACCAGGTTGTATGTCAATGTTAACGTCTTTCAAGTGCCTGTGCTGCTTCTACAATAGCCTCTGATTATTAGTGTGTACAACTGTGAGGATGTTGTTCCAAACCTGGAATTAAAGGGGCCGTCTTTACCATCACCTGTTGTAGGACTCTGGAAGCTGGACTAAAAGAGAACTGGGAACTTGTTTGGGCAAATGTAAAGTTTCTACTAAAAGGGAAATCATCATTAAAATGCTGACACCACTTTTGGGTTACCCCACAGGATATTTTGGACTATACTTGCCAAAGACAAATAATACACCAATGTTCAATAAAAGTTAGACATGTTGCTTGTTTTTCATGTTGTTTTGTTACATGAAAAATATCTAAATGTAAGTACTGCTCCAATACAAGGACATGATATATAATCTTAACTGTGGCCATGTTTTGGTACGACTTATTTTCAGATTCCTTTTAATGGCAATCATTGTGCGAAATGTATGATTATGTAAAATAATGAGTTATCATCATGTTATTTGATTATGTTGCAAATAAACATTACAAATGTGCAGTGTGGCATTTTCAGTGAGTCATTTTCCAAATACCATTTCAAAATTAAATTTATCCTAAATTGAGTAATTTATTGTCGATAACATATCTCTCAGCTTTTTCTTTATGATATCTAGCTGTTGCAGGCTAATTGTTAATGTATACGTTGTTTTGAGGGGATAAAAAGTCAACCTTTCTTATACTATGTTGAAATCAGTAAAATAATATATATATAAAAAAGATATATATAAAACTTGATATATATAAATATGTATATACTTATTTTAACACTATTAAAATGTGTAAATAACATTAACAGATATCGGGATTATACTGAGCCTGGCCATATACTGTATTGCATTATGAGCTATATATTGGTTTTGTCAAAAGAAAATTAGAATGGAAAAACTGACCACCATGGCCATCCATCCCCTTGCATAGAATGATTGATGACGTTTAAAGTAACACAACTTTAATTGGCTAGTTTAAACCGGAAGTACCCCTCGTACCTACTTTTCTCTTTTGCTCCGTGGCGTCTTGTATTTGTGCATCCATGGGCTTGCAGCGCTAGCTATTTGCTTTCGCCTTTCATGTGAAAAACAGAGGGCACGGTTGGTGGAGTGGTTTTATTGGGTAAGTGGTACATTTTTTACATGTGACATATTTGAAACATTTATCTTTAAGCTTAAAAGCTAAAGTCTTATTGATATTTACATTGATACAGTGCGAGCAGCGGAGCGCACATTTCCGTTTGACATTTTCGAAATAAATCGACTTGATGTGACTGTTAATTTTACACAGTTAATAGTCTGCATCGAATTAAGTGTTTGGATAAGACAAATATTTGTAATGCAGCAATTTCGTTGTGGCATGGCAGTGTGATCCGTGCGGCGCTTGGGAACTGGTCAGTGCTCAGTCCTCTTGTCATGCCCACTACGGCGGTGTCTGCCCCATCAGTAGTGTGGGGACTGTCTGCTTCGTTATCCTTTATTTTATTAACTGGTAAGGGAGTTCCGATTGAAACCATACTTTATAAATTCTCATGTAATTAAGCAGACGTTTAACAGAACACTCGAATAAGTGCTGCACCAAGCAACTTTCTACGGATGCACATAGTGAAGAATATAGGAACCAGACTGAAACATCTGTATACGATTTACACTCAACCATACCGTTACCACAACTGTTTAGTCTGCACTGCATGCTTTAATTGTGAAGAGGTGATCAAAAGACCGGAAACGTAATCAAACCTTCAGCCGGATGAACGGAGGTTTGTCTCATTCAGTCCGCCCACCGCCGCGGAACAGCGAGCTGTTGTTGGGGCCCCCGCTGCTATTTACTAGACTGAGTAAACATCTGTGAAGCACGCTTGAAATGCAGCACACCTGTGCCAAAAAACCCTGCCACAAGAGACATTTAAACTATATTATCCTTTTTGTCTGTCTGTTGTAGGTAAACATCTCTTTGACACTTGCTCCAGTTAAGTTGTTGACATTGTCGCACGAAGTGAAATATACACTTAAGTTGCCGTTATAAATGTGACACTCAAACATTATTGATTCCCATCGTGGATATCATTGCCCAAATAATAAATGTTTCCTTCACACTCAATGCATTTAAAAGACACATACACGTAATGTGACTCGGTCGATACATCAGAGGGCGAAAGGGTGGAATGCGTTCTCACTGGCCGTAGCTCATAGGCTAGCGCGATGCCCAGGCGCGGCTTGGCCATGCCCAGCCGGGCGCGGTGGCTCTTCCTGGGCCTGTTCCTGCTGCTGGTGCTGCTGCTGTTTGCCTACCTGCTGGAGTGTACGCCTCCCGCCGACTTCACCATGGCCCTGCCCGGCCTGGTGGGCGACGGCTACGGCAAGGAGCACTACCAAGGCCTGCTGCAGGAGCAGGAGGAGCGGCACCTCAACCGCGCCGCCAGCCTCAAGCGGCAGATCGCCCAGCTGAAGCAGGAGCTGCAGGAGATGGGCGACCGGCTGAAGCTCCTGCAGGAGAGGAAGGAGCCGCCCGGGGTGCCGGGGCTGTCGGAGGCCAAAGACCAGGAGCCGGGCGACCTGCTGGAGTACCTGCACTCGCAGATTGACAAGGCGGAGGTCAGCACGGGCGCACGCTTCCCCAGCGAGTACGCGGTGGTGCCCTTCGAGAGCTTCACCTCATCCAAGGTGTACCAGCTGGAGATGGGGCTGACGCGGCACCCCGAGGAGAAGCCCGTCCGCAAGGACCGGCGGGACGAGCTGGTGGAGGCGGTGGAGGCGGCGCTGGACATCATCAACAACCCAGACGAGGAGGACGGCGTGGACGACGACGCGCCCATGCAGAGGCAGACCTACTCGGACCTCCACTTCACCGAGGGTACGACCGGACTGGGGGGGAAATCTGCCCCTTATGACATCGAAGGTGGGCGTGTCCACCTAGACGTGTGACGGATAGATGAGCGACGTTTGCTACAGTCCACGGGGTAGGCTGGTGGACTGATGGATCCAGCACACATCTAGGTGGACACGCCGGCTTGTGATGTCATACAAGCCGTTTCCAAAACTGCTTTTAACGGCTAATCACACCACACCGGGTGGCATGTGGGGGGACCTTTTAAGATCGGTGCGGTGTCGCCAACTCTTGACTGAGCTGCTTGACCCCTGTGCTGGGACTGGTAGATACTCACGGAGCGATTAGCGTTCAATACAACACGATGTGGGTATGAATGATAAGTATACTGCCGGCAGGCTTACCTGATCTGCTGCATGGTTTTTGTATTATTGTGGCCGCTTTAGCAGCCTCATGTTATTAGTGGTAAGTGGTTAACAGACTTTTCACCATCAGTTGTGCCAGTTCTTGGCTGATCTCTGAGTAAGTGGGCCTCTTTGTCAGATTCTTGCTCCCAGCAGCGGAGCGTGCGATGAAACCCTGCAGAGACAACAAGTGGTCAAGTGTGTGTTTTCCTCTCCCGTCGGCAGGGCTGTACCGGACGGAGCGGGACAAAGGCACGCTGTACGAGCTCTTCTTCGCCAAGGAGGACTCCAGCAGCTTCCGCCACGTCACGCTGTTCCGGCCCTTCGGGCCCCTGATGAAGGTGCACAGCATGGCGGTGGAGACGCAGGGCGTGGTCATCAACGTCATCGTGCCGCTGGCGGGCCGAGTGGAGACCTTCCTGCAGTTCCTGCTCAACTTCAGGTGGGCCCCGCGGCGGAGCCCTGTGGCCCCGCCGCGGGCCCCGGGCTGACCACTGGTTTCCATTAGCTCAGAGTCGGGGTTTCCTGTCTGCGCTGGGAGACTAATACCAGACGACTTGGAGAAGGAGTTAAAGTGTGGTTTGGTGTTGAGTTGTTAATACTGCGTTTTACGAAAACCAATTTATGGACATTTAATTGTCTGTATTTATTTATGTATTGTAGTATTTTATGGTGTATTTATTATTTGTAAGTATGTCTGGTGCTGGTCAACTGTGCTTTTATCAAAGATATATATTTTTTTCTCTCACTGCTGTGCCTTTTAGGGAAGTGTGTGTACAGCAGGATAGGAGAGTTCATCTGACGGTGGTTTACTTTGGGCAAGAGGGCCTGCAGGAGGTGAAGTCGATCTTTGGTGAAGCTCTCCAGGTGTGTCCTCTTGTCTGAACCATGATGAGGGTTCACCCGTGAACGTGGCCCACCATCTACGAACACGCGCTAATCTGCCCCGCTTCCTTACGTCACTATGTAAACAATAAGACAACAACAGCTGTTGTATGACCGGCGAGGGGAGCTGACCACGCTCTGCTTGGTTCCTCCCAGCGAGGAGAGCTTCTCCAACTACACCCTGCTCCCGGTGGACGAGGAGTTCTCCCGGGGCCGTGGCCTGGACATCGGGGCCCACGCCTGGACCAGGGGCGACGTCCTCATGTTCTTCTGCGACGTGGACATCCACTTCACCTTGGACTTCCTCAACACCTGCCGCCTGCACGCCTCTCCTAGTAGGTGACCTTCAGTACGGCGTGTCCCCCCCCGTGGGTCAGTACCCCGCTTGGGGACTCCCGATGTGCAGATGCAGTGAATGAGCTTGCTGATAAACTATATATTATATGTGATTATATTCACGCGAAGCAGGAAACAGGGCTTGTAAACATGGCTATATATTTTAAAGTTATCATAAAGGTCTTGTGTATATGAACAGACTGCCTCATGTTCTTTAACAAACTATTACTAATCACTTGGGGTACCCAATTGTATCTGTGTATTTTCAGTGTACAGTTGATATTATATTATTTGTTAATAGTTGAAAGGTTTAAAACGATGTGTATATGGAAGGGTTGGAAGTATTGAAGTTGAGGTTGTGAACATTTTCTAGACCTAAAAAGTTACCTCACTGGTACTTCAGCATGACCATGGAAGGTTTTACATTTATATTGCGTACTGAGGAGATGTTTTGCTTCTTCTTGTGTTTTGTAGACAAGAGGGTGTTTTATCCTGTGGTTTTCAGTCTGTACAACCCCGCCATTGTTTATGGAAACTTGGATCAGCCTCCTCCGGTTGACCTGCAGCTGGTAAGGACTGACTCGCATTCCATGGGGCAGCTCGTGCCACGGGCTCTGGAAGGGTTTTAGTTTAGACTGAAGGCTAGTTCCCGCCTACATGATGCAATAAATGGTATAATTCTAAAATAAACCTGCATTCACTCATTCATGTCTGGGTACTGACGCATTATTCATCCTTTCAAACAGAATCACAAGAAAGAGGCTGGCTTCTGGAGAGATTTTGGCTTTGGAATGACGTGTCAATACCGGTCGGACTTCCTGAACATCGGTAAGACCGGGGTCCCAAGGAAGCTCCTTATCAGTTCAGTATTTATACATCAGTGTTCCCCGTTGATTCCAACGGTTTCTACGTTGTTTCCCAGGGGGTTTCGACCTGGACGTGAAGGGCTGGGGCGTGGAGGACGTGCACCTGTACAGGAAGTACCTGAGGAGCGATCTGATCGTGACGCGCACCCCCGTGGCGGGCCTGTTCCACCTGTGGCACGAGAAGCGGTGTGCCGACGAGCTCACCCCCGAGCAGTACGGCATGTGCATCCAGTCCAAGGCCATGAACGAGGCCTCCCACTCCCACCTGGGCATGCTGGTGTTCCAGGAGGAGATCAAGGCCCACCTCCGCAAGCAGGCCTTCAAGACCCGCAGCAAGCCCGAGGGCTGAGGCTCTTTATAATGACAGTTCTGGTGCACCACGAGCAGCACACGGACCCGCTTACATTTCAGTGGCTCGGCAGTAGACACCGATGAATGTACGACACGGCCAACACGTCGAGTGGTCCATTTCTACGATGCCGCTCAGGACATTCCAAGGAGCGAACCTTTGGGGAAGGATTTATTGTTTGTGTAAAATTCGTGGCAAAATGCCCGGCGTTCATTTCGGACATTGAAGAGACTTCTCGCACAGTATTCAGTGGAGTTTTAAGGGAGTCATTTGTCTCGCATTCTCTTGCTACATCAGTATTCCACAAGCTACTGTGATTTCAAGGAGCGTTGGCCCAACTATTTCTAGCAAGAACACGACTCCAATACCGAGGTATCCAAAATGTTGCGTTCACCTTTGCGAAACTGGTACTAATATTTATGGCTGCAGTTTAATTTGCATCGGACATGCAACTCAAGTCAAACAAAACATCTAAATGTTCGTCTTTTGGTTTTAAGAGTTTTAAGAGTTGGAATAATATCTGGACCAACCGGCACGCAAAGTGTTATTCTGTTCCCGTCATGATGCCCGTGAACTGGGACCAAGTTAGTATTTATTAACGTCAAGCACCTTCAGCCATACACCTATGAACTATTTCATGAAGCTTGTAAATGAACATTACTAGTCAAAATAAGGGACCTATCGTGTTATTGTAGCCTTGGTAGGAAAAAGGGACAATCCTTCAGTCTTCCCTGCTCAGAGGGTGAGCCTTTGTGTGTGTGTTCACGTTGGGTTCGTGGTCCAGAACCAGCGTGAGGATGGGTCAGGTGTCTTGATTGTCCAGTGGGATTTCTCACAGCACTATCATTCCAAATACTTGTTAGAGGCGGCACACGTTTTGTACTTTGTTTTCTTTCACGTGGTTTAATTTTGTTTAACACTTGTGCCTTCTTAACGTGATGCAGCAATCACATTAGTCAGGTCGTTGTTGTGGAAGTGGCGCGTTCATAGATCTGTTGTACATTTTATTTCTGGTTCGATGCGAATGGCTATCGCTGTAGGATCGTAGGAGACCCTATCAGGAGTGTAGGATAGGAGATAATAGTTTTTAGGGTACAGCTGTCAACACGACAGGCTGCGAGCAAAGTGCTTCACTTCATCTCAAACGGAACGCAGGTTGACATGCCATCCCATTCTGTGTTATTGTTTATTTTAAAATCAGTTATAGCAAACATGTCTGCTTTTGTTAAGTCTGAGCAGCCATCTCGGCTTACTCTGTATATAGACTTCACTTCCTGTTAAATCTTTTTAATGAGGAAACAGCTTGTTGAATTCTGAAATGATTTATTCGACATGTTGGCCATTGAATAAAACAGGGAGCTCTTCACTGCTGCCTTGTCAAGTCACTTATGTTAAAATCTTTGTATAATGAATTGTATAATGTACAGTAGTTTCAGTCAACATAGCGCCACCTCGACCAGTTCTATAATTTAGCTGAACTAGTCACTGGAATCCCTTAACTTTATCTGTTCTTAATTTAAGATAATATGCATCATAAGACATTCATACTCATCCCTATACATTCAACTAAAAATAATAATAAAAAATAATCAGAAAGAAGTCCAGCAGAATAAACACGGAATAATAAACGTAAAAGACAGTGAAGGGCTCTTAAAAATAGACTGCATTAATGAAGGATCTGCTCAGGGTGGATGCCCATGGACTTGTAGATCTCTTTGAGAAGCATCAAGGCTGTGTCTTCAGATTCCCTGCAGAGGAAGAGACGTAGGACCTTAACACCGAAGACCTTCGACACAACGGCCAGTAGGTCATGTTTCACTTCAGCTTTCTGTGAAAACTGATCAACGCAGGACCAAAGTGATGATACATTACACAAGACACAGACTGAATAAAATGTAGGAACCGATCCAATACATTTCACAAATACCAAGACTACATTGCCGTGCGTGCGTGCGTGCCGTACCAGTAACACAGGTGGCTCTGGAGGGCGAAGAGGTACTCGTTGAAGCTCTCGATGGGCTTCTCCTGCAGGACATAGTCGATGCGGTTACCCCCGTTCAGCCTCCCCATCTTCACCTGGGGCTCCTCCTCCCTTAGCGGCTCCACCGCCTCCGCCATCTTGTGCTCTGCAACTGAAGGGGACCACCGTCTGTTAAGGTCTCACAGCGCGGGAGATTGAGCCCCTCCAGCTACTATGCGGGAGAGTTCCAGAAAACAAAAAAACCCTCAATAACGTTCTGCGGGAGGGGGCTGCAGATCGCCTGGCCTAAGTACTAACAGAGGGAGTTGCCGAGATCAATGACGTCGAAGTCAGCCCTCGTTGACGGACATCTTCACGGTGTTTGGTTTGTTTACAGCCCGCGCGCACAACGTCATTCCCAGCCAAACGTTAACGATGGGTTATATGGCAGATCCAGAGTGGCACTGGGCAGATCCAATAGTTTTAAACTTCAACAGACACCCGCCTTCAAGTGAGTTAACGTTTGTCAATTTAGTGTGTCCAGACTCTGTGCAAATGAAATGAAGTACGAGAGTCAGGTAGAACCAGACTAAGCTGCAGACAGAAAATAGTTGAAAGTCAAAACCTTTTGAGTCACTATTTTTTTCCTAAAAGGTTTTGACATTACATTAGGTTATGAACTACAGCAACTTTGCGACTTTGATGTGAGCTAGCGTTGGTGGGACTGGGTGGTTGGTGTGTTGTGGGGGGGGGGGGGGTAGGAGTGTCAATAGAAACATTCTTCTAAATGATCCACCCTTGAGTTTTTCTCGACATGCCCTCACCAGCGTAACTGACATTCTTGGTGAGGATGAAGCGAGGTCATCAATCGTGTCACACTGGGTTTAAAAATACCTCTGCATTCTCAGAGGTTAAGCGTGTACTTACTCAGTATAGGCGATTCATTCTACAGCCGAATACTGTCAACAAGGTGTGATCACGGCCCTAGTGATCGTACTCTGTTATAATATAACCTCTGAGGGGAGATGGGGGTGCGTTTAGCTCAGGAGGTAGAGCAGCTGTCTTGTAACCTAAAAGGTTGCTAGTTTGATCCCCAGCTCCTCCTAGCTGAGTGTTGATGTGTCCCTGAGCCAAGACACTTAACCCTAACTGCTCCTGACGAGCTGGCTGTCGCCTTGCATGGTTGACTCTGCCGTCGGTGTGTCAATGTGTGTGTTAACCGATGTAAGTCGCTTTGGATAAAGGCGTCTGCTAAAAGCCTTATATTGTAATTGAGTCGATGCAGAGACGGCGGGCTGACCAAAAAGGAAGCGGTGCAGTTACAGCTTGTTCCAGTTTCGTTCCTGTTTCTTCATTCCACCGAAAGATAAACTGATTTACAGAAGTAGATTAATGTTAGAAGGGGATTTTGACAAATATTCCCAAAGTGGCTAGTCTGCGCAGTATAAACTTGGAAAATGACAGCTGGCCAAGTTTGCATTCCCCAATAATGTCTGCCATCACATTTAAGCCAAGTCATCTAAAGTGTGATTTGTGAGCCTGCCAAAGTGGGCACCCGAGCCTAACGCAGACCCCGAGGGTGCCAGTGTCTACTACCACGACTGTGTTTTTCGTAAACCGAATCTGGAAAAAAGTCCCGCCTCAAGCGCTAGGATTGGACAGGCAGCCCTGTCAGTCAAACTTGCCTGCTGACTCCTCCCCATAACCCGACCAGAGAAAGGCCTTGACTAACGTTAGTTTAATATGCACGACAATTTAAGTTACCTTCCCTGCGGTCACGTGACGGATTTTAGCCCTTTTTTTGGATTGGATCAGGGACTTCAACCAACGCGATTGGATAATCTCCGGCCCTCCCCCTCGCTGACATCTCACTCACCCTCCTGGACCTGCTGCTTCTCCTCCTCCTCCTTGATGCGGCTGGCCACCATGGCCAGCTCGGCCTGCAGCTGGGCCGAGGAGGTGTGGGCGCGCGCAAAGTCGTTGAGCGTCTGCCAGGCGTTCTTCAGCGAGCTCATCAGCCCCTGCTTCAGGTCCGAGCCCATCCGGGTCAGACTCTCCTTCAGCTCTGGAGGGACACCAGGTTAGGGCTTTCAACGTGATGCTATTGTCGAGTATGGATGTAGAATATATTTACTGAGTATATGCATCACGTGAACCTGCTAAGATGGTGCAATTTGATTGGTTCGCCATCTCGGAATACTGGGCAATATCTCATAATTGAGATCCCAAACTCGGGATATTGTCTCTTCAAGCTAATAACAACAAATATACCGCTATTAAAAACAATTGAATCCCGGCAAAAAGTGTTATCTTGTTTCTCTTTGGAGATTTCATGTGTAGTACACTAAAACAATTATTCACTTCAGGCTCTGTGAATAGTGGGGGCTATTCCCCACAATTCAATTTGCCTTCGGCGAAGTAAATATTTGTTGTGCTTTCAGTGCACACATCAACCTGTTAATCCCAACGTGTCTGTTACTAGGTCACTGGATTAGCCATCCCCATGGCTACCTGCCTAGCACTGCTGGTTTCTTTGGGAAGCTAGGCTAAGCTCTATCAGTTGGTGCTGGGGTGCCAGTAGAGGGCGCTATTCTACCTACTTGTTATTCCCCAGGGACTCTGAATTGGCCATCTAACCATCCCAGGTCTCTAACAGGGACACACACAACACACACACAACACAACACACACCACACACACACACACACACACACACACACACACACACACACACACACACACACACACACACACACACACACACACACACACACACACACACACACACACACACACACACACACACACACACACAGCAGGAGTGGGTTAGGGGTACCGAGGTGCAGCCTCTTGCGCCCCTTGTGGTGGGGGATGAGGACAGGCTTCAGGTCCAGGTCGGGGAGGATCATGGGCTCCATTCGGTACGCCACCGGGTCCAGCTGGAAGAGAACAACGTGCTGCCGGTCATAACGAGGGAACAAGCTAGGACTGCTGTTACCATCCAGTATGTACGGGAGATAATGAAGACGTCGATAAAACATAAAAGCCAGCATTAAACCACCAGTTGAGCACCTGTATTAGTTTATATTTATTTCTTTAACATATAAAATGTTGGTCACTTCTGGGCCAATCAAATTATAAAACAATTTTATTTTATTTTATTATTTTTGGATGTGTAATTGCGATGTGCGACAGATGCTGGCCTGACAACCGCTGTGTGATAAAGTGTGTGTGACGGTCTGTGTGTGTAAGGGGTCTGTGTGAGGTGGGTCTGTCTGTGTGTGTGCGTTATGGTCTGTGTGTGTGTGTTATGGTCTGTGTGTGTATTATGGGTCTGTGTGTGTGTGTAAGTTATGGTCTGTGTGTGTGTGATATGGTCTGTGTGTGTGTTATGGTCTGTGTGTGTGTGTTATGGGTCTGTGTTGTGTGTGCGTTATGGTCTGTGTGTGTGTGTGTTATGGTCTGTGTGTGTGTTATGGTCTGTGTGTGTGTGTTATGGTCTGTGTGTGTGTGTTATGGTCTGTGTGTGTGTGTTATGGTCTGTGTGTGTGTGTTATGGTCTGTGTGTGTGTGTTATGGTCTGTTGTGTGTGTGTTATGGTCTGTGTGTGTGTGTGTTATGGTCTGTGTGTGTGTGTTATGGTCTGTGTGTGTGTTATGGTCTGTGTGTGTGTGTGTTATGGCTCTGTGTGTGTTATGGTCTGTGTGTGTTATGGTCTGTGTGTGTTATGGTCTGTGTGTGTGTTGTTATGGGTCTGTGTGTGTGTGTGTGTGTGTGTGTGTTATGGTCTGTGTGTGTGTGTGTGTGTGTGTGTGTGTGTGTGTGTGTGTGTGTGTGTGTGTGTGTGTGTGTGTGTGTGTGTGTGTGTGTGTGTGTGTGTGTGTGTGTGTGTGTGTGTTATGGTCTGTGTGTGTGTGTTATGGTCTGTGTGTGTGTGTGTTATGGTCTGTGTGTGTGTGTTATGGTCTGTGTGTGTTATGGTCTGTGTGTGTTATGGTCTGTGTGTGTGTGTGTTATGGGTCTGTGTGTGTGTGTGTGTGTGTGTTATGGGTCTGTGTGTGTGTGTGTGTGTGTTATGGTCTGTGTGTGTTATGGGTCTGTGTGTGTGTTATGGTCTGTGTGTGTGTGTTATGGTCCGTGTGTGTATTATGGTCTGTGTGTGTGTGTTATGGGTCTGTGTGTGTTATGGTCTGTGTGTGTTATGGTCTGTGTGTGTGTGTGTGTTATGGTCTGTGTGTGTGTGTGTGTTATGGGTCTGTGTGTGTGTGTGTGTTATGGTCTGTGTGTGTGTGTGTTATGGTCTGTGTGTGTGTGTTATGGTCTGTGTGTGTGTGTGTGTTATGGTCTGTGTGTGTGTGTTATGGTCTGTGCGTGTTATGGTCTGTGTGTGTAATGGTCTGTGTGTGTTATGGTCTGTGTGTGTGTGTGTGTGTTATGGTCTGTGTGTGTTATGGTCTGTGTGTGTGTTTATGTATTTATTTTATTGTATTTATTTATATATTTTCTTCTTTTTGTTATCCTAGGTGTGTGTACTACATGTTCAAGTGGGTGAGGTGGGTGGGATACTGTTGTTTGTATATGTACGTAAAAAAAAAAAAAAACTTGGATATGTCTGCTCAAATGTATGCTCAGTGTAATCTGCTCATAATCATTTCCAAATAAAAAAATCATTCAAAAAAAAAAAACACAAGTGGGCACTGGTAGCTCTCCTCGATCCTCTCCAGGCCGCGCACCGTCAGGAACATCCCGATGGGAGAGCCCAGAGCGAAGAAGTTAACCGGCTCAAAGTCCAGAGCGTGGTAGACCACCGACACCTGGCGGGGGGGCACAGGTGCTCAGCCAAGCGTCTGACTTCATTTATGTTGAGGAATGTCTTGTTCAATCCCAATTCACACCCATTAAGGAATAAAAGTCTCATTTGTCACGTCTGATTGTCAGTTAAATTATTAATACAGGTGTGTTTATTATACTACCGTATACAAGTGTCTTTTTTTGCTTCAAAATACCCTATCCAACAGAGGTCAAAAGAAGGTCATAGAGAGGTAAAGGTAGGAGGACATAACTTCTCAAAATGTGGGAGGGTTTGACTCTGCTAAAATTTGATGTTAGGTGTCCATCACACCGCTAGGAGTTACAGTTGACGATTGAGTCGAGTTACAGAGCAATGTCATTGGACAAAATACAGCCCAACGCCAGTGCAGGCAGGTGTCCAAACTAGGTAATACAGCCGTACACCACAAGAAAGCACAATGTTTTATTTTGTGGGCAATTTAGACTGGATATGATATTAAATATCTTGATGTTAAAATGCTTCTCCCAGCAGAAAACAAAGAACATGTAGTGTATGTTACATTATACAGTACGAAGAAGCTGCCAAAAGTAAACAAGGCCCTGAAACCCTTCCCCTCACTTCCATCCCTTCAGGAAGATTGAGGGGCCATTAGGGCCCGGTAGGGGTCAGTAGGGGCCTCCAGGGGCCTCTAGGGGCCACACTCATGCTCCATTTGACCCCCACTGCGATCGCCCTCTGATGTCTCACACACTCACCTGCCCGGTGCCGACTTCAAAGTAGTTGTAGTCCACGTGGACGGAGGAGCTGGTTTTGCCCACCGGGAGCGTCGTGGCGACGGTGTCAGCCAGCGGGGCGGCGGCGGCGGCGGCGGGGGCGGGCACTACCTCCTGGCTCACCTCCTGGGCCCTCTGCGCCTCGGCTGCCTGAGATGCGACAGCGTTACCCAAAGGTTCAGCCCTTTAGAGGTCGTATCAGCGATGCTAGGCCGACACATTAATGATCACATTCCTCTGAGCTTTCCTCACGATGCGCTAGCTGCCCGCCCCGTAAGCAGGCCGTCGAAAGAACACGTCTCTGTAGGCAGCCTATGCTGCGATAGCGCACACAAAAAACAAAATGGCGGCGTTGTGCAGGTTTTGCGCAGCGTTCGTGATGGTTTTTACTGGATGCACGAAACACGGTGGGGAGGGACGAACGATCTCGTTTCAAAACACCAACAGAAGTGACGTCACCCAACATCTCTGACGCTACCTTTAAAAGGGTCCGCCATCTTGTCACCGGGTTTGCTTTATGATCAGCCATAACAAGCCATGTCACAATCTACCCTCTACTGCCCCCAACACACATGGGACGGTCCAGGTGGACGATGGACAGATCGGCCGGCCAATCAATTCGAATTTAATTGAATTTTTATAGCCCTTAATCCCAGGCACAGTCTCAAAGGGCTGTACAGGCCAGGTCATTGTGACAGCCATCGGACCAGGTGGTCAAATAGGGGACCTTTAACTGTGGTTTCAAGTAGGAGACACGAGGAGGAGGAGGAGGAGGAGGGAGGGATTTGCGGCCGTACCAGCTTATTCACCCGCTCCTTGACGAACTTGGCAATCTTCTTTCGGGGCCCCAGGGGTAACCCCATCTCTTTCAGGTCCTCCACTGTGCACATGAGCTGGAAGAGCATAAAAATAGAAGAAGAACCACAATGAGAATCTTTTTTTTGGTTTTTGTGACATGCAACCATCAGGTCTTGTAACCAGGTAGATGGTTCTTTGATTAGGGATAGGTGCAGTTCTATGTATACAACTTAAGTTTATTTATGGAGCACATTTAAAAAGACACAGCTCGCACTGTGCTGCACATAGCGATATGGAAGTCGTCACATCGGGCTTCTCTTCCTTACGAAGGACTCGAGGTCGATCTGCTCGTCGTCGAAGGTGGTCTTGAAGTCCGACAGGCCCAGGTGCTCCAGCACATCGGCCAGCCCCTCCAGAAACCTCCGCCTCCTCTCTGGGCTTCTCCTCCACCGCCGGGGGAGGGGCCGGACTGTTTCCCACGGCAACGGGGGAAACAGCCTGATTTTAGAACGATGAGGAAATTAGAAATGGCGGATGAAAATACATTTTTTCAATCTTCTGATTGAACCGTTTAAAATTTGCGCTGGTTTCCAAGCGTTGGGCGTCACTGAGGAGGCCTCACCTGTTTCCCGCCTGGGGGGGCTCCGTTAGAGGACGGCACGGGGGGGATGGACTGGGAGAGGGAGCCGTTCTTCTGATTGGACAGCAGGTCGAACAGAATCAGGGACCCTGTTTGCGTGCAGAGACACTGGATTAGAACTGGTCTGTGTTGCGACGTCAACAGAATCTCCCCCCCCCCCCCCCCTCCTCGTCTTTTAGAAGACGCTTCTAACAGAGTGACTTATGGTGAAGGTGAGATGCATTTAATTTGAAGTAGATAGAGGACACGCTCAGGGAGGGCTAGGCAGGTAGACTGCGGTCATTGGGGTTGGAACCCAGAACCTTTGGGTCACAAGTCAAACCCTAAACGACTGTCCTCGAACAAGGTTTTATTCCTCCATCACTGCTTTAGTCGTGTATTGCTTTTACTGCAATTCATGTTTGCATCAACAAACTTTATCACGCTATAAAGTTTTATCATCCCCATTTAATTTCTTATTTTTCTCGGTGGAAGGCCTTCCATGAAACGCGTCGGGGCGGCGCCTGCGTCCCTCACCCAGGCTGTGGCCGGCGACCGAGACCTTTCCGGGGTAGTCGGGGTTGCGGGCCCTGAACAGCGCGTGCAGCCGGTTGATCTCCAGGGCCACCGTGTCCATGATGGTCTGGCAGTACGTGGGGCTGTTGTAGAACAGCACGTCCAGCAGCGTCTCGTTGGTGAAGTGACGGAGCCGCCCCGTGCTGGGCAACGTGATCTTCTTGATCCTCCTGGGCGGGAAAAATACAGATTCATGAATCAACATGCAGCTGGAGGCGGAGCCATCCACATCTACACTAGTCCAAGTGGTTCATGATAATAAATGAACGGTAATGATTGTGTGATATTCTTTTGAATGCCTGAGTGTTCCAATAGCCATACTATCCGTACTTAATAGCCTTAGTTTGAGTACGTAGGGCGTTCCAATTCAGATCCGGCGAAAAATAAGTGTACTGAAAGGACCCGGATGGTGTACTCACAACGGTCAAATGGCGAAGTGCGAGGCGATGTACACTTTTCGTACACCTTTCTAACCCTAACCCTGCATTGATTGAGTCGTTTTGTGGTTTATAGCAGCTAGGCGTAAAGAGTTCACCGTTCAAAGCGGGATGTTTATTGCGGGGGAGGTTAGTGCCCCACGGAGTCATCGATTTGGAACAACACTGACGTCTGAAAATAAGCGCGCTGGAGTGAGTGCGGATAGTGTGCTACGACTAGGTGTACTCATGGAAGTAGGACATTGGAACACAGCACTGGTGGTACAATATGTCCCCTTTAAGCCTTTTAAACCCTTTAGAGAACTGTCCTCAATGTTTCCTCTGAAAGCCGTGTGAGGAGTCCACCCTGGGCAGTAGGGCGTCGCCAGGTACCTCACAATCCATTCGATTCTTTAGGTCTTGATTCGATATCGATTCGATTTGATATTGATCCAATTGCTTCGATATCGATTCAATAACACGTGCAGATGACAAAAATACCTAAATATTATTTAGAATTAATTGAGTATGCTTCTTTTTTTAATGTAAATAATTGATTTAAAAAAAATAATAATCTGAATCGAAATTGAATCAAAAACAAATAAATTGCAGTGCCTTGATGAATCGATATTTTTACCCTGCCCTGCTGCGCAGAGAGGGAGCTCCTCACCTGTCCACGCCGGTGGCGTCCCCGTGGAGGGCCGTGTGCCACTGCACCGGGAGGAACTCCACCCGGCTGATGGCGTGCTCGTCCTGCGCCGTCTTGAAGTGGCTCTGCAGCAGCTTCAGGGACACGCTGCGGAAGTCGTCCACTGAGGAAACACAGACGCCCAGAGAGGGAGGGTGAGGACGGAGGCGGTGGTGGTGTGGTGACGGGGACGAGGTGGTGGTGGTGAGGACGGAGGTGGTGGTGGTGGTGGTGGTGATGGGGACGAAGGGGGGGGTGGTGGTGATGGGGACGAAGGGGGTGGTGGTGGTGATGGGGACGAAGGGGGTGGTGGTGGTGATGGGGACGAAGGGGGTGGTGGTGGTGATGGGGACGAAGGGGGTGGTGGGTGGTTCTGGGTCGGCTTAGCTCAGGAGGTAGAGCCGTTGTCTTGTAACCTAAAAGGTTGCTAGTTCAATCCCCAGCTCCTCCCAGCTGACTGCTGATGTGTCCCTGAGCCAAGACACTCAACCCTAACTGCTCCTGACGAGCTGGTTGTCGCCTTGCATGGTTGACTCTGCCGTCGGTGTGTCAATGTGTGTATTAACTGATGCCCTAATTGTAATTGTGTTGATAGGGATGGTGGTTGTGGTGGTGGTGGAGTTGGTGGTGGTGGTGGTGGTGGTGGTGGTGGTGGTTGGTGGTGTAGTGGTGGTGGTGACATGGACAAGTGACAAAGAAGAAGCGTAAGCTGTGAAGAGCGATGCAGGCAGCCGTAGCCGTGGTACTCACCACACTCCACCATGCTCCGGAAGCGGAGGTCACACACCGGCCCGATGCCGTGCACCATGAACACCAGGTGGTCCACCGTGGCCAGCTCACCTGCGATCAGAGAGCAGAAGAATGAACCCAGAGCTTTGAGCTGCATCGCCTCCATCACGGGGACCGTGTGACAGGGGTTGGCTTTAAAACGAGTCTTCAGAGTCAGGCCTGCCTTTATTCCTACCACTTTTGTTACCACAGTTCTGTGGTCAGATACACCAGATACGACGCTAAAACTGTAACGTGAACTATGTGGCTGGATTTCACTTTCCCTCAAAAAAACAGGTCATGCAGTGTGTGTTTTATCTTTTAAGTTAGAAAGATATTGGATATTCACGCTCTGAATAAGCATCATGACACAGGTAACGAAAGGACGCGATTGCCAGTATGATTCCCGAGTGTCTAGCGGTGTTTACCTGCCCAGGCAGATTATTATGGCCTGTTCAGTAGTCTGCCCACATTGTGTCCAGGCTGCTGTGCACACACACACCTAGTCAATCTGATCAGAATTCGAGGCTGATCACCTCGAGATGTGGTCCAGCTCCTCAGACCACAACGTGAGCAGGATCCCATCGAGGACTGTCCACACCTGACAGTAAATGTGTCATAACAGTAAAACCCTTTGCCTGGATGAATACCGAGTCATACCCCTTCCTTTTCCCTTTGCCTGGCCCATAACAACGGTTCTAGTGAAGCAGGGACATGTCTACCATCAGGCACTTCATCGTGGTCGTCGTCGATGCCTCTCTTCACCACCCTGGGTCTCGTCTGGCCCTCCTGGGTAGTGCCCCACTCGTCGGGCATCGCCGAGGGCTGGAACTGAACTATCACCTATTGGACGGCAAGAGGACACAGCTCAAGTCTTGGAATGGAAGGTATGATAATCGGCTGCGTCACATCATGTGACTGGGTCCCCACAAGGCGTTACCTTTGGGTTGTGCATGACGATAGTCTCCCCCGACGGGAACTCCAGCCTGCGGTGCCACTGGTTGGTGGATACGGCCTTCTTATACTCCGCCTAAGATCCCCAGAAATCATTATGAAACCTTAGTACCGTATTTTCCGCACTATAAGGCGCACTTAAAAGCCTTTAATTTTCTCAAAAAACGACTTATAATATAAGGCCTTATAATCCGGAGCGCCTTATACGGCGAACACACAAACACTTAGAAGGCGAACACACGTTCACCAAGACGGGCGGCTTACGCCACTATCTGCCAATGGATCGTGGATGCCTGGGCTGATATATCAGTCTCAAACTGTGGTCCGAGCTTTCTTGAAGGCAGGAATAATCACTGAACTGCCAGGCAGCAGCAGCGACACTGACTCGGATAATGACGAGAGGGAGACATGTTGGATGCCGTACTCCCCCAACTGTTCAATTCGGACACTGAAGAAGAAATCGAGGGATTCGTGGACGGGGAAGGAACTGAAAAAGTGAGCTTTACGTGTTATACGTAACTGAACAATGTTGAGCTATGCATTAACGTTTGAATAAGCGGTATCAGACTGTGTTTCTTTTACGTGTTTAAGACTGAACACGGCTGGGAGATATTGTAAATATGCACATTAACGTTTGAACAACCTTGAGTTATTGTGAATGCACTACGTATAAAACATTGTTTTATATGTAAGTTTAACAATTTCGAGAGTTACTATATTGTGAATGCACTAACGTTTGATTTAGTGGTATCAGAATGTTTCTTTTACTAGGTGTTTACTCAATCAGGGAAAAGATCCCCTTCACGTTTGGGAGAAGACTGAACAAGGCTGGGAGATATCGTTAATATGCACATCAACGTTTGAACATCGGTACCATGGGAGTAAACAGGTTGTCACAACGCTTCATAAAGTTTGACGTCTTTATCTGACTGTTTTGTTGACATTCCCTTTAGCACAGCTCCATCTAGTCGATGCATAATGCAACCCCAGTCCAACCCCAGTTTGACTGCAGTATCTTCTATTCTATGCCCCTTATAATCCGGTGCACCCTATATATGAAAACAGTTCTAAAATAGGCCATTCATTGAAGGTGCGCTTTATAATCCGGTGCGCCTTATAGTGCGGAAAATACGTTAAATGAACATACACCATGTCGAGTGGTTCATGAAGAGATCAGAAAAAGAAATGATACACGTGCCTCATTCAATCGTAACTGGAGACTAGACTGGTCATGGTAGGCAAATCGGAAAAAGAAATGATACACGGTAACCACGATTGACTGAAACTGGATACTAGACATTAGGACATTTAGACATCAGGACATTATTTTTTGCACCATGGATTCGCTGACTAACTTCTCTTTCACTTTCACGTTCTCTGGGTGCTCTCATCAATTTGGAGCCAACGTAGATGACAATGCAAGTTTTAAAGTTGATCTTATATTCTCAAAGAGGAAGGAAACACAAGGGACAAACACAATTATTTCCCGCTATTCGCTTCTACTACAACTAAATCAGATCAAGTCAGATCAGATGACTCTGTGGACGGACTGCAGCTAAACTCTCCAGGCCCCCAGCCACCCGAGGACCATAACCCTCACCCAACCCACCAGCTGAGGGACCCACCTCCAGCTTGTCGCTGAACTCCTCCGAGTAGGGCACGAAGCGGCTGTCGTTGTCGCCCTTGTAGAACCAGGTGCAGCGGCGGACCTCCGTCTCGTCCTCCTCCCAGAACACGGGGGTGCGCAGGCGGTCGTACAGCTGCACGTCGTAGCGCCCGCCGTCCGTGCGTACGATCACGCTCTCCGGGTCGGGTTGCACTGTGCCCGGCAATAAACTCCATTAACGGGACAGAACAACCCTGATATCTCTTGTGTTATTAAAGGGCTGATTATGGCCCCGGGTTCACGGAACGCAAGGGGGTTACGGACCCCTTACGTTCTTGCTGACCCTCCTTGCGTCCGACACAAGGGCCTGACGTGCGCCTCCCAAAAATTGTAGCCTCCCGTCGAGGCGACGCAGCAGCAAGGGCTGTGATTGGTCCGCTTACTAAAACCCGACGCAGAACCGTAAAGGTTTACGACCGCGTTGAAGCGTCTGCGTGGTCGTTGCGTGGAACGTGGAAACAGCCCTTAACTCAGCTACGCCACCAAAATGTGAAACCTACTCTTAACTACAAACTCCATCGCCACAACAACAACTAAAAGGCTGATTTGGTGTAACATGGTTACCATTCCCCCTAAGAACAACCCAATTTGAAAGCTCAATTGTTAAAATGTTTTAGGTACTGGCAGCCCCCCCCCATGCCGGTCATTACCTGAGTTGTACGTCTCCTCCAGCTGGATGGAGTCGATGATGCTGAAGGGAAGCCAGACGCTCTTTGACTCCACCTGTTTGCAGAAGAACCAGTGAGGCTGCACGGCCTCATAGACGTTGTACTGCATCATGGCGCTGGCTGGGACCAAGGCTCCCGCCGTGGTGGGAGGGGGCAGCGGGCTCTGCGATCTGGCCGGGAGGGGGCTGCGGACAGAGGAAATAGTTGAAAGTGAAAACATTTAGAGTCACCTTCTTTTCTTAAAAAGGCCTTTTTATTAGGTTATAAACTGACGCAACAGCAGAATACAATCTTAAAATAAAACGATTGTCTATTATGACATCAGATAACGAATGAACATTGAACCAAGCAGAAGCCGGGGAGAAAAATAAATAATCAAAAGGAACGGTCTGAGGAAGCTAGCCACTTGATTAATTAAGCAACGCAATTTGAAAAACAAACAAATGCTGCCCCCATACACTGAGTGATCTCATTGTTCACTCATTATGCTTATCTTACGGGTGTTGACTCTGGAGGACTTAGACCACGGCGTCTACCTTTGTGAAGGCAGGCGGGGGCATGCCGTACCCCTGCGGTGCGGTGCCCAGAGAGTACGGGTTCTGCTGCTGGTACTGCTGCTGGTACTGCTGCTGCTGCTGCTGGTGTGGCATAGTCGTCTGCGGCGGCGGCGGAGGCAGGACCTCCGGCGACGGCATGTACGGATTGGCTCGGCTGCTCAGCGGGGTGTGGCGGTACGGGTTGTGACTCAGAGGGGTGCTCTGTGAAGGGGGCGGGGTGGCGGTGGCGGCTGCGGCGGTGAGAGGAGGAGTTTGTCGTCCCATGGGGCTCTGGTAGACGTTGGCCCCGGGGAAGCCCAGGTTGGGGTTGGTTTGAGGGCCGGGCGGTGGCGGGGTCGGGGTCAGGGAGCCGGGGAGAGAGGTGGGACCCGTTGGCACCGGAGTGGGGGTGGAGGATAGCGCAGGCGGCGGGCATTGCTGGTGGTGGCCGATGGACGCGAACGGGTCGCTGTTGGCCGCGGAGCCGGAGAAGTAGTTGAAGGTGGAGGGGGCCGGAGCGGACGCAGACGTCTGGCCCAGGAAACTGTCCTCTTCTCCTACGTCTGTTGAATCATCTGTGGAATATTATGACGGGTCAGGAATGACGTACGCATGTAACAAATCACCACAATGAAGATAAGATACTGAAAAATACCAACAGTGAGTGCAAGACTGGTTCAGACTATCTTTATTGTGGATACAATCCAGTCTTTATATAATCTTGTAAAGCAAGGAGGAAATGACCAAATGTATTATCATAATAAGATTTATTTGATATGACCAATTTACTGGGATGAATTGCCCATTTTACTGATAAGACTCAAGAGATTTATCAGACTGACAAAATGTATGATTTCCAAACGGGAAACGCTTCTTACATATGACCAACAAACAAGATCCCTAGACATTCAGTGCATTACAGGATCTATTGAGCAATTGACATACAACAACATAAGTGAAACTAGACCCCACAGCCTATTTCTCTGACAAAAAGACATTCCATCAGTCTGGATACTGTATAATCTGACTAACAACACGATGACATTCACATAGGTAAACGAGAATATAACACACCGAGTAGCTAGTATGTATAGATATACTGGAGTGTTATCCTTGGGTCAAACGAATGGCTAACTAGTGGGCTAAGCATCCTGCTAGTTAAAGTACCCTTGTCAAACCCCAGGTTTTTGACCCAATAACCCAATAACATGTTGTCTCACCGCCTGACAGCACCGCCGGACCTGTGGCCTGACTGACCGGGATGAATGGGAGGCTGAAGTTGAACTCCGGTGCCGCACTAAACAGTAGATTTGCACTAGAGTTCGAGACATTATTATTTTTCCTATCAGCCATTTTCCCCCAAATTACACGTAGCCAATGCAAGTCGGCTTTAACCAACCACCCGGATCTCTACCCGTTCCCGGCCACACAGATATGATCTATATAGTATGTGTATACGTGTGATTCATGGTTGCCCCGGACATAGTATGATTTGTAGATCGGTGAAAGTCACGTAGGGTTGGAGGCGCTTTATTCATGGTTGTTAGGCAGCAGGTCGTTTAGGTGCTGCCCCCTGCAGGCCTGGAAGGTTTAAACATTTTGCCCAACTACAGCATCTTTGTACTGAACATATATTTATTTTAGATTGGAACATACCGCTTTGAAACAGTAATCCCTCTATTTCAATGTATTGAAAACATTTAATCACTATATTTGAGTTGGTAAGTAGTTGTTGACAGTACAAACTGTATACTCAGCGGTGTCAGGCTGACCGGTTAACAAAAACAAGCGAACTTTTCTCTGTCACTAGTGACGCAAATTTCCCGCCATGAGAGCAGCACTTCTGGTGTCTGGTCAGCGTGTGCGGGGACTGTAGAAAGTCGACACAACACAAAACAAGTATAATAACTATTTTAGGCTTTGTTCGTTTTACTTGTCAATCGAAGGGTCCATTGTCGAAGCATGCCTTCTACAAACGATTGGATTAACAACCCCCTGGGTGTGGTGGAGGAGATGTTTGGTAAGATTCAAGTTGAGACGCTCCAGCATGACAGCTACTACACCACAGCGCTAACACTGCTGCATTGCTTTTCGACTTCCCAAAAACTCAATCATTATACACACACCGATTACACTCATATAAATGTCAGTTTAAGAAAATCAAGGTTGTGGGGCAACTTTTTGCTTCATGGAAATCAATCGGTAACTTGTTTGCTTGTTTACATGAGGTGCATCGCCTTTCGTATGCCTTCAGGTGCGTCCCAGAGCAGCTCCGATTCCGGATGGGAAGCGAAAGTAACAGAGTTCTTCAGACAGCGACTGATGGAGAAGGACGCTCATACATGGGTAATCAATGTGACTTGTTGGTGTTTTTCAAACGACGCCTTCAGTGTCGGGGAAAAAAGGGAAAAAACACTTTTTTGAAATATGAAGTATTTCTAATCAAATAAACTTGAGAATGCAATCTTGTAAAGGCTGTGGTCATTCTTAGTTCTGTGGGTTGTTTTTTTTTCCAATAGGTCCCATCCTTGAACGACGTCCCTCTGCATTACCTGAAGCCCAACAGTCTTGTGAAGTTCCGCTGTTTAATTCAAGACATGTTCGATCCCGAGTTCTACATGGGAGCATACGACACGGTGGACCCTTCCACCAAGGCCAAAGTAAATGCTTCCTTTATCCAAACCGCTTTTTTGAGTACGTGCTGAATTAATACACAACTCTGTCTCTGCTCTTCTCGATATATGTTATGTATTCATTGTTTCTGCTCAACTCCACAGGTCTTGAGATGTGGAAAGTACAAAGACGTCACTGAATGCGGGGTGAGTCCGACTCTGTAGGCTTGTCAGTAGCGATATCAATGCCTCCCTCTTTTAAATGGCTGCACTGATGCACACATCTTGAACATACTCTTGTCTCTCTTCTCCCAGGTGGATCTGGATTCTGCCAATATGGTGACTTCTGAGAGACAGACCTTCTACTGTGTTCCCATACCTGGAGAAAGTCCCTGGGTGAAGGAAATATCCTCTTGTGTGGTGGACTGTTTGTGTTTCTGTGAGTGCAGACTGGGTTTGCAAACAAATGTTAGAAATGTATTGTCTTTGCGCAGGCGTAAGCAAACACATCCCCAAACCAACTGGAGTTGGGGTTTATTTAATTTATATGTAAAAGTATGACATTATTTACGCTGGACGTGAGAAGTGCTGGTGGGGAAAGATGGATTATAATTTAAACCCTGATAAGGGAAAAGCACTTCAGTTCTCAACTGACATATTTCCACAAAAAGCTAGTGTTTCAAGTAGTCTTCATGTCCTGGTTTGTATTCTGGACTGGGTGTTGTTGCTGGACCCTTAACTCCGACCCACAGCCACGCCAGTGCCTGTCAAGCCCGGGTAGTTCCCTCCACCTCCTACGTCCCCAGCAGACAGAAGCGCAGCTACGAAGACGACGACGACGAAGACGACATGGACACCCAGCCTCAGGCGCAGGGCCACGCACACAACGGTACGACGGGGAGAGATGGTGACGCTTTAGTAGAAACAACAACAACATCAATCTCTCTGTCTCTCTCTCTCTATCTCTCATGCTCACTCTTACAATCTCTCTCTGTCTCACGCTCACTCTTGCACTCTGTCTGTCTGTCTGTCTGTCTGTCTGTCTGTCTGTCTGTCTGTCTGTCTGCTCTCGTCTGCTCTGTCTCTCTGTCTGTCTGTGCTGTCTTGCTGTCTGTCTGTCTGTCTGTCTGTCTGTCTGTCTGTCTGTCTGTCTGTCTGTGTCTCACTCTCACTCTCACACTCACACTCACACTGCTCTTTGTCCTGTGTCTGAATGTGCAAAGCACATTTCTTTCTCTTATATATTGGAACCTCATGTAAGCATGCGTCGCTGGCAAGAACACGGCTGTAGAGATGATTGTGGTCGTTGTTATCTTCTTGTTTTTAGTACAAACTATTCACCCCCTTCTCCCTTAGGGACCCAAGTGGCCGCCGAGGCGCAGGGCAACGGTGACAGTAAACGCCAGGAGACAAAAGCCCCCTCCGGGCAGAAAGCATCGAGCCCCCCTCTGGACCTCAACTTCCCCCTGCCTGGGGAGCAGGGCCCCGCCTGCCTGGTCAAGGTACGCCTCCTAGGGTCGCCTTTGCTGCTGTTTTTGATCCTAAAGGCTGGGAATGGCTGCTGTACTTCGATTTCTTTCTGTATGTTTTCACTTTTAAACTTGTGTTCAGAACTAATTATGAGTAAAATTTGCAAATTGAATCTGTACTTTTCATTTGTCAAGTATTTTATTCTCATAGGATTATACGAAAATTGGCTTTACCTTGTGGACTATTTATTCATTCATTGACTTCCCAGAAAAAAGGCTAAATCGTGATGTATATCATTTATAGACATATTAAATGACCTTTGCCGGGTTAGAAGCTTTTGGCCATGTCGCCGGACCTTACTGTGAAGGTGTGCTAGCAGTACAGCTATGTAAGACGTTAACACCTGTCTGTGCCCCATGTTGGTGAATGAGTAACGAGTGAGTATTGAGGTTATCGCCACTTCCTCCAGGTGTACGCGGACTGGGACAGCTTCAAGCTCAACGACACCCTGGAGGTGTACGGGGTCCTGTCAGTTAACCCCGCGCTGAGCGCCCTGAACGACCAGAAGTGAGCGCTTGTTGGTTTTCTTACGTCTTCTTTTACTATAAATTGCATTACACTTTCTGGATCCAATTTGAATGATGACCACGTTAGATGAACTGCTCAAAGCATCTTAAATTCATAATGCATAACATTTCATCTAACTTGCTGCTCAAAGTAACCTGGACGTATCTGTAGTCAATGCTGATCGATAGTGATTTCAATAATGTGATCAATAGAATCCCATCCTATAAAAATCTGGCCAGGCCGTACCTCTCCCTTTGTTTAGCAGATCCTTACTATCAACACTCCCCAAGCCCCTCCCACTCACTCCCACACATTATTTTAGATTTGAACGTTTTCTTTTTGACCATTTTGTGTATTTTTTTAAGGCGAAATTTCAAAGTTCTCAGTTACAAAGTGTTTTTTTGTAAGAGACATGCTGATAACATCATGTTTTCAAACTCAAAAATAATAATTTAAATAATCGTGATTTAAATATTGACCAAAATAATTGTGATTATGATTTTTTTTTTTCCTATAATCGAGCAACCTTATGTCACACATCAAGACCATGGACACGCCCACCTGTGATGTCATAAGGGGCAGATTTTCAAAACGGCGTGTAGCGGCTAACCCCGCTCACACCTGCTGGCATGTCAGCGGACATCCTTTAACATCCGGGGCTCTCTTCACCTCTGCTTCCTCCCCAGTGACGCGTCCTCCTCGCTGATCCTGGACCCCGCCGAGTGCATGGAGACAGCGGAGGAGCTGCGGGTCCACAGCCCCCCCGCCTCCCTGGTCCCCCGCCTCCACCTCATCCACAGCCAGCGCCTGACGCACAACAACCCTCTGCTGCCCCCTGCTGCCCTGGAGGACAGCGCCGCATGTAATACACGCTACATGACACCGTTCAGCAGCCTGCACAGAGCTGACCCTCGTAGCAGGTCCACGGCCCCCCCCCCCCAGCGGGAGGGACTTTTACTAACGGTTAATCCCCCCGCAGCAGCACTGGCGTCCACGCTGAGCGAGATGGTGTCAGTCCGCACGGAGCTGCTGGCCTACTTCACTCAGCTTCTCCTGGGGGACGTGCTGGCAGCGGAGTACCTCCTACTGCACCTCATCTCCAACGTGTACGTGTCCCCAACACAGACACACATCCCCTAAATTAAAAAAAAAACGAGTCAAGACTCCCGGTCGGCCTCGCCCAACCAGCCCTGCCTCGGCCCCCCCCTCGGAGAGCCCCGTGTGAGCCTGAGTCTGGCCCCCCCCGGGGTGCCCTGGTGCGTCGGGGCTCCGGTCATCGTGTCCTTCTCTGTGTCTCCCCCCCGCAGATACGCCCGCCGGGACGTCATCCCGCTGGGCAAGTTCACGCTGAACCTTAGCGGCTGCCCCGCGGCGACGACGGCCCCCGCCTACACGGAGCAGCTGTACCTCGCCCTGCAGCAGCTCGTCCCTAGCGTGAGTCGGCCGCCGAGCGTTCCCCATCGAGCCGCGTCATCTGGGGGTGAACCGCCGCGGCCGCGGCGGTTCACCCCCAGATGACGCAGCTCGATGGAGCGCCAGAAATGTTGTTTCCTGGCGCCATCTGTTCCTATACGGCCCTGTTTTTCGAATGTTCTATTCGTCATTGCATCTTAAGACATCGATTTTTTTATGGCGTGGTAAAAGTGTATACAGGATTATTCCGTGACGTTTTCATGACCCTGAGTTAGGTCCGCTCGATGATGGGGGGAGGGAAAAAATCATAACCTCGATTATTTGGGTCAATGTTGAAATCGCGATCATTCAAACGATTAATTTTGAGTTTGAAACACATGACGTATTTATTCAGCATGTCTCTCCCGAAACACACTTTGCAACTGAGAACATAAAAAGAAAAAAAAGACACAAAATGGTCAAAAAGAAAATGTTAAAATCTTAAAATAATGTACAGATATGTATCCAGCTGTTCTGCACGTTCTATAAAACATTTAATGAAGAAAAAACCCTAAAATCGCGATTAAAAATTCAATGTAGTCTCCCAGCCCTGCCCTGGATGTTTTAGGGTAGAGAAGGGACCAGTTCCCCACGGGGGTGGAGACGGGGGGGTCTTTAAGGAGGGCTGGGCAGCGTTGGTGGACAGTGGGTGTCTCGTTTGGCTTGTCTTCATCCTCCGCATATCAACACGAAGGTCTCCTCTCCGCCTTCCTCCGCCCCCAGGCGTACCGCCTCAGCATGACTCTGCAGAACATGAACCAGCTGCGGCTGGTGCCCAGGAAGGACTACGTGGCCAACCGGCTGCTGAGCGGAGCGCTGCAGCTGGCAGGGAACACCTCCCTGTACCTGGACGAGACCCAGCTGGAGCAAGGCCAGCTCGACCCCGCAGGTGAGGGGGGGGACCCCTCCCGTGAGGGCCGGGGGGGGGGGGGGGGGGGCAGGACGGACACCCCACGTCAGGGCGAGAGCGGCGAGTGAGAGACCGTGTGTCTATGGGTGTATCAGAACTGATGCACCCGGTTCTGAAGAATGACCTCATCCTATTAATTGGTTTTGCTCCATTTTAAAGTAGAATTCTTGTGTGTAAAATGGGATAAATGTTGAATCAGGAATCAAATACTTTGCAAAGGAAGTGGATTACAGATTCTCTGTGCAGATTTGTGACATTTTTCTAGCTTTTGAAGAGCCGAGCCCTGGTCAGGGCTCTGTTTGCTGGCGTGGTTTTAAATGCTGGCTGTGGATCTGCAGGCGTGCGTAACATCACCGCCCTGGGGAACGTCATCTTGTGGCAGAAGGTGGACTATGACTTCAACTACCACCAGATGGAATTCCCCTCCAACATCAACGTGCTGATCGCGTCGGAGGGCCGGTCGCTGCTGCCGGTGAGGAGGGAGGGAGGGAGAGAGAGAGAGAGAGAGAGAGGGGGAGAGGGAGAGAGAGAGAGGGAGAGAGAGAGGGAGAGGGAGGAGAGGGAGGGAGAGGAGAGAGGGAGGAGGGAGAGAGGAAGAGGGAGAGAGAGGGAGGGAGAGAGAGAGGAGAGAGAGGAGGGGAGAGAGAGAGAGAGAGGAGGAGAGGGAGGGAGGAGGGGGGAGAGGGAGAGAGAGAGAGAGAGAAAGAAACTGGAGGGGGTCAACACCAGGAACACTGCCAGCTCAACTTCTCTGGTAAGGGGTTAGGTTTCCGAAGCGGATCGGAGACCGACCCTCCCCCCCCCCCCACCCCAAGGGAGGGGGGGGGGGGGGGGGAGGGGTGGTCCCGCGGGGCCACGAAGAGGTAGGGGAATGCGGCGTAGGCTATTCCTGTACGTTGCTCTAAATTGTTGCCATGGCTGCAGCCGGAGAGCCAGCAGAAAAACTGTGGGTGTGTCGGCTGGAGCTTGTGGCGGGCGGCGGCGGCGGTGGTGGTGGTGGTGGTGGTGGTGGTGTGGTGGTGGTGGCGGTGGCGCAGCAGCGGGTTACTAACGGCGAACTCGCTCCTAAAGGCAGCCCCACAGCTGCTGGGAAGCCAGGCTCATCTCGCATGTCGTCCCCGCGCTTTGTGGCGTGCACGTCGTCGTGTGAACGGCAGAGTGTGAGCCGAACGGCCTGCGAACGGTTGCCATGCGATAGGGGGACATAAACATTGAAGAGCTGACATTATTCGGTGTTCTCCATGGTGGATAAATATATGAACGAGCATTTACACACCATGACAGGGGCATGTGTGTGTGTGTGTGTGGGCTGTGGGATTATTATTGTAATGAGACAGGTTTAATGTATTTGTGGGGAGGATGTCACACGATTTAACAATTATGCCTTCATCCCGGTACACATGAGGATCACAGCAGGGTCGTGTGTGTATACACCTCACATGCACCGGGAACATTGTTTTGATCCTCTCCTCTCTCTGTCCGTCTGTCTGTCACACAGTCGGACTGCCACATTCACCTGCAGCCTCAGGTCACGCCCCCCAACGTGGAGGCGTACCTGGCCTCCGCCCACACGGCCCAGTCGTCCTCCCAGCTCAACAAGTTCCGTCTCTACCTGACGGTGGCTCGCACCCTGGACTACGGCATCTCGGAGGAGGTCACCAAGGTGAGGGCTCACCGCCGCCTGGGAGTACCTGAACGCAAACGTCTGTGTGGAGGAGAACATCGATCGTCTTCTTAGATTCTGAATAGATGCACAACTATCTTAGGTTTGCCTTTGTGTGTTCCCAGTATTGCAATCAGCTGATATACATTTTTTTTTTTAATATAAAAACTAAACAATCTTATTTATGCACTTTACTCTGCCTCGTCACAGCACACTAGATTAGGTCCGGACATTAACATTAATATGAACTGGATCGAGGTGATTTTGAATTGGTTTGATTCGTGAATCCATTCGTGACCCACTAAGAGATTCACACCTTGGAGGTTAACTGTAAGCTATTTCATTTTCCTGGTAGCGGGGAAACTATAGCTTCGACTGACTGAATGAAAGCACTTAATTTATTAATCTAGTTGCAAACTAGATTCTTTTTTTTTACAATGCCCTGCAGGATAGATAAGTTAAATCTATCGTTTGCATATACTGAAGACATGATGTGTGTGTTGGTGAAAGTGCTGCATCAAGAGTTACCCAGGAGATGACATCGCTGCTGACCCAGTCTGACCATTCCCTTCTTCTCCACAGGCCGTTGAGGATGACTTTGTGGACATGAGGAAGGACGACCCGCAGAGCATCTCTGCAGACGACCTCCACAGCCTGCTGGTTGTAGCCAGGTACGCCAAGTCCCCGGCCTCACGCTCGCCCTTTAATGGGTTCTTCATCCCATTTGTTAAAAGGGCAAAGTGCTAATAAAGGAGGAGGAAACGGACTGGAAACAGCCTGCCCTCTCCTCAGTGCAGTCAAGTGCAGGCCAATAGGTAGGAGAGTGACTGGGCATTATAATGACCGAGTTATTGATTAAAACTAAGGATGAGAACCACCGGTTGGTGACGAGATAATTTACACTTAAAAGCTCTTGATTTACATTTGGTCAAGAGTAGATGCGTGCTTAAGGATTTGTCGTGGACATTACCGGTAGTTTAAACAAAGCAACACAAAAAATAGTTAATGTTAATCCGCCTTTTAAGATTGGAACACGATTACAATTCTACCATTCCCTCTGAAACGAACCAAGTTTGTTTTGTAGCTCTCCTTTTAGAAATTAGTTTTCACATGGTACGTTGTGGAGGCAGGCTGGGATGACTGAGGTGTCTTCTCGTGGGCAGGTTGTTGTGCCTCAGCCTGGGCCAGAGCGCTCTGTCCACAGACGCCTGGAGCAGGGCCAAGCACATCGAGACCCTGCGGAAGAGACGGAGCGAGCCGCAAGGAGGCTTCAACGGCAACGAGCCCTGATGGGAATATCTGACGCTGTCTGGCGGTGGCCACTTGTTTTGATTCAAAAGGTTCCAGAAATGTTTTGTAATAAAGTCGTTTTTCATGTTTCACGTATTTTTGTTATCTTTGATTTTATTAGGAAGGATAATGTAAGTTCACGGTTTAACGCAAGTTCTTATCTTAACACAAGGCATGTCCGTCAGATAAAAGTCTTGCATTACAAAGACGTAATGTTAATGTTTCGTAAGTATAAATCTTTTTTTAAACAATCCCTTTGAGAATGATGTTTCCTCCTGAATGAACAATAAACCTCACAATCCATACACAGTCACTCTTCAACTTTTATTCCCAAGGAATGTAATCCTGGTCAAAAGTGTACAGTGCACATTGTTCAATCAGCACACTCCCAGAGAAGACAAGAATAAATAGGGTATTTTAATTTACAATAAAATCTGAACACACCATGGAAAAAAACAGGACAAATGGGTCAGTTGTTATATAGACGTGAACTACAGCCATGGACAGAAGATAACAGATGGTGCAAATGCTGGTAAAATGTGCCAAATGCAGTTACAGGCTTGGACCTCTAATCATGTTGACACAACTGTCATGGTACATTAATGGAGGGGCAGGAATTAAAACCGTAGACAAATGAAAATGTGATTTCAAAAGCACTTGGTGTGTGAGGGTTACAAAAAAAGAAGGGAGAGACTTCACCTGGGGAAACATTACTAAACCAGCTATTGCATAATAACTCAAATTAAGACACCCATGATTCTGGCCAATTTGGATTGACTTTTCCCTCTTTAATTCAATACAGCAGAACTTAAAATGACCCAACACTGTCACTATGCTCTTGCATGGCCAGTATGTTTACTCCTCTTGCAGTACAGCAGTCACCTAAAAGCCTCTGTCTCTAAGCTGTGGCGGCACTAAGCAATATCGGCCCGTTTCAGTAACAGACTGGTCGCTAACGCCACGGAGCACCTATCAGCATATGCTACAAAATGATTGAAAATAAATCCAAATAAAAATAATAAGCTAACCCAGAGTTAAATACAGAAAAAAAAGGCTAAATACAGTTGACCAAACCACAAAAAGGTGCATCCATTTGCCCATCAATCTTAGGATCTTACAACGCAGGGAAGTAGCCAACACCAGATAAGTGAACCGCAGTCCTTACAGTGAGAGGACAGTAGTCGTCTTAATGTAATGACTATATATATATATATATATATATATATATATTCCTACCAAGATTAACATATATACCTTGGGAGACATGAGAGCACTCAACAGCAGATGTGCAAACACAGAAAACCAAAACATCCTTTACATTATACATACATACAAATGTTACCGAACGGTATTTCAGTTATCTCAAAGTTGCTCTGCTCGTTAAAAGCGATCCCATACAGAATATATAACTCTTGTGCCAGTAAATAACATCCCAAAATAAAGCTCAAGAACACACACACACACGCTTACCCTGAACATGGTCACATACTGTATACAGTACACTAGATGTAACATGGAACAAAACTGACGTTAAAAAGGTAGATTTGCCATAAATACCTGATATATATGTACAATCCCACTTCAATTTACTATTAAGGCAAGAATGCTTTAGATGCTTTCGATTCAGGGAGTGCATAAAGCATTGAACAGTGTCTCTGTTTGGGCAGGGTTAAATTGCATATACCTAATGCTACTTCTCAGTCCCACTCATGCAAAGTAAACAAACAATGTCCGCCCCAAGGAGATTAATTCAAAAACGCACCTTCCAAAAAGCTAACGAGTACAAGCATTAGCATCATAAAACCCAAGCGGTTGATTTGACTTGAAATCAACTTGCGCAGACCTCAAACTAAGTTTCCTGCGACCGATATAAAAGCCAATGCGTGTATGGATAAACCACTGATGGGAAAGTTCTACTTGGGGAAACAGCTATACACACAATAGTCACTATACGTGTCAAACCAGTATTGACGTATACTTCTGGTGTGGTTATTGATTTCTATAGTTGCTAGGCTACACTCGACAACACTGATATTACATGGGCCTAAACGATGCCACCTTGTCAGTTTGGACGGCAACACGACGGGTAATATTTAACACCTAGCCGACCTTTGGGGAAACCAATAAAAGGAAAATCTCAAAATAGATTTGGTCATTGTCTACCACCAGTGTTAAGAACTGCAGCTATCAAACAGGGTCTGTATGACAAATACAGACGCAATCGCTGACCGGCACAAAAGTATGCACGGGGAAACGTGGCGTCGGTCCTGCGTTTACATGCGTTTATAAAGATTTATTTACCTTTGTTTACACATGCAGCCGTAGGACTTTAGTTGGATATTTCCCTGAAGACCGATATGTTTACATGCACACCAATACTGCAACCCTGTGAGCCCTGTTGGATTGTAAGCCGTACTTGAGCATAGGAAACAGCATCATCTTGTCTGGCATGAACACTCAAATTCAGTCGGCTCACTTGGTCTGCTCTCTATCATTGTGTATTCACTGTTGAACACTCATAGAACGTTTATCAATTCAATATATAGATTTATCCGCTATCCATCTTGGTTATAAACATACATATATATCCACCTTTCTTGACATAGTACAAAACTATTGCTTTGTATTCTCTTTAAAAGTCTATCACATTTCTTCTGAATCTTTCTGTATAAATATCAGTTATTTGGTAAGAAATACATTTAAATGTACAATACATACAAGGAAACTGAACGGAATATTAATGGAATGACTTCCAGTGAGCTCAAAGAAGCAGTGATAGCATGATATAGTGTGCATGTAAACATAACGACGCCAGAGTAACTGTGATGCATCTCCTGCGAGAGTCAACCGCAAACGTCCCGACGGACGGAACTAAAAGGGCCCATATTTAAAAGCGAGGTTCCTGACAAAGATGAGGCCCTTTGTGCAAGCTCAGGCTACTGCTACCATAAGTCTGTATACACGTCACTACTACCACTACGAAACCCCGCTGGAACCTGGGACCAGCGTTTAGATCTGGATGATCCGCGTCTGGCACTGTGTAAACATGGCCCTCAGCTCGCTCTCCTGGACCTCGTTGACAACGTCGGGCTCCGGGCTCTTCTGGACCTTGGCCACGGCGAAGTTGATCCCCTGGGTGAGGCCGGCCTGCGTGAGGCTGGCCACCTGGACCATGGAGCTCTTGATCTTGGCGAAGGGGGACACCACCCGGCTGCCGTTGCTGTCGTTGGGCGAGGGCCCCAGGCTGCCCTCCACCTGGGACGACAGGCTCCGCTGGGACCCCCCCGAGGCGGCTGAGCTGGGCTTGTGGACGGTCAGCAGGCCGGGGGCGGAGGTAGTGGTGCGGACGTCCAGCTGGGACGGCCGGGGGAGCTGGGGCTCGGGCGGCGGCGGCGGCGGCAGCGGCTCCGCGTCTGCCTGCCCGGCGGCGGGGTCGGCGGGGCCTGGGTGTCGGCGGGGGGGCGGCGGGGTCGGCCTTGACCTCTCCGAACACCTCCACGGGCTTGGTCTGGGCGTCCTGGGCGAACTGGTGGCAGTAGGCGTCGACGGGCGTCCCGAAGTCGATGAGGATGGCCTCCTCCGCCACCGAGGCGGAGCCCGGCGAGTCATCGGCGGCGGCGGCGGCGACCGGGGGGGCGGGGCTGACCGGCTTCCCGCCGCCGCACGTGGCTAGGATGGCGGCGGCGGCGGCGGCGGCGGCGGACGCGTTGAGCTCCACCGATTGGGAGCGGCTGCCGAGCCGTGGGTTGGACACCACGATGCCGCAGCTGGGCAGCACGTAGTCCACGTTCTCCAGGGAGCCGGCGCACACGCGCTCCGGGTCCGAGGTGTACGAGTCGGAGTCGGAGGAGATCTCCGAGTCGGGGTCCCCCCCGAGGTCCTTGGGGGCGGCGGCGGCGTCCGACGTCTCCAGGCTGCTGTCCGACTTCCACAGGTTGACGTGCATGGTCGGCTTCAGGTAGTTGACCTTGACGTCGGGCTTGGAGAGGGTGCTCAGCCGGCCCAGGGGCTTGAAGGGGCCCAGGTTGGTCCGGGTCTGCTTCACCTTCTGGTTGAGCGACGAGAACTTGTTGAGGAGGAAGCTCTTGCCCTGGGCGAGCCCCGAGGCACCCTGCGCCTGCTCCCCGCCTCGGCTCTGGATCCCCATGATGTCTTCATGAGGTTTACTCTGCCGTCTGAAACGAGAGACACAGACACAGACACAGACACACACACACACACACACACACACACACACAACACACACACACACACACACACACACACACACACACACACACACACACACACACACACACACACACACACACACACACACACACACACACACACACACATTTGGATCCAAATTTACAAAGAAGGAGAAAAAGATCCTAAAATTTTGGGAAGAAATGTTGATAATGTAACAAGACCCAAAACAATAAAACAAAACATCTGTCTCCAGATTTTCTACTATCACACACACACAACACACAACACACCTGAATCCAAAACATCCTGGAGGCTTTAGGGACCAGAGTGAGTCCCTGCCACTAGCCCCCTGCCCCCTCGCCCCCCCGTGGGCCCCCCCGTGACCCTGACCCCCTGACCCCCTGACCCCTGCCTACCTCTCCAGCCTCTTCTCCACCACCAGCAGGTCCAGCCCCAGGGCTTCTTTGGTAATGCGCAGCATCTCAGCTATGCATTGGAGTGTGTCTGAAAGGTATGGAGAACGCAGCTCAGGTCAACCAGACATGCATGCCGCCATTTCTGTCATTCGGTCTCTGTCTTCGTGCCATCGTCTTATTTGTCATCGTCTTATTGGGTCTTTCAGACATTTAAACACTAGACAGCTGCTAGAGAGTGCCAAACTGCATTTCGTTGTGTTAAAACAATGAAAATTAAACTCACGGTTTGAATCGTGAATGGGAGTTGGGTCCTTTTTGAACGCTCACCTTTCCCGTCGTCCTCCGGGTTGCGCGTGGCCGCCCGTAACGTGTGGAAGTATCCGCCGGTCTCGTCGTTCCTGTAATGCAGACGCATGCAGCAGTACTTGGGCTTCCCGAACAGCGTGGGCTCCGGACCTGTGACACAAGCACGCAACTACTTGTTGTATTCGTCACGGAACGCTTCGCTCGCGCACAACACAAAACAATTACTGATAGAAAAGGTCAGACCCAGTAACTTGATTAACAAGGGGCATTCCATGAGGGCTGATGTACAACAGCACGGGGGCTTTTAGCTATGCATACATCCCTCTACGGTACAGGGTTTTCTAATAACCGTTCATAACAATATTTTGGTGACATTTTAACTGTCCAGTGTATATACATTACCAATCTCAATCTTCTCCATTCCCTCTAAATGAAGGCGCTGGTACTGGTTGACTTTGTCGGCCTCTTCGTCGTAGCTGATCAGGAGGAAGACATACCGTCAACTTCACAAAACGGTGCTTGAAAAATCAAACCAGTAACAAAAGACCAAAATGTAAAAGGTATTTACTTACTAAGCAATGTAGTAGGCATTGTTGGACAGTAGAAGCAGGACATCAACATCTTTGTTGGTGGCATCTATAATGCTATGGATCAAAACAATACGAGTCGTCAGTGTTAAGGTTCAGGGAGTGGAACAGTCCCGTAGTATTTCGTAGTAATCCTAGTACCACCGTCCGGGTGTAAAGAATGCATGAATATTTAATGAAGAGGGCTTTGAGCCTCGACAGGCGGTGCCAACGCCTCCTAGACGGGGTACCCCCCGGACGATCTGCCGGCGATCTCCCGGACGATTTGACTTCGCCCTGCGGAAGGTTCTGGAGAAGAGCAATACATTTCTCTCTGCTTCCGATTAGTTTTTGCGGGAGCCAATTACCAAGCTGGCTTGCCCCCCTCCTGGCGCACTATTGGCTGGTTTAACACCATGACGACTGGGAAGCGACGGCAGGCAGCCAATCGCGTACAGAGTCGTTTAAACTATGCCCGTTGATCACGCCTCTTGTGCTGAAGAGAAATGACAGCAGCCTCCCCGGACCAACGTGCGATCTACGACTGATCCTGGTCTGCCAACAGCCGGGCTAAAGGGCTGCACCAACCTCATGTCACAGTTGATGAGGGCCCAGCCCCCGTGGAACTTCTCATCGTCGGGCAGCAGCAGCTGCATGTAGGTCTGCAGCAGCAGGCTGACCTGCTCCTGCGCTCCCCTCTGGCTCTCCTGCTCCTTCTCCTCGTGCTCCTTCTCCTTACTGAAGATGGAGTACAGGTCCTCTGTGACTGGCAGGCCCATCATCAGATCTGGAGAGAGACAGAGACAGAGACAGAGGGACAGAGAGACGGAGAGACAGAGAGAGAGACGGAGAGAGCGAGAGACAGAGAGACGGAGACAGAGAAACAGAGAGACAGAGAGACGGAGAGAGAGAGCGACAGAGAAAGAGAAACGAAGAGAGACAGAGAGAGAGCGAGAGAGACGGAGTGAGACAAAGACAGAGACGGAGAGACAGAGACAGAGAGAGAGAGAGAGAGAGAGAGAGAGAGAGAGAGACAGAGACAGAGACAGAGAGAGAGACAGACACGGAGACAGACAGAGAAATGTGAAAAGTGCAGGGCTGTCTGGCTGCTCTGTTTAGTGACAAGCTGGACATGTCTTTTAGGGCAGGAACAACCGGTCCCTCCTTACCGATAACGGCTTGTCTGTAGGCATCCCTGAAGCGGTTGAGATAGTAGCGGTTGGCCGAGTTCACTCCGTCCTTCATCACGCCTGCCAGCCTGCGCTCGCCGGTCCGGGTGAAGTCCCCCTGCAATTCGTTCACACACACACACACGGTTACCGCCGGACCCCGAGCGCGGGGCAGGTCGGTAGAACCCCTACACCCCTAATGATCCAACAGGCCACCTAGATCCACTGACACAGCTGGCTCTGCCTGGGCTCAGGTCTTAGGCAGGGTGTCAACTGATGGAACCAACTACATTAAAGCTGCTCCACTGGAACTTCTTTCAAAAATTAATTAAAAACCCATTTATTTTCTATTGCTTTCAATTAATCTTGTTTTGTTTTATTCTGTTATTGAATGTTCATTTTAATATATATATATTATATATATATATATATAATATATATATATATATATATATATATATTACATACAATTTCTTTCCAATAGATTTGACTTTGTTTTTGGACTTTGACATAACATCCCATTTGAAAGCGGACGCTTTCGTCCAAAACAACTTTTCAACGACGAAGATGCAACCCCCGAAAGAGCAAGAATCATGGGAGTACCGGTACATACAATTCTCGCTTTCATTCAATTACTTTTTTACATATTAAGCATTGGATCTTGTATTTTTCATGTAGGTTGACTAAACTGCTCTGGCGTCCTGCTGACGTTTGACATACCAGGATTTTCGGTTCCCCTTCCCAGTTCCTTTTCTAATGCATATTTGCAATTTAGTATATGGTACACGTGAACCTCCTAAGATGGCGCAATTTTGGTTGGCTAGCTAACTCGGGACATTGGGCAGAATCACCTGATTGAGATCTCAAACTCGGGATATTGTATACATTTGTAATGTCAACATACACAGTAACATTCTTTCATCACTTGATCACCATAGAAGTTCTAGTTCTAATTTTCTATAATCTTATTTATTACTTTTCTAACAATATACTACTTAATCAACCACAGTTGATTTCATTTCGGACTGAAAAAGCCACCCTTACACCAACCCTAAATGGTACCTGCGCAACCTGGCAAAAAAGCAACAAACAATGATTGCTTGTGATTCTCTTTTTTTCTTTCTGTCAGGGTTGAAACATTGCCGGCTTATTTTGGTTCCATTGAGTCTGGTCACACAGGAAGACCACGGTGCACATGGTAGGGCTCGGCGATTAATCCAATTTTTAACTCGATTTCGATTTCGAATCTCGAAAACATATCTATACTTTAATTTAGATTAAAGGTTTCCAGTTACAAAGTGTTTTTTGGGAGGCACATCCAGGATAAATACATCATGTTTTCGAAACTCAAACATAATCTTTTGAGTAATCGTGATTTCCACATTAACCAAAATAATCCCGACTACGATTCTTCCCATAGTCGAGCAGCCCTAGCACACGGTGCACTTTGTCTCGCTGCACAGGAAGGCCGAGGTGCCCAGGGGGGGTGGGGGGATACCTTGAGGGCCGCCGTGCCGGCGTACTGCCTGCTGATGGTGTCTCCGTTGTTGGCCCACATGACCTGGTAGATCCGGTAGCACTTGGGCGGGAGCGGCTGCTCGGGAGGCATCACACCGAGCTTCTTCAGCTGCAGGAGGACGTTACCATGGTGATTAACACCACCTGCCTCCACACGGCACTGCGTTCACATCGATTCTGCTCTGCCGTCTTATGGACGGTAGAGCAATATGGACGCGTATTTCATCAGGGTAAAGTCCCCCACTCTTTTTGAAAGATTCTTGTGACAGGAGGATGATGATACGCGCTGAAGACGTCTGTTCAGACATCAAAATGGGGAAGGCTTCAAGTCGTGAGCCTGACAGCAGTGTCTCTGGAGATATACATCTTTAAAAACGTCCACGTCCAAAATAGACTCGAGACCTCAACAAAGCGAGCCAAAAAAACCCCCCACGTCCTCCGTACAGTCGCACTCTGAGCGCTGTGCTCAGGGTGGACATACGGTTCCGTTGATTCTTTGGCGTCGTGCCGCACACAGGAGCCGAGGCCGGCCGGCGGCGGGATCAGCGTCGGGAAGGATCTCACCTGCTGCTCCATCACGGCCCGGGCGATGGCGGCCTGCACCACGTTGGTCCGGTCCAGACAGTCCATATGCAGTTGACCCGGAAGATCCCGTCCTGCTGGCAAATCACCCCCGCCTGGTCGACCCTGGGGAGGTGGGGGGGGGGGGTACACCGGGTCACTCTAGGACACACCCACTGGGAGACGCTTTTCAAACCCATAATGAACTAACACTCGATGATCTAATTTATGACTTCAGAGCTGCAACGCCCCAGAATGAACCGGGACACTCACCAGCCCCATTTCATGTCCGTGATGATGTCAGAGATGGCATCCGTCAGTACTTGCACATTCTCAAACTTCATACCACGGCTGGGGAAGAGAGAGAGAATGAAAGGGTCAAGTGAGTTAACACCTATAGTAATGATTTATTGTTGTTGTTGATTAAACATTCCGCTGGTTTCCCGGAGGAGTAGATTCTCCTACCAGTGCTCGTGGAAGTCGAAGGACACATATGTGAGGTTGGGGTTGTTGTAAAGGAGGACTTGCTTCAGATAGGAATCGCCGATTATCTTTTCGCGCCCGCCTTGGTCCACCAAATTGATGATGACCTGGACAGGAAGGAGGGGAGAGTGTCATGCTGGAGTCAGCCGCTCGGTCTGAACTGACATTCAGGCAGATGGACGTATGACTCAACGTGACCTTCAGGACCCACTGGGAGACTTCAGAGTGAGTCACCAACTTTTTGATCAGCGATGAGATCTGGCGTTGACATGCTACATGGTCCACTAGAGATTCTTTGGATCGCGGTGGCAGATGCGGTATGCTATCGATGCACTGATGGGTACTGCTTTCAAAACGACCACAAAGCAGGACTTGGTGTAGTACGCCTCACCTGTTTCTGGTAAATTCTTAGCTGCTCGTCAAAATGGGAAGCAAAAAAAGGAACCGTCTCCTTCTCCCCTGAAACAAGAAAAGGTATGGTATCAATTAATAATCTACTTGTAATACATTTGAAAGAATGGGACCTCATAAGAGGGATTCAACTTAAAAGAGTGGCCGTATGTAGCTCGACTGTTAGAATATAGCATTGCCACCACCCGGATTCAATTTGCACTTCAGGCTAGGATACGTTTGTAACCGTGCTACTGAAAGATGCTAGTGAAAACGATCCACCAAACAGCAAACCTCTTCTAAAAATTAGCGTCTCAGTTCCTACTACACTCTAGATCCACGTCAACGAAGACAAAAAAGCAGCCGGTTCTACGACAGACCCCGGTGAGCGGCGGTCACATGAGCCGACGCGGTGTCACGGTGTGACCCCCCCGGGGGGGGGCGCGCTGCTGACCTTTCTCCAGGCGCGGCCGGGGGTTGTAGCGGTATCCCGCCTGGCTCCAGAAGACGGGCACCGAGCCGCGGCTCTGCACGAAGGACAGCGTGTGGCTGTGCACATGGATCAGCTGCTCCGTCTCCACGTAGTTGGCCACGTGGCCGTCCGTGTCCACGCCCCGACGCTTGTAGCGCATGCCTTTGGCAGGAAGAGGAAGAGTGTGGGGGGGGCGAGGGAATCATCGTTACTTACACATCGTCGACAGAATGGATCGGGTGTCCCCTGCGCGGCGGCGCGTAACAAAAAAACACCTTGGTGAATTAATTAAACCACAACCCCGTGTGAACCTGGCCGAGATCTCAATCCCGGACCAGACGGTCGTCTCGTCACGCTAATAATAATTGTTAATTATTGATGACGTGATGACACAAGTCTTGTTGATGAAAGTCGATGCAAGCATATACAAGCATTTACGGTTTGATTTTGTCCGTCAAACTGTTCCAAATCTGCCCAGACTGACGCGGCCGCCTGAACAGGACGACGGCGGCGGCGGCGGCGGTGGTGGTTATCTCGGCGGTACCTGCGCGGTGGCGGCTACGGCGAGAGATGAGGGCCACGGTGAAGCGGGGGTAGATGTCGTCCACGCAGGTGAGCTCCTGGGGGGGGGTCTCGGGGCTGCTGCGCTCCTCGTCGGGGCTCTCGCTGTAGTTCACCACCAGCTCCTCCACCTGGACAAAGCCCTGGATGACCGGCGTCACCCAGAAGTCCGCCGCGGGGTCCTGGGGGGTGCGGGAGTGCCATACCAAACACGTTGTGAAACAAGGTTTTTTAATCACACTGCTGGGTAGACCTAAGAATTGACTACGGTCCCACGTTCACGCAACGCAAAGGGGGTGACGGACCCCTTACGTCCTCGCGGACCCTCCTTGCGTCCACCGCCAGGGGCCTGACGTGCGCCTCCCAAACATCACAACCTTCCGTCGAGGCGACGCAGCAGCAAGGGCTGTGATTGGTCCGCTCACTAAAACCCGACGCAGAACCGTGAAAGGTTCACGACTGCGTCGACGCGTCTGCGTGGGAATTGCGTTGCGTGAGCGTGACCATAATCAGCCCATCACACTAAAGACTAATTACATAACATTTATCCCCAACAACTATTACTTTTAAAAAATCTATTCATATTTGTGACAGAGAGGCTGTGATCCTCTGAAAGCGCCGCAATCTGTGCTTAAGAGAACATTTTGAAATAGCACACATCCCCAAACTGTGAAGCCTTTTCTCTCGGGATGGTTCGCTGCATTTATTCCTCAGAAAGAGCAGTGAGTCATGTTTCGCTTTCTGTACGAAAAAAAGGCATTTACCTGGAGGTCAATCAGCTCCTGAATCATGTGTTTGTTCCAGAAAAACCGATCATCGACCTGGCACAGAATTTGAATAAAAAAAGAGAAGGTCAACCAAAACATAATTTTGTTGTTTGATATGAATATAAATGACTGGATCAAAAGTGCATGTTCCATCTGCGTGCGTGTGAGAGTGTGCGCGTGCGTGTGCCGTCCACAGCGAGCTCACCTGTTTCCAGAGGGGCAAGTCGGACGTGCCGGAGTCGCCCTGCCTCTGAACGGTGTTGGTGAGGTCGTAGGTCATGCTGTAGTAGAAGGAGTCCGAGTCCATGAACACCTTGTACAGCTCGTCTAGCAGCCGCCGCTCCATGCGTTCCCGCTCTTTGTTCTCCTTCACCTGGAAGGCAGGGGCGCACTGGGTTGGGGTGGGAGGGTGTTGGGTGGTCGAACAATAGCACAACAGACAGCAGGTGGGCAGGGAAAACAACAGAAAGGAAAAAAAAATGAAAAATATAACATACTAAAACATAAAACGATGATGGAGGAAAGAAGATGAAATCTGAGACCATTGCATTGTCACTCACATACCTTTTTCTTGATGGGCACGGCAACATTGGACTTGATCTGCGTTAAGGTCTTCATGAGGAACTTGGAGTCGTCCGGAGACATGGCCAGCTTCTCCGGCCTGTCGATGCCGAAGTGATGCTTCTTGCAGAGCTGCAAACATGTCACACCATTTATTTTAGGATTCTTGTTGTTGTAGACATCATCAGAAACCTGCGCTACGTCGTACACTTTCCTGAGGATCTTTAACCCATTTTGGAAAGCCATGCTTTGAATGAAAGCGGTCAGAGATCGACGGATGCAAGTCACAAGGCCTTCATGTTGTTCTATCAAGGTGCCTTCCTACTCAAAACAACAACAGTCTACAGCTGAAACCCTGGAAGGCATTGGGTCTATTCTGAGCACAGCTAAAGAACGAACCGATACTCACAGACGGCCCATCTACACGAAATACAGTGACATAAAAATCTATTACAACAAATTCTACGAGCCACACTCTGTCCTACAGGATTTCTAGCCCACAAGGAATGGAGTAATTATTGGGATGGGCAAAGAGGATGTACGCAGGAATGGGGCCTAGAGGAAAATCTAATAAGGATGGTTAACGATCTTGGAAATTACTCACTTGAAAATATTCTGTCTCATCATCCATGAAGCTTCCCTGAAAGACTTAAATCTTAGCAATAGTTCTTAATTCTTCCGCGGCCTAATTTTCTATGGGTGCATGAAAAGAAAACATTGTGTGTGCATGTGCGTGCATTGAATGTTTTAATATGATCGTCTTCCACGTTTCACCTAAGTGATGACTCATACTGACTCACACAGTGACGGCGGCCTGCCTGAGTACAATGACGAGAGGTTGAAAGAGTACAACTCACAAGCATTAGCAAAATGAGGTCCAACCGAGAGCACATGATATCAGGAGCAGAGGAAAGGATTTGGGCGGTCACCTCTAACTCGAGCTCCTGGGGATCCTCATCGGACAGGGGAATGACCGCGATCTTGGTGATCTTGTAGACTTTGTGATTACCAGGCAACCTGCCAACCAATGCTTTCTGCCGGATTAACACCAGGCCGAGAGGAAGATCTGCCGATGGGAACAGGGCGGGATGTAGAAGGGAAGAGAGGCATCATGGGTCACGGCTTCTTTGCAGTCGGCACAGTGTGTGTGATAAAACCTGCCATTTTACCGGCCTCAAGATAATCATCTCAGTTTAGTAGGCAAACAGAGACAGCCGACAGGGACGGTTTCAAACAAGAAAATTCTATTTGTTATCAATGTTATTCATGTTAGAAGTTATTTCCTTGTGCAGCAGATAATTTGTTTCAGGGACGGTCCAAACAAGAAAATTCTATTTGTTTTCAATGTTATTCATGTTAGAAGTTATTTCCTTGTGCAGCAGATAATTTGTTTGTCGTAGGCATAATGTGGATAACCTTGTTAGTCTGACAAAGCAGTTGAGAATAAATAGTTTGAAACCCATTCTCATTTCTTACAAACCTGTGTGAAGTTGTATCTTTCCAATGATTCCTTCCACTAGACCCAGACACACTGGGTTCCAAGCTAAAAGTAGGTCAGTGGCTGGAATGAAAACAGGGAATGAAGTAGAAAGGTAGTTAGAAGAAGACACTGGACCATTTGTCAGAACGTGAAACACTACTTCCACATGGAAGGGCCCCTGTAAGAGATTTTTCCAAAGTAAGCCCCTTAAATGCACACACAAATAGACCAATGGGTAACAAGTCATCAAGTCAACCACACACACACACACACACACACACACCCACACACACACACACACACACACACACAATCAAACACAAGGAGCCTGACGCAATATTGGAACACACGACACACATCAATCAAACACAAGGAACCTGACGCAATATTGGAAGACCGCCACATTTCAAGTTCAAACCCATATACGTGAACATTTTCCTGTTCAGCTTGGAGAAAACACAGTGAGGTGTCTGATGACACATGTGGGAACATCAGATCAAGTTCGCTGTGTTCTCTCGGTTGTGGTGGAGTGCTCCACCAGGGGCAACCGCTATCTTTTATCAGTGAAGATTCTTTATTTGACCTTATTTTAACCATTTCCCCATTTCTTGTTATATATCTGTGAATTCGTCTTTCATGTGAGGTTTTGTTTTGCCCAAGGGAGCTCTTTTTCCGGCTTTTATTTAAAAAAAAAAGTGAACTGTCTGTGTACAATTTTGTTTTAAAAAGTACCAAAGAAATACATCTATCATAGTATGAATAAATACAAGAATAAGGAAATAAAAAGGGCAGATGATAACATGAGCCGGCAAAGTGCAGGGCTTGGACTGTAAGCAGCCTCAGAAACATACCCTTCCTGTTATATGAGCCACAGGAATCACCCTGATCTCAAAACAAAAACTACCACAATAATACCTTGGAATATACAATATCACGGAAATTGTCTAGAGTGTACTGGTGTCAACCGTCCCCAATGAGTAGTCGAAACCCTTTTCCAATTAAATAATGGAAGAGTGTGCAACCCAAACCTGTTCAGGATGGCTGCACACCCATATGACTTGAAGCAAAAGAGAAGATAGGATGCAAAGCCTTTCGCTATCTCTACCGGTACTTCGTCTGTACATTTGGTTAGCTGCCATTACGTTTTATTACTTGACTTAATTCAAATTACCTTGACACCGCACCAAGACAGAAGTTGAACACAGACACCCCACGGACAAGTCTCCAGAAATGTGGTACATGTGGTAATTATCCTGGCAAAGTCAATATAGGATGTTTTAAGCTAAAATGTATGATTGAAATATAATTTGTGTCAGTTTCTCAACAATAAAGCAAGCTTTTATACGATCCATTGGAGTTGTTGTCTTAACCTTCTTGTCACTTCTCTCCATGATTCACTACACACAATGAATACATATTTCATCAAAAGATAAGGACCTTATGTCCTCTCAGTCTGTGAAACTCTGACAGTAATCGCCATTTTATGGCTTAATGACATGTCATAGGAAGGTCTTTAATAAAAGTTACTAGTACAACGCCCATGTTTGTACAAGAATGTGCTCTGGAGAGGAGTCGGTTATAGGAAACACAACGGAAATGGAGTTTAGGTATAGGGTGTGGACGGATCGAACACCAAGACATTTTGAATCGTAGAGGAAATCTTGATGCATTTGACAACCATAATAAAAAGGGGTCGTTACAAAATAGAAGTGGACGCAACGTCAACAGCTCAGTGTAAATACAGGTGTGAATGGGGGAGAAAGAAGGGGTTCACATGACCTGCTGGTGTCACCCCACAACCACCTTATGACGCTGTATGCCACTATGAACGTATTATCGGGTCATGGATGTCTCCCCGAGAGAATGCCATGTTGTTTTCTTGTGGAGGAAGATGAGGTGCGATGACTGAAAGAGGTGATATCATATGTGGAGGCTGAAACCCAGTGCTTACCAGGTCTGACGCTCATGGTCCCATCTTGTCGGCTGCACCACAGAGCTCTGTCGCCGCTCTGAAGGATGTAATGGTCCTGGGCTTGGAACAGCTCCATGACACCCTTCACTTTAGGCAACCGTGTAGCCGGCTGTCAAGATAAATACCTCACTAATATCAATCCGTCGTCTTAGTTGCCCGGAGAGAACGGAGCGGGTTGAATCAGAAAGCTATACTGGCTAGCAGAGGGTAGCTCCGCTCGGGTGTACAGGCTGCTGCGCTACTAGCCCGCTAGCAAGCTAGCAGCAGCTGTATGCCGGACAAATTCAAATTAATTTGACTTTGACACATGACAGGAAGAAAGTAACGTCCCGCTTTCAATGCGCGTTGCAGTCCTTCTCAAAATCATGTTACGCTCATTCAAATGCGGGACTGGTGTGTGTGTGTGTGGGATCTTGGCTCCTCCGTGAGCCGCGTCTTCGTTCGGGGCGCCGCTTCCAGCCGCCGCGTCTGTTTCCTGCTCCAAACAAATGCACGTGACCCTCTACCTGACCCGCCATCCACTGGACGAGAGGACCACCCCGAGGCATCAAACACCTTTCCTCTCGTCTAGAGATCACTGCAGTGTGCCTTCCCCCGTCGTCTTAACGTTTTTTATTGCAGATGGAGATAAAAAAAAACAGAAGTGTCACATTGTGTGGGATATTTCTGACGAGGTATTGAGGTGGAAAAAACCGCTGACTATTTGAAGGCGCAAAACCGGTATTTTTCAATTTTTTGCCAATGGCATCCTCAGAAATTGTGGGAATGTGTCAAAATAAGAGCCATTAACATGTTGAACTTTCAGCAGAAGTCAAATAATGTTTATTCTGTGTTGTAATTTTTCTAAAACTGGGGCATTGGTTTTGCAGGATCCTTTATCGTGTATTATGCATGTTATAACATTATCACTCATAAGCAATTTATGTCAGTTAGATTTTTATTTGGAACAATAACAACGTCCATTGCCTTCAACAATAATCCAATCTTCAAATGATGTGGTAAATACTAGTAATACAAACATTTTCCATATGATTCTTTCAAAAACTAGATGGCATTTTCCGAAAAATATTACCTTTCACATAGCAACATAATTGCATTACAGTAGGAATCTCAAAAGGGGTAAAAGCCTCTGAAGACTTATCTTTCATTACCCTTGCATTATTTGTTACATATGGGCTCTTTGATAGCGCTCTGTGCTCTCTATCTGTTACCGTGATTCTTACAGAGCAGCACGGGTTGATTGTCCCATACACACACAGCTTACATCCACTTCCATCAGAACTATGCATTGATAAATGTTCCAAAGAAGCACAAATTATTAGTTTCTTACCTTGTTCAAAATATAGCAATATTATATTTCCAAATAACAACTAGAAATGTTCACGAAAAAAACACTCAACAATACAATCAAAACTTGTGTGACTGAAGTATTTCAAACAAATGTTGATCTTTCAGCATGTTACAATTCAAGAGTGTCAAAAGTGCATACAGTAGAATAGGTAATGCATCGAAATCAGCATCTACTAAACCTATCTAAAGCAGCTCAGAAAAATACCAATTAGGCTGCCAATGAAAAATGGTTTCTTGGTGGCTGTGATCTTGCAGTTAGTATGTGCGTGACACCCCCAGCTAACACACAATGATCCTTTCGGTTCTCCTCCAACTGTAAACATACTGTCTTTAGCTGTTTTATGATCAAGACAAAAGGCAACTACACATACACAAAGACTCTTACCAGTCTTCCTCAAAAGACCTCAACACTGATTCGGATAGCTTTCCTTAATGTGATGCCGATGGCACTACAAAGAAAGGCAGCTACATTGGCTTTAAAACATAATTGTACTGAGCCACCATTATGTATGTGGTGAATGCCAGGAAATACCAACACTGTTAAGTACTCACTGCATGCAAAGGTTAGAACTGTTGTATAACATGAGGAGGAAAGGGGGACAGTAGACTGGGACAGTTAAACACCAGCTTCCAATATTTTGATTTGATCTTTCTGTCCTCTTGGTATGACCACTGTGCAAGTCATTAAGATATCTCCCTCGAAGCCTCAATATTTCCCGTTACCATCATACTAGGCTCGTCTTTCTGCGGCAGGCCCTCTGATGAGGGCATCCGGGCGGGCGTGGCCAGTCGCTCGTCCAGTTGCTCCAGTTCCTCAAGTATCGTTTGAACCCGGCGGACTCCGTCGCGCCTCGCCTGTCGAACGTCCACCCGTCCTTCTGGGTCTCACAGAGTCCAGTGCTAAAAGCTCTTTGGTTAAATTCTCCTCCAGTAGTAAGTATCTCTTGTCGTTCTTCTTGCCGTCAAAGCATCGGACCTCTTGCTCCAGCTTGGAGACTCTGTCCACGATCAGTTGCACCTTGGCCAACCCGGGGTGGACTGGGCCCTGAGCTGCCGGTTCCTCGCTGACCTTAGCAGCAGGGACACTTGCCGGAGCAGGGTCCTGGGGTTCTGATTTAGGGGGTATTTGGACTGTGATATTCGCCGTTTGCTGTGGTGGTGGTTGGGGCTTCTGGAACTGTGGAGGAGGTGTGTACAACTGTTCGACCTGTTGTTCAGGAAGTGGTTCGGGCTGAGGATCAGGCTGTGATTCGGGCTGTTGCACAAGTGGGTGAAGAACTGTAGGGGGCGGCAGCGGCGGGGCCATTTGGAACTCATGTGGTGGCGGAGATTGCGGTTGCGGGAACCGTGGCGCATACTGAGCCTGTGGTGAATACTGGGCTTGTTGGGCCGGCGGCCATTGCTGCCGTGTTGGCTCATGGAAGTGGACAGGTGGAGGTGGGGGTGGAAATGATTCGCTGTCAACTTCCATGTCGAAAGACTGTGGCGATTGGGGTTTCTCTGGCTTCTGCTGGCTGGTGAATGCTTCCTGCTCAATCTTCACAGGTACTTCTCTTGATATGTGCTGCTGAACCTACGGAAATAGGGGACACATGGTTAACCATCAGGAGAGTATGCTCTTCAAATGAAATGTGTTGGTCATGAGCCTCTTCAACTGTAACGTGCCATGGAAGGGACTTTCTATTGGTCGTTTATTTGTTACCTGCGGACGCTCTCCGATCACTTGTGTTACAGCAGGAGACTGACTCCTTATAATCTTGTGGGTGCTGAATGGGTACACGATGTTGGGGGGGATGCATGGACCCACAATGGCTCGTCCGTTCTTCTGGCTGTGGCCTATGGAAAGGCTGCTGGTGCTCGGAGTAGGGAAGGCGTTGGGAATAGACTGTGGGGTTTAACTGGGATGACTGGGACGGGGCTGGGCTTCCACTGCTCTCGTGGATGACAGGGATGGGGATGTAGCCGGCCTGAAGACCTGCGTTGCTGCGTCTCGCCGGTTGTTGGAAGGGGACGTTGTAAACCTTCAAAATGAAAGTCATGTCAAGAACACATTTTTATTTCTACAGCGCATTGGCCGACGGCTGAGTCGCACCAAAGTGCTTCGCAAGAAAGTGCTTAAGCGCAATAAACAAAGAAGTGGCCTCAGGCAAAAAAGAAGAGTTAAAATACAATGACTGTAGGAGTTAAAATAAAGCAAAAAAAATAAAATAAAAAGAGAGATTTAAAAGGTAACCAGGGGACACTATGCACTGGCACTTATTGCACTAATTAAATTGCAGCTGTTAACATCTTAGACATTTAGTCAAATGAAAAAGTGGTCACTAGTATTCAATGTATATGACTTAAACTGAATAAAACATTTGTATTGGTACCCAAATTTATACTTAATATTTAGTCTTCATTGTCTATTCATGATCCCCCTCTGTGTTAGGACCACCAGGATACATAAGATATGATCCCTATTAATACATTATCTGGAATGTGGCTTGTGTTTTATTTTTTATTTGGTATATTTTTTGCTATTCTTAATAATTGGATATCTTCTTGCTTATTCCTTCCAACATATTTGTTGCTTTCCATGTCCCAAGAATTTCCCTGTCCAGCCTCGCCATGTGTCCACCCTTTGACTTTAGGGTCAATAGATGGTACTCTACATTCTGGACCAGATAATGCACCTGCGTATCCTTAGGGTGAGTTCAGAATGCGCCGGTGTCTGAGCTACAGTCTCACCTCAGTTGTGTGGGACGTGGGTGAGCAGGACTTGCTGGGCTCAGGGGAGCTGCAGTCAGGGGGCCCGTGGAGAGGAGATCTGGGTCTGCAGTGGAGCCCTGGCGTCAGGGACGGTGTCGGGGAAGGCGTCCGCCCGTCCGTGCGGATGTTCTGTGTGGAGCTCGGCTGGATGTAGGCAAACGACGGCTGCTGCTGCTGCAGCTGCTGCAGCTGCTGCTGCTGTCTGAGTTCGGCACCCTCATGGAAGATGGGGATAGGGACGTACCCCTGGCGGAGGGTGGGGTGCTTCATCTCTCTCACAAAGGCCTTCTGCCCCTCCTGGGGGCTTGGATCTGGGGGGACGTTGGGCCCGTTTAGATTCAGCTGACTGACCTGAAAGAAAGGCAAGGTATTGATGTAGAATATATGAAAGAATATAAAATACATTGAGGTCCTAGAAAGGAAGGGGAAGAGTAGTCTTCCAAAATCTTTATTATTTTATGCTAAATGCAGAATTTGAGAAGCCAACCCTTTTGACTTTAAAGATATGTCAATATCAGTAATGTCTTGAGGATTAGTAATTAGGCAGTAGTTCCACATAATGTGGCACAAGAACATCTAATCCTGCCAACATTAGACATATTTGCTGATGAACCTTGATTCTTTGTGAATGTACTAAGAAATACAACATCGCTTGATACCTAAGGCAATCTGAAGGGAATCTCTGAAGAATGTGTCCAAGAATGTATTTGTAAAAATGGTGTTAACTTCTTAAAGGAGCACATGAGGGTAAACAACAACATATGTGCATATACTGGAAGTCTAATCCAAACAACTGTTACAAAATACAATGGTTAAAATGTTCAGGTGTAGGCCTATGTCACACCATGTGAAACAAAAAAAAAACCACCACATATGCATAAGTCAATGGAAAAGACTACGAAAGATCTAAAGACCTTATATATTCTAAGGGTTTTTCAGAATGTTATGATGATAGGCCACATGTACAATTAGCACTGAACTTTTCCTTGTCTCTTTTGGCTTGTCCTATAGGGCTACACAAAAGAGAGTTCACAAGACACCTGTTAATGACAACCGGGGAGGGAAGCTCATAAGCAGCAGGTCTATTGATAGCACACCACTTATTGCGCATGGTATATTTATAAGTACACTGTTTCAAGTTCTGTTTCAGTTCATTGAGAGAATACATGGAAGCCTATGTTAAAAACATTCACACAAGTTAAACTCTCTAAGAAAAAGTTGGAAAACAACTCTGAACGACCCTTTGCCCTCTGCCATTTCACTGTGGGAGGCTGTAGTCTCTTTTGCGTGAAACACTGCACCATTTTTATCCCCTGACAGCTGTGTCTTTCCAGCAGATTCTTCGTGACACTAAGTTTGGACTGCCGGAAAGGATCTCGCCAAAACCTGCTATTTTACAGATCGATGCCACCTCAATCTGATGATTGTGTCGTGACGATATGTCCATAAATGTGTAAACATGTTTTATATTATAAAAAACCTTGATCGTTTCTAATATTTCACAAGGCCCAACGTAAACAGACAGACTCAATCCTTGTAAGGAAAAAAAGTTTCTCCAAACCAGACAACGACGGGCAGAAACATTTCCGACACGTCTATATCCCGCACTCACAGGCGCTCTTTACATACTGCAACGTGCGTCATCTAGCAATCATTCGCTTAGATCATACGACCAGAATATATCGGAGCAATACTAGTAATAATAGGCTTATGAGCTGTTGCTGTCGCTGGGGCCTGTAACGGAATTGTGACAGACCTTTGCCAGTCCTTATCCGCTCAACAACATATCAAATTATAAAGCTGAAATACACTCTTGGTAACCCGTCAATAACCAAAACAACCAAATAGGAAAATAAGGGCCATTGACACTATAATTGAAATCGACTGTCATAATAAGGGGGGAAAAAACCAATCAACTTCATAGACCGGGTCTCATACCTTTTTGACATCATGCCGAGGGTCATTCCAGGTTGTTGTGCAATTATTATGATCCACAAAAAAAGGCCAACCCGTCTGTGGGTCTATTTTAATTTCCCATCCAAGAGGCAGCGGGTCGTTGTTATTTGCCATTGCTACTGTCGGTGACTGTGTCCTTACGCTGTCCATGTCGCTGGCTTTAGGTACTGAGACATTCCTACATGCAACGGACTCTTTAAAGATTCCTTAAATGACGTATCAGAAAGGGGCTGGAAGTTTCTCGAAATAGCGCGATCTGTTCGGGGCGTTGAACCGAGGCTGTATCTCTGCAGACCCGAGCCATTGGGAGGACCCCGCAAGTGGGCGGGGCTTCAGCGTGTCCATGTCTTCTCGGTGCTCGGAAGATGATCAGAAAGGGTTCCCGTTGTCCTCATCCCCCTCCTGCATCTCCTGACGCTCCTACAGGAACACCTGCCGCTCTTCCTCCTCCATCTTGCGGGTCCTTCAGGGACACCTGCTGCTCCTCCTCATCAATCCTCCCGCTCTCCTTCGAATCCGTCCCAGTATTCGTTGGCTCTGTGACTTTGCGCCGAACAACTCGTTGCGGCTCTGCAGCCATGTGGAAGTCTCTTATTATTCTGGGCTCCTGCTAAGACAAAAACCAAGGAATGCCTGACAGACAACCCAATCCACCATTGACGAAGGAGTCCTCGGAAGGGAACAACGTCTTAAAACAAATCTTCGGCCATGTTCCAGTATGCTCCAATAATAGGCCTATTAATTTAGGCTATACGAAATCCAACTCTTGATTCTACATATAATAGGCTACTATAAACTTCGCTCAATAGATCAAAAAATGGAATTATAATGTCTATGACTGACCCAACTCAGAGTGACACGAAATACAATTCCATGTTTTGGAAACACTGGTCTAAACAACTGTACTGTTTTTAGTTTGTGTGTGGACAGAATGTGTGCTATCTATATTGTTTGTCTATGTTTTCTTGTTTGTGTCAATTGGACTTGGAGTCTGTGAAATAAAGTTATATATATAATAGTATCAACACAGTTACAGTAGGCTATGTAGATATGTTTAAAGGGCAAATTGTTTACATCCAAATACATATTACATACATTTTTTACCAAATCATTTTTTTTGGGATAATACTGTTAATTGGAAAATAAAAACAATTAAAAAACATTGGCAACCAATCCCTTGATGAGGTTTTTCACAAGGTGCCAGTCTTTGATGGAAAATTACCTATTCATGAATTAAACTACGCAGATAAAAAGTTCGCACACTTTTACCCAAAACGTTTAACCATCATAGAATTGACTTTTATCCACTTTCCTAAGAAGCCACTAGTTGACAAATCAAACGTGGGAATAAACAAGTCCCACCCACTTGTGTATACAAGCCCCGCCCACTTACAGTGGTCCGCCCACTCGCGGCTAGCTGATACAATGGTATGCAGTCAACTCATGCTGTTGACTGTTCAGTGCATGATCTCGTATTAACTAGATTGTTCCACCGTCAGTTAATGTGTAGCTCATGATTACGGGGGATCAATTGTGGATTGATAATTGATTTTGTGTAATGGTTGCAATCACATAATTTAGATCCATCACAAACATACCCAGTCTATGTCCTCCTATGGCATAGTGTATATTGTAACATGAACGTTATTAATACTTTATACATTTGACTTGTGAAGATAATCTACCAATCCATGTATATCCCGATCAATAAGAAAAGCAGAAACATGATTCTCCCCACCACTTTTGGGTGGACAAACGTCAGGACACTTTGCATGCATATCATGTCAGCTCCATGTTGTGGACCCCTCAAAGTTTACATGTAAGTCCTGATATTGGATAAATCCAACCCCTTCAATTCATCATCCATTTGGAATCAGGCCTCCCGCTCTCTGAATAGGGCAATGACGAATAGCACTTGGAGAGGGACGACAGAGCCAGAAGCAGCATCAAACCAGCCTCTAGAGAGAAACACAGGAAGTTCAAACTCCAGGCCCTGGCTCATATACATCTGATGGTCATGGAAGGCATTGGGCTGGAGCTGGACCTTGACCCATGGACCTATTACCTGACCTCCTGGACCTTCAGCAGCAGTTCCTGGACATCCTCCCAGAAAGGGTGTGAACTCTCTAGGTTCTGATAAGTAGCAGTATCTCAATATTACACAAGTTATCGATGGTCTTATTGGTTTACACGGTTGAATGTATGGTTCAAATCTGTAAAATGTCCAGACTTCAGAGTCAACTTCATCAACTTCATTCAATGGGAGTTTCCTGCCACCCAGTATGCATATGCATTTGGGAATCCCTAAACATAAACTGCGAATTAATAGAAGTTCACATAGACTGGAGACCTTGCTCACCTCTCCTAACTGTCATGTATTCAGTACTGGCAAAAGGATTCACAAAGATCAAATTTGTAAATCGAAATATACACCCAGCCCCTACTTGAGTGTGACGTGTACTGACGTGCGGTGACGCGCTCCGATATCGCCCCGTCCGCTAGCCGCTAAGCTATTAGCTGGTTGTTTTAGTCACGCATAACTTTGGCATTGTAGTTAGTTAATAACGGTCTTACAAAGGTTGTATTAGTGACAATGGAGGACGATAGCTACCCCAAAACCCTGTAAGTCACCGCGGGTAGCTCTGTCCGATGCATGTCGAGTTTATAATGTTTGCTTTGCCATTTAACGATGCACCATAATCTGCTAGCTAGCGAAGTGTTGGAGGTTTAGCTCCACGTTTAAACAGCTACAAATACAACAGGGGGATTGTTACAACTTGGTGAGCTGTATAGCGATTTGGTGTCTAATGAACATGTATTTAGCTATTGTTTGGTGTGCGTTATCCGCTAGACTACACCGGGGTGCCCCGCTTAAGTGTTTGGTTAATTGCTAAATCATGGTCTTAAGCTAGGGCTACTTATTGAGCTCTGGTCTGAGCCAATAGGGACGCGTCCCAGAGCTGGAGATAAACACACGTTTAAGTGGGGTGTGTTGGTTAAACAGGGGTTCAATCACATTAAGATGAGACACTTCTAATGCTTTAATCGCCTGCAATGTTTAACCTTGTGTTTCCCCAGGTATGTTGGTAACCTCTCTAAAGATGTGACAGAAGTTTTGATTCTGGAGCTATTTTCCCAGATAGGTACTTGTAAAAGTTGCAAAATGATCACTGAGGTAAGTCTTATACTTTGAGTACCAAATGTCCGGCTGTAATATAAAGATCAATTACTAATCGGAATATAAGTCTGATATGCCATCTGTCAAAACCCCTCAAATACACCATTGAATATGTTCTATCAGATACATATTAACTTAAAAAAGAAGAAGATGTAATAACAGTTTATAAAGACATGTTTTGGGTTCTGAACTTGTCCTCTTCTCGTATTTTCTGTTTGTCATTTTGCATCAAATAAGTTAGGCGGATATTTTGAGATTCTCAGAATATCTTAGGATCATTAACTTATCTGTGGTGGCCGTCAGTCTGATTATTTACTCTTTGTATGACAGACATGTAACAGGTGTGCCTTGTTTTCAATATTGTTTTCACTACAGTATTTAAGTTATCCGATATTAACTAAAACTGCCACATTCTCACTGATCCTATTAATGGGTAATTTATGAATCACACAATGATCAAGTAATAACTGCAACAGAAAATACAAAAAACTACACTAGCGCCAAATATGCACACATCTATTAAAGCAATAGATTTAAAAGGATATGGACTTTCAGGAGAACATTTTTTACAGCTTAGTTTTCTCCAACAGCATACGAGCAATGACCCATATTGCTTTGTGGAGTTTTTCGAGCACAGAAATGCTGCTGCAGCCCTTGCAGCCATGAATGGGAGGAAGATATTGGGAAAGGTATGTCATTTTGTCCAAGGTTTACCGTAATCTAAGAGGTCCTTCCTTTCTTCAGTGCAATGCTTGATGTCTATTAAAACATCGTAACTGTTTTGATTATAGGAAGTTAAAGTGAATTGGGCCACCACTCCGAGTACCCAAAAGAAAGACACCTCCAGTGAGTACCTTATACCTTCTCTTGCTAGATGGCTTTAGCTGGATGGCTCTTAGTTGACCAGAAATTGAACGTTTTTTTACACTATTATTTTCCAGATCACTTCCATGTTTTTGTGGGTGATTTGAGCCCTGAGATTACAACAGATGATGTCAAAGCTGCTTTTACACCTTTCGGGAAAATCTCGTAAGTTTTGTCAAAGCTTGCTATCTGTTGTTTGCATAGTGAACAGCATTTCTTTTCACAGGCTGCTAGAAACTGCCCTCTCTTCTTTTTGACTTTGACGTGATGCTTTACCATTACGATTCTTTACACATGTGGCCTGGTTTCAACCAACACTCACCCTGCCTTTACCATCAGAGTCTGCATTTTAATTCTATTAAATATGCGATATATTGCATCACTACTTACTAATTATTACCAATTAGATAAATAACAATGTCCGGGTTGGAGACGTGGGAGAAAAATTAGTTTCACTCACAGTGCTAATTGATCTATTGTATTTGTAGCCAAGCTAGTTTAAATGTAAGTATATATTATTCACAGATAATGTAAGAGGGTTTTTTACCTTGGTTTTTCCTAATTTTTTTGGAAGATAGAAAGTCTTTCAGGTGTATATACCGATTGACTTGTCAATGTCTTTTTTTAAAATTGTTATGCTTAAAGGTGCTGTAGGTTAGATAGATTCATCAATTTTTAAGTGATAAAGCACAGAAAAGAGCACGAGAGCAATATTTTGAAACTACAACCCAAAAATACTTGGACCTGGGATTGACAGGGACGATGGATTTGGCCTTCAGGGAAGAAGTGCCCTGATTGGTCAGAAATTTGCTAGATGTGGCATAAAATTGAAATGGCTTTCAGAAGCAGGGGCCGTCAGAATAATAGCTAATTATAGCTGACGACAGATGATGACTGGCATTTCCAAAAAAAATTACACTAAAATGATAACGCTTAAAATATATCTACAGCACCTTTAATGTCAAGATTAATAGGACTATGCGTGTATAAAATTACACATCTGGTATGTGCTTTATTACACCTGTGTAGTTACCATACATTTTCAAATGCATAACCTAATTTGCATATCGATTAACTTAACATTAATATCAGTTATTATGTATATCATTTTTTTTAATGTAAATATGGAATTATTTGAATTTGAAATGTCAAGTCTCAGCGTAGGTTTTCCTTGAGGATATTTAGGTTGTGGTAAGTAACTTGTCTTGATTGTCTACAAAATTCGATCTTTTCATGAACCTGAAAAGCTTTCACCTTACCTGCAGTTGTGCATCCCAGTGAAGTAATAGCACTCTGGTTATTTTACAGAAATGCTCATAGGATTGGACAGGAGCTTGAAGCTAACAGCAAGGAACTGTGCACTCGGAGACTCAGATGTAGTTTTTTTTTCCTCTATTCTATTTTCCATATGTCTTTATTGTAGATGCTGTCTATTAACATGACCTAGTTTAGATTAACTATAACACTCTAAATTTATGTATGACCTGTCTCATCTTGATTTGCATAGTAGAACTGTTTGTAGTGCAATTGCTCCTCCACAAAAATTCTGAAATTGTCAATTTCTCAAAATTTGCAGCTCCCCCAAACTCCATATTGGTGGTAAAGAATTGACCAGGAAAAATAAAGAAATCTGTTAACAGGCCATGTATGCCGTTTAATTCCTTTTTTCTCTTTGATATATTTTTTTTTATATATTTCTATTTTTAGGACGAGCACCAACAGCAGATTTTAAGAATGCATGGTAAACCTTACAACGTATTCCTTTTTGTGAATTGAATTCAATAGTCTACTAGTGTGAATGTTGACCAAGGTGGTGGTGCGCTGTTGACCAGGGAATCCTTAGAAAACAACACAGAACACATGTTCAACCAACAGTGTAGGCTGCATGTAATTGTACTCTGTTCTCTTGTTGGTCTTTTTTTATAAGTGTTGCTTTGATGTTAGTCTTACACACCAGTGGTCAGTCCAGGGCTAAAATAATCAACGTACAGTTACGATGTAGGAACATGCAGAGGAGTCACTGTACAGTGTGTTTGCGTGGCTCCTCTTTGCAGAGAAGGTCTTCCCAATGGAGCGTGCTGACATTGTTTTGCTGTTTGCTTCCAGTGACGCGCGTGTTGTGAAGGACATGACGACGGGCAAATCAAAGGGGTATGGATTTGTGTCCTTCTACAACAAACTGGTAAGGCTCCAGGGCAAGAACGCAACACAAAGGTTATTTCTCTTTTCTGCTTTTTGCATTCTACAATATATATCAAAACATTTAACATATTTAAAATGAAAGGGCATGTTGGATAATAGATTTGGTTCATTAATTAATTTGCTCAAATAATAACAAGTAATGTTCTCATTGTGACATAAGAAAGATAGGAATAGCAATGGTAGCTTTTAAAATTGTTACAATGTCGTACATAGATGTAGTGGAACTAGCTCTGATTTTAAATTCCAGGATGCAGAAAACGCCATCGGTCAAATGGGGGGGCAGTGGCTCGGAGGGCGCCAGATCAGAACCAACTGGGCAACACGCAAGCCACCAGCCCCCAAGAGCATCCCAGACAGTAAGTGGTCTCTCCAGGCCGCACCGGAGGTCACCTGAGGGCACCCCCAGTTCATTACTATAGAAAACATCCAAATTAATACTTTAAATGGCGTACAAATTAAAGCTCAGCGTTTGAATCCTGCACTGGGGGCTTACATTTCAAGGTTAAGAAGATGGTTTGGTCTTTGTTATAGAGTTTTTCCAGCGGGTGTTTTTGTTTTCATTGCAGACGGGTCGAAGCAGCTGAGGTTCGAGGATGTAATGAGCCAGTCCAGCCCACAGAACTGCACTGTGTACTGTGGAGGGATCCAGTCAGGGCTCACAGGCAACTACCCACAGTCACCTCTGGAAATATACCGTGTATATATATAAATATATATATAATATATATATATATATATATATATATATATATATATAATATATATAATATATAGGTTGCCGGACCGCTTGTGACACTAATTGATTTTGAATCTTTCAGAGCACCTCATGCGACAGACTTTTTCACCGTTCGGGCAAATCATGGAGATCAGAGTCTTTCCTGAGAAAGGATATTCTTTCATTAGGTACGGCCTCCACCTCAAGTGCACAAAATAGCCTCTAGATGTCAGCACAATATTTACAATTGGCAGCAATCAGTAGCGCACCCGTACCGGAGTTCTAGTCTCTACAAGTACTCAAGTTTGCTTATAACCCCGGATTCACAGATAGCCTGAAGTAGACGAGGTGAATATACTGAACCCCACTACCCTTTGTTCTCAAAGGTTCTCCTCCCATGAGAGCGCCGCCCATGCCATTGTCTCGGTGAACTGCACTACCATCGAGGGACATCTCGTGAAATGCTACTGGGGCAAGGAGTCCCCCGATATGGCCAAAAGTCCACAACAGGTAGACGGGATGTTGAGTTCTGAGGACTGGTCTTCAGTCAATACAGACGAGATCTCCCGAGGCACAGTAGAAAGGGTCACGGGTTAAGAAACGTCATTGATTTTTTTTTATTGAAGTCCACCGATGCCGTGTCTGCCTCAGGTGGAGTACGGCCAGTGGGGGCAGTGGAACCAGCTGTATGGAAGCCCACAGCAGCCCCCACAGCAACAACAACAGCAACAACACAGCATCAACAACAACAACAACAACATCAGCAGCAGCAGCAGCAGCAGCAGCAGCAGCAGCAGCAGCAGTATGGACAGTACACCTCCAACGGGTGGCAGGTCCCATCCTACAGCATGTACGGCCAGACGTGGAACCAGCAAGGCTTCGGAGTGGAGTAAGGCCTTGGTGTTTATTGAATGACCTTGCATAGACTATTAAATAAATAAAAGTCATAAATTGCGAATCGTATATTTCCTGTGCTCTTGCGAGACTTCTTTCTCTTACATTAAATCTAAACCCACCTGTTTGGATTATGTTTGAGCTGGAATTATACGATTTATAGGAAGCGTTTCACGATAACTCTTAATGAAATAATGAATCATTAACTGTAACGTGTGTCTGAATCTGCCCGTCCCTGCCGTTCCAGGCAGTCCCTGTCCCCGGCCTGGGTGGGAGGTTTCGGCTCGGGCCCGTCCCAGGGTCAGCCGGGGCCCGTGGACCTGGCCAACCTGGCCAACTTCAGCATGGCGGGCTACCAGAGCGCAGTGAGCTGCCCCCGCCCCCCTCACCACACCGTCCACGCTCTGAGGGGAACCTCCTGACACTGGTGCTATAGGGACGATGTTTAGGGAGCCCTGGTCACAAAGGCTTTAGATTGTTGTTACTGTAAAAACAGCAAATCAGGAGTTCATCTGCTTTATAATAAGAATCCACCCGAACACACACGCGTACAATGGTATCGCTGTACAAAACGACGACACAAAAAGCCACCTCCCCGTTATTTAAGGTGCACATTGCGTAATCACTTTCTCCATGCTTTTTAAGATTAACTCTTGGTTACATTTTGGTTAAAAATTCTTCAATGCCTCTAAACCAACATGTTACAAGATACATTTGGGCTTTGACAATCGCTTAGCGGGGATTTCAGATAAGGATTAATTATACTTTAAAACACCCGTAGTTTCAGGTCATTTATATATAAATATATATTGTGTAATAATTAAGTGTTCCAGTATTCAACGCTTTTTTTTTACCCAATATGAATTGAAGGTTTAAATGTAGAAACAGCTTTTAACGTTGGAACTTGGTCCGGGGACAGACAATCAGATGATAGTTGTGTTCACTCAGAGCCATAAAAGAGGAGAGGAAATTCAACAACGCAGGTTTAAAACACAATATATGTACCTGCATGTTCAAATTCCAAAAGTAGACTTTGCTTCTATCTCATAGGCCATGGCCAGAATCTGTGAGGTGTATTCATACTATGTAAATAGCTTAAACTCCCATCTGATTTTCTCCCAAACCAAAAACCTTTTGTACAGATAAATGAGTTGAACTCTTTCTGGGACTTGTCTCTGTGTTTGTCCTTGGATCTAAAATGGTAGTTTATTCCTGTGACATTGATTCCCTTCACAGAAAATTGTAAAGGCTCCCTTTTTAAATCTGTTTTTTTTTATATACACAGAATAACTAATTTCGAACAATGATCTGTAAACTAGCCATCGTGATTGACATCATGATTTATCCCCTTTATCAATATAAAGGAAAAAACAATGCTTCTATATCAATTTGCTTGGTGTTTTACGTGATTATAAGATGGTTCACAAAGGTAACTCCAGGACTAAATCCATATTTTCATTAATTTATTTTTTTAATTGATTTCTTCGATGATTCGAAGCTTGTCATCCTTCATTCAAACTGAATACACATTCAACCATTGTTTAGCTGTTCAAACTTTCAAAAGCATTTTAGACTGAAGCATTTATGATAGCAGTTGGGAATGCTATAATAATTTGTTATTTGTGTCCTATCGTTTGAATTTCTGTGCCATTATGTACAGTCTTATAAAAAGTAGCTCCTTTTGTGTTAAAAAGCAACAACTGAACATTGTCATGTGGATTTGTAAATATAAACCCTTTAAAAAAGTTGACGATTATGTACATAATGTAGGTAATCTAATTTCCATTCATAGAATTTTAGCAATATAATTTATGGATACGCCATAATTGCCAATGTTTGCAAATTGTAATAATTAGGTTCATTGCAATTTCAGGTTAATTTCAAATCGAAAGTTTCCCCATTGTATTTTTTTGTGCCATTTTTAGAGAGTACAAGGAAATGGACAATGTTTATGTTGGAATTGCATATTTGACATGTAATATATCTGATGCTTAAAAAATTGAATGTAATCGCAAGTTTATTTGTGACAGTTGAAATTCAAAAGCTGAATTGGATCGCACTACTGGATAACTTGTAACATTTCATTCAAACAGACGACACAAATAACCCATCCAAAATAAAGGAACTTTTGAAACATGTTATTCATGAACATTTATTATCCTTAATGCTTCACATATAAATGTAAAATACCACTATTAATCTATGAATTCACTTTAGAATGGGTCTGTTCTCTTATTTGGAAAATAACACATTTATATATACAATGCATATACAGTTGATAGCTTTTCGTGTGATCATTCGTACAAATGTGCAATTTTTAGAGGGTAAACATATAAGCTATTGTATTATGAGTATTGTGCTGATTTGCCTCAGGCAAAATATATACGTACCTGCATGTTCAAATTCAAGAAGTACAAAATCGTATGAATTTAGATTTTGGACAAAGTTTTCAAGTTAATGCAAGACTATCTCATTACAAATAGACATTGCATGAATAGTCTAGTATTTTGGCTAACTTATCCACATCACAAAAACAGTTAACCATGCACTACATACACAGAATAATAAACACAATCGTAAGCGTTTAGAAGTCTTGTACATTGATTTAAGACAGCCGTGCCACAGTGAATTGACAAAGGCGAATGTAGTATTAACATTGATTACATTCATTTGTAAGATATCAATTTGAGCTAAAGCTTCCCTAGCATACAGGCATTTAATCTTTGAACTAGTGTGGAAATAGCAAGATAAATAAACAAACATCATATTGAATATTGTAAAGACAGCAAAAGCAATCCAAGCTAACCACATAATATTGTTTTAAATCTACCACACAGTGTGCATTAATATATAACATAACCTAAAACGCCTATATGCACATAATGCTTGCTTGTAATTTGTGGAAGGCTATTTAAGTATTTTATAGAAGAATATTGATTTATGCTATTGAATATGGTTCTCAAAATAATGCACTTGATTTCCTTTTAGTATTGATTGGACTACTGTCCAATTGTGTTCCTGCTCCAAGATACAAGTTGAGGTAAATGCAAAATGGTAAACCATTGAAATGTTGCAAAGAACTGTTATGCTTCTCCAAAAGTCAGAACATCATGTTCCTACCATGAGGTCAAATTTGAGAATCATATACAGTAAGTTCTACTTGGGTTACATATGAGAATCATATTATTATGCATAATGAAACTGAAGGGACTGCTTCCGGTAAGGTGTCTGTTTAATCCAACTGTTTGAGCTGAGAAATTGGCATCTGAGTAAAATTCATTGTTCTGGCCTGGGTAAAGGCAAAAGGCACACAATACAAGTTATGGATTCAGATCCATGATACAAGAAGAATCCAAATAACATAATATCTGAACATATCCCATTGATTTCCTTACCGTTTACTTAAATCCCAGCTTCTTCATAATCATGTCAATTTGCGGCACAATGGCTGCAATAGAGCTCTCCAGTTGAACAACCTGTCTGGACAACCTTTTATCCAGAAAAAGATTTGTTAGTTTGTCTTGCATTGTTCATGGCACATTAAGAGCTACCAAGGCTTTCATTCCTTTGAGGGATGCTTGTGGGTCTGGTTATATTCACACAATGCATTCCAAGTCTTTCTATGTCTTGGATGATTTGGGTAGTCTCAATAATGGTAACTCACCTCTGAATCTCCCTATGCTCCGCTGTGGTTTTGATTGGAAGTTTCCTTCTGAGCTGTGTTAAGGGACGTCTCCTCCTCTGAACCTTTATTGTAATCCATCCCGAGCTGGTTGAGTTCAGCACTGAGAGCCTCCTGAGGAACACGCAAACAAGAAAGATTCAAACAGAAATCTTCTCTTGTACAATTGAATTCGCCATGTGAGATGTATGAACGTAGAATCAGGTACAAACCCTCTTCTCCTCCAATTCTGCCTTCATCCTCTCTTGCTCTTCTCGGTCCAGAACTTGGTTGCCATCGTAGTCGAACCGAGAGAAGGCTGCAGAGATTTCATGGTCGGCATGTCCCATCCTTGTAGAACATCGAGTAGTTCCACGGTTAGGTTTCAATGTGATAGTATTGAAGCTGCCTCTTAAAATGTGCTTGGTTTTCATGACTTACTCCTTCAGGGTTTCTCTGAAATCCTTGAATTCAATCTCCCCAGATTTAGATCGTAGGGCTTTGTGGACATCTGATATTTTCTCCTTTTTCAGCTTCAGCTTCATGAAGGTCTTCATGTAGCTCTTTGTTACAAAGAGAGGGCATTTGTATTTATAGAAGGTGTTGCGCTTCATTCAACATTCACAGAAGGTGACGATGCCGTTACCTGCTTGATGAGGTCCGTAATCTGAAGATCATCTTTCTGCAATGAGAGCTCCTCCTTCACCTCAGAATACGTGTCATTTATGATGGCCAGAAACATATTCTAGGAAGCAAATAGGCAGAATGAATTTAAGGGAACCCCGTTCTCAGGTTTAATTTTTTAGAGGGTCTGGTACAACTTACCAGCAGGACAAAGAAGACAAAGAACACGTAGGTGAAGAAGTAGATGGGGCCGAGCACCCTGTTGGCCCGCTCTATCGCGTTGTAGTCAAAGTCGCCGAGGATTATCCTGAGCTGTGTGAACCTAAATACAACAATACACGCGTAAACCATAATGTTAACAATAACCTGATGTAATATTTGGTGTATTTATCCAATCGGCCCCTCTCAACGCTCTTTACATGCACTTGACGAAGGTGCTGAAGGAATCCACCTCCGTCCCAAAGAGAAGGTAACCGAGCTGAGCATAAGCGAAGAACACGATGAAGAACATGACCGCAAAACCAAGGATGTCCTTCGCACATCGACCCAGCGTTGAGGACAGTTGAGTCATGGTCTTGTTGAAACTGATGTATTTGAAAATCTGTAGGGAAGACCAGAACATTAATAAATTATAGAATAGGCACTATGTCTTAGTGAATGGATATGGACATCAGTTGGTTCTTACCTTAATCCAAGCGAAGAACAGGTTGACTGCATTCATATTATTGTATTGTGTTTGCCAGAATGCTAGGAACTCAAAGTCGGCATAGATGTCTGGTTGCTGCAAAAGTTTGCTCAGCAGCTTGTCTACTTTGATGGTGCGGAAAACGTTGAACACCACCGCAACGATGGCAAGCTGAAAAATAAAGGTAGAAGAGGTCATGAGGTTTATTTAGGCTAGAGTGAACTATGTGATATTTTCAATTTTCAGTTCCGGACAATATTTGCCAAAACAAGCACCTTCGAAAACTCACCATTATTATAACGACGTCCAATATGTTCCAGACACTTTTGAAGTAAGAGCACTTGTGTATTCGCAACTCAAGAAACTCCTCTACTATATAATAGAGGATGAACAAGCAGAAGACACACTCGCAGCCCAGTATGAAGTAATCCCAGTAGGTGATATAGCGGATCAGTTTCACTGTCCTTATCTGGTAGGAAGGAATAGCGCCACCAGAAGCTGGGAATTCAACCAGCAACCTGCAAAAAACAAATCAACCGTTTTTGTCAAAATTGTCATCATATCAAGAATATTTCAGTTGAAAGTGAATGCGAAATAGCCAAAATAATCTCTTGACTCGTTGACCTGATGACGCAGAACATGTTGATGTTGGCGTTGTAAGTGGAGAAGTCAATGAAGACCGCTCTGGTGCCTCGGTCCAACCACAGGTTGTCCTTCAGCTCGCCCACCACGGCAGCGCTCTCCGCCTTGGTGGTGTTCAGGTCCTGGTAGAAGCCCGCCCCGCTGTACGAGGTTAGCAACCCCCAGTGGGCCGAGCCGTTGATCTCCTTCTCTGTGTGGTACGTCCAGCTGACCAGGCAGAAAGGTCCATCACAGAAAATAAATGCAATCAACATCAAGTGGAACTAGGATCTTACAACACACTGAATGCTGCATGAGCGATTCACTTATCAGCTCTGTCAGCTCACGCGGTGCCGTTGATGTCTGGAGAGCCCCGGTCGTCCTCCTTGATCTCGTTGTAGACGTCGAAGCAGCCCTTGATTTCGTCTTGGAAGTCGCTGTGGACCTTGCAGGAGTTGTCCTTGATCTTGATCTGGCGCATTCGCGGGACCCCCAGCAGCATGTTCTCGTAGTAGATGAAGGACCTCTCCCCGCTGGCCAGCGGCTGGTTGTTGTACCACTTGGTCCAGTAGAGGCCATCCAGCAAGGGTCCTTTAGCGTACTGTCACAGGGACAGAAGCAGGGGGTTTCGGAGGGGAACGTTTATGTATGGAATGGGCGAAACAATATGGCGATTTGAATTCATGCCAGTGTATTTGGAAGACGCAGGGAACTCACTGTCCAAAAGTCGCTCATACTGTCAATAGACTGAAAGGCCACACCGCCATCGCCGCTTGTGCTCACAAACAGGTCCGTCATGGCTTTGGTGTAATAGTAGGTGCTTGAGCTGGTCATTCCGTACGTCACTGAAAGACAACATGCTCACATTGTTATGCACGATGGTGGCGGCTCCGTATCATGCTTTGCTCAGGCTCATCTTTAAATGTCGCCTCATTCAATAGGGCCAAGATAAGGCTAAGTCAGGAGCACACACTCACTCACGCAAGCCCCCATTCAACTCCTGTTATGTGGCTCTGCCACAGCAGTCAGATGGGCTGAGATTAGAGGCACTAATTGGTTTGGAGAGTGCACATATGGGACGGGACGCAAAGAGCTTCATCAAACAATGTCAACCTGAACGGCACAAAGCATCAATGGCCCAGGCCACGGCTCTTATCAGTGGAAAGCAAACGAGCAGGCCCTGTTTTCCTTTCACTGGTGCTGTCCAGACGGACAATGGCTCAAGCTGAATGGGATGGGGGGGGGGGACTTTTAGTGGACAGCCTCAATCAGGCGATGGTAAATCAACATGGTCAACAGGTGTACCACAGTAACAACCTGCGCAGATGACGCTACATCGCAGTGGCAGACGATCATTTCGGATTAAGGCGTTAAGTAGATGAGTCAACAATGGAAAACAAACGATTTTTGCAGCCTTAATACTGACTTGATACTTAATACTAAATTTCACTATTTTATTTGACTTCTCAGGCAAACCCTAAAAAAAACAACTTAAAAACATGCTTATTGGTGTGATTGACATTTACATTTAGGGCATTTAGCAGATGCTTTTATCCAAAGCGACTTACAATAAGTACATTTGTCATAAGAAGTGAAACAATATATCGCTGTCGGAACAGTAAAGATGTTCATAGAACCAAGTGCAAGTACCAACAATCGCTAGGCTAACCCATTCCCTGTACAGCAGGGATAGCAGCTGCTGCAGATGCTACACAATTAAGTACTATGAATAAATACAACGTACATTAAGTGCGTACAATAAGTGAGTACAATCAAAGTGCACTTACGAAGGCATATATCTACCAGGAACACCAGATAAACCAGTAACTCCCTCAGAGTGGTCCGCATGAACTGCTCTCTGTTGTCCGAGTTGTCTTCGGTCAGAGTTGTGCCCCACAGCCCTGCAGAGTCAATCAAGATCGGTAACCTCAAGGTAAGCCGAGGTTTAAGATGCAACATGCATGCATTATTATACCTTTTGTATAGGTTTTATTAGAAAAAAATGGATTCTCTGGATAGGGAATAGTTAGACCCAAGCCATGTTTATAAAAGAAACATAACTAACCCTAACCCACATTTCCCTCAGCTTGAGTGTGTCAGACTAAAAAGGTTTACGTTTTTGGTACAATTTCGAAGTCATAAGTGTCAGGCCGCAGCTCGCGTAGATTAATTTCACACTTAATTCCCCACATGTACTCTGAAGTACCGAAGAAGGGGGCCTACCTTTGACGAAGGAGCAACAGCCCCTCCGCTTCTTGGGGGCCTCTGGCTGGGCCTTGAACGAGTTCAGGGGTCCCGGCTCCGGCATGCCCCTCATGCCCTCCAGCGGACCCAGGCTGGGGTAGAGAGGCTGGGGGTCGTAGATGGTGCTCACCGCCCTGGACAGGGGCGGAGGCGTGCCGCAGTAGCCCTGGTTCACCCAGGCCCCGGTCCCCACGACGCTCCAACTCGCACTCCACCTGCCCGCTGAGGTGGCTCTCAGCCCGGTTGTTCAGGCTCCTCATGGTTGCTCCGCTCTGGGTCTCTGGGCGTCTCTGGGGTCCTGGGTCTCTCTGGGGATGGGAGGTGGTCAAATGGAGCCCAGCGGAGGAGCGGAAGGCTTTTGTACACCTGCTGCTGGAAGCTGAAAGCGCCATAAAGGGGTGATGACATAAGCGCTGCCGAGGGAGGGGCGGCTGGCCCTTTGTAGGTTCCTGTCGTCCGATTCAGAGCCGCTCTTATGAAACACTGTGACACGCACACTTACTTTCAACATTGTCTTTGGATACAATATACCACACAGGCAGGTTCTATCTATCTATGAATTCAATGAATTTTCTTATCAAACCCAAAATCCAATATTCTGCTTAGTTTTTGCACAGTTATTCTATTGCATGTGTTTATACAATATATTTGTTCAAATCTCACATCGTCTCATCAAATCTACTACTTACTTTTGGAAAAATCCTGGAAAAACGAATGTATTTCACATTGCCAACAGTGGACGACTTGTGAATCAGCGTATAAAAGCCCCTGTTCTGCCAGCAACAGACCATAGCACAGTTTTGACTGCCCATCTTTTGTGTGGTGTCTTGCTTGCTGTAAGGTTTTATGTTTGTATGCAAACATTCATGGAGGCATCTTAATGAGTCTATGATGACCATCTGTGTCAGGGTTCATCTGCCCTCTGACCCAGCACTTAGTCTAAGATGTTTACATCTTAGACTAAACGCTTAATTTACATTAGACCAGATACACAAAATTGAACAAGGCATAAAGCATTTGGGTATCGCTTTGAAAGAAAAAATGTGGGTACCTCTTGGTCAATAATAACAAAAGAAATACTTAACCATCAATTTAGTATATTAGTTATACATTAGTTAGCTGACCGGAAAGGATCTACCTTTATTTCTAGATGAACAAGTTGGGTACACTATGACATTGATCAAATGAACAGTTCCAATGTTACCAACCTAATCAAATTAATTATAGGCTAATGAAATGTGTATGGCGTAGCTGAGATTGAACAAGCTATGATTAGAAGGGTATAGATATCTTATGCTTAACGCAGCGAGCGTTTCTGCTACTCTGGGGTCGTTCATGCCTGATTGGCTCTGAACACAGCAATTAGACACAGCCATTAGCTCACAAAGGAGCTTGATTTCTGCTGCTCTGTTGAATTGGTGGCAGGATCTGGTGTACATGCTTCCTTAATTCTGTGTGGCTTGTGCCATGAGGGCAACATTTCAAATTTTCCAACGATCACTTGTCAATGCTTGCTTTTCATTTAATGAATGTGCCGTCTCAGTTAATTCATTGAATCTCACTGTGTGTAATATGTACATAATCACCCTTTCAACTCATCAGCACAATAATTGGAGGAAAGTAACACTATTCGAATTTTAAATTCCGATGTATTCATGTTTTACGACTAACATCTAGAATCCATCTTCTATCTGCTCCCATCCAAAATAAATGACAAGAGCGGAATAACAGCTAGCCTTTATACAGTTGTGTGTGTGTGTAGTCCAAGGTCAAATTGGGCTCCCAAACTCAAGTCCATTGTATGTGCTTATATTTTGGTCGCCACGATTGACGTAACAGTGACTTATCTAAGAGGGCAGGCCCCGCCGACAAAAGGAATAGTTTTAGTGCCAGGAGGATGGCAGTCCAATCAGCTACTCATCCAACAAAAGAGATGTTGTTACATACAAAATCTGTTTCACAACCCTCCACATTAAAATACTATATAATACAAACTGGTGAAAATATTTAGATTTTTTCTAAATTAAATAATGTATTAAATTAAAATAGGTTGTCATTATATTTGATGCATGTTAAATTGTTATGCTTTTAACAAAAACAGGTTACATATGCTGAAATTTGTAATTATAACTTTAAACTTCAAATGTTAGATATTATGATAGATAGATATTACAAATATACAATATATAAACACATTCATATATATATTTTTTTTTGTGTAATCTGACCAAACAGCAATAGTTTTGCTGTAATAATGATAATAATGAATAATGAATACAAAATACTTTTGTTGATAAGAAATATTTTATTTTAGGTAAAGAACCATAAAGAATCTTCACGTAAGAAATAACAAATCACAATTGTACGTATCATGGCTGAAAACAATTATAAATATATAATATACCAACAATGTTAAAAAGTGGTTATTGGCAGATTGCACAGCATTTTGGGGCCATATCAAAATATTTGATAAAAAATACAATATGTAAAGGAACATTTATGTTACACAATCTAATTATTCCTTCACAATTTTTCATTGAAACAATTCCCTTTAAACTTCCACATGCTTGAACAAAAAAGATTCAAGAATACTGGGCTGCAAAAATCAATCAAACATATAACACAAAATACACTTAATTGATAGTCATAAAAAATACAATAAGTTATTAATAAATAGAACGTAATACAAATGTATTTACTTACTCCTTAACTGGAGGAAAGGCCTGTGTCATTATGCAAGTCAATTACATAATTTGATTACACAATCACCTACATCTAAAACCATGATTAATCATAATCTTACTGATCAAGGAAAGTCGTATGTTTGAAACTCGTGCTTGTACCCAGATAACCTGAAGCCTGAACCAGGTAGTCTCAGCTTTGACTCTGGAAGTCTTAAGACCAAAACTGGTAGTCTCAGCTTTGACTCTGGAAGTCTTAAGACCAAACATGGTAGTCTCAGCTTTGACTCTGGAAGTCTTAAGACCAAACCTGGTAGTCTCAGCTTTGACTCTGGGCGTCTTAAGACCAAACCTGGCAGTGTCAGCTCTGAGCCTGGTAGCTGTCAAACTGATAGGGGAAGGAGGACTGCGTGTACTCCGGCTCCGCGGGCGCCTCGTACCCCATCAGGCATGGGTAGGCCTCGTCCTGAACACAGTCCAGCTGCAGGTCCAGCCACTGGCCTGTTGTGGGCGGGCTGCTGCCTCCGGGGGTCCGTCAGGATGCGACTGAGGGCCATGATGTAGCTGAGGGCCATCTGGAGGGTCTCGTACTTGGACAGCGTCTTGTCCTGGCCCCACTGGGGCACTACCTTGCGCAGGCAGTCGAAGGCCGTGTTCAGGCCCTCCATCCGCTTCCTCTCCCGGGCGTTGGCGGCCATCCTCCGCCGTGTCACCGTCTGGAACTTCTCCGGACTGCTGCAGTCCATCTCGGAGCCGGAGTCGCTGCAGCTGGCCAGGCGGGACTTCATGGTGCTCTTTCGTCAGGCGTTCCTTTCCCAAACTGTGGAAAATTAGGAAATGCGTCCACTTCTCCAAAAATGTCAAAAGTTGCAAATCTCCCCCTCTTGGTGGAGCCCTCTTGGTTTCTCTTGCACTTCTCTTCCTTCCTCTGGCAGCCCTTGGTGCTGGAGGACAGACACGTGGAGGTCCTGATGCTGGGGCTGTGCTGGAGGTCAGAGCTATCTGTGATGCTGGGGACAGTGGGGTCTGGCTGCTTTTATAAGACATGGGGCCGGATCAACAGGTGGTGGCAGGTGGAGACCGCGCCCCTTAACACAACCCCACCCACACAACCCCACCCTGCCCTCAACATGGCTTTTAGTGACATCTACGGCTATAAGCAGACCCCCCAGACACACACCCCCCCCACCACCAACACACCCAAACACACCACTCATGCCCACTCACACACCACACACACACACACACACACACACACACACACACCCACACACACACACACACAAACAAACCCTTAATGAAATTCCAATTATGGTGGGCTGGTCTATCAGGACTCGGCTTCACTGAGAGCCATGTGGTACAAACATTGAAAGTCTGCCATCTGGTTGCTATGACGTCTTACCCTGCAAATGTTACCAGAAAACTAAAGGAAGACATCATGTAGTTGAATATTAATATATATAAGAATATATATATAAGAGTTTGCATTTATGAGCATTAAATAATTACTACAAATTTAGTACACAGACTATATAGACTAAATATATATCTCTCGATATATTGAAATATTGATATATTAATATTTTAGTTATTGTATTTTTTACTTATTTTACCCCATCATAACTCACTCCAATTCTCCATCAACCACCAAGGAAGACCCATGTACCTTCCCATGGCCACGATCTGTCAGTAAAACACTGGTAATCTGAGATTAGCCTGAGGCAGCATGGGTTCAAGTGTGGTCCATAACCTGAGGGCTTTAAAAGGCTTCACCAAAGTGGATTAAGGATTTTACCCAATATGGGAGCCAAGATGTTACACAGCTTATATGATTATTTGACGTGTGTCATTTCCAATGAAAGCAGGCCTGAATACAGGTAATAAGTGTGATCCTTAGAGATGCCCACGGCAGCCCCACCAATACCCGGGCACTTGATCAGTGTTTTGTAGTGATAACTCACAGTATGTGGTATGCATTAGTGTACTTCGTGTTCTGGGGAGCACATGTGAAATAAATAATTGATTTGCCTACTGGTCCGAGAAAATGGAAAAGACAGAACAAATGGTCTGTCTGTCCTTTCCATCTGCTGCAGGAAAAGTAAATGGTTTCACCAGCACCACCTCACAGTCCTCGTCTCAAATCAAAAAGTAATTGTATGTTTTTTATTAGACTATACAGTGTTGTTTTCATAAAGTCACTAATACTATTGAAGCTATTTAACTAAAATCCCAGTTTCCTTCTTTCATTGTGCTTGACGCTATAGCATGTTTAAGAACTAATAAATGCCACAAGGTGGTGGCTCTCATGTCATCGTGACAACCCCCTTAAACCAAGACCTCCAGGGGCCACCTTTACTGGTTATGAATGATTAATCACCACCAGAGGCCTTGGATAATGCCAGCCCTTCACTACTGGGTCATGGACACAAGCTGAAGCTGTCTGCTCGGTTTGAGATTGACTGGTTAGCTGTGCAATTAGGCATATAATCCCATCTCCCATTTGGTTCATTGATTACAGATCGGTGTGGTGGGCCAGCTGCTGCTTGTCCTGTCTGCGGGGGCCACGTCCCAGACACGACCGGGGCCCTGAAACCTCGCCCTGCCTCCTTCACTGGCCCACCCCTGATTGGCTGCTCTTAGCCATAGCACCCTCCTCTGTCCGGAGCCATATGGCACAGCAGAGCAGAGAGACCCGTCTGCGCTGACGGTGTCAAATATCAAAATAAACCCGGATAACTCCCCGAAAGTTCCGTATGGGGGAATTAGAGAGATTATGGCACAAAATGCCTGCTAAGACGGCCAAGGGAGAAAGTGTTGGGAGAAAAGAGTAGTACGTGTGGGAATAAATGTATCAAAGCCCTGACTTCAGGACTTTCTTAGTTAGGCCTACATAGTCCAAACTAAAGTTTGAAAAAATGTACAACCGCTAAATTGGATTGTGCTGTGATCTGTCTGTTCCGTACTGTGTACTGTCTGTTCCGTACTGTGTAGCCTACTGTCTGTTCCGTACTGTCGGTTTTTTACTGTCTGTTTTATACTGTGTACTGTCTGTCTTGTACTGTGTACCGTACTCTCTGTTCTGTACTGTCTGTTTTTTACTTTGCAATGTCTGTTTTTACTGTAATGCCAGATTGCCGAGGACAAACTTCAAAGTGTTATGTCCATTAAGTGAACAGTAGTTGTCCCATCTTATCTTAACTCATTGATGGATGCAGTTGGCATTTTTTTGCCCTTTTAATGACAGAATGAAGCAAGAATGCAAAAGTAAGAAAAGTATTTCCGGTGAGACGTTCAAAAGGAAAGAGAAGCCAACAGTGCTGTTGGGTTCAACTCTCCATGATGCCTGATCAAACATTTAGATGAGGGAGGAAAGTACCCTGACAATAGTTTAACACTACCACTTTTTTCCTCTTAAAGCGGTATTGTCTCTTAAGCCTTGGGTGGCATTTATTATTCCCCACCCCCACCCACATACAACCAGTCGGCCAAACTTCAGGCTCTGCTCTGGCAGCTGGCGAAACGAGGCTGGTGGTTTAATTAGGTCACGCAAGGTGATTGTAATTTCATGCCTATTTGAACTTTCTTGGGCTCTAATTGGACTGATATGTGATTGGCTCCGTAGCCTCCACGCTGTGGGCTGAATTTCGGTCTCATTAGATAGGGGCTGATGCTGGGGCAAGGTCAAAACAACAGCCCCAGCCCCACAGGGAACTGCTCCACATCCCAGTAGGAGTTCAGGAGTTAACCTGGTTGAATCAAGGTTTAATATAGAATAAATAAAAACAGCTTCGATTGATTCCGTTATACCCGTCATGGTAACAAAACAGAACGAAGGCTTGTTGTGTTTTGAATAAATATAACTTTAATCTGAGAAAACAAATATTTTACATTGTGCAACTTTACATCATTAAAATATGTGCTTTAAAAGCAGTTTCTTTTTTTTTCTCCAAACACACTCACTGGATCCAAACTGCCTCGATTATTAAAGACGCAACGTCGTCACATCTTTGACATGTATACGTCCGACTTGTGAATGCATACATTTTCTGTAGTAAACCAAAACATGTGTTTGGCAAGAAATAAATTCAATCTATTGGTATTTAAGTGCGGGTGATGACTGAGTTGTGATACGTCGGAGTTCGGTCTATAGAACTCATTACCCACAAATTAGTTTGGCACATAAGCTCTTGGGTGTAGGCCTACGTACAGCTTATTATATATATATATATAATAAAAATATATTGTTTTTGAAGTGCAAAACCATGAATGTGGAGCTAGGTTAACCACACAGCACTGACAGCCGTCATAGGACCTGCCACCTTATCATCCTTTAATCTCTCAACGATTTGCATTTATACGGATCTAGCTTCACAACATCAGCTTACATCAGCCACCACACAACACACACACACACACACACACACACACACACACACACACACACACACACACACACACACACACACACACACACACACACCACACACAACACACACACACACACACCACACACACACGGTTCTAAAATAGTTAATGGTTTGAAAATGATGTTGAACTTATCATAAAAGAGTGCATCCTTTTTGTAACAAATTAAATCAACAATAAAACATTCAGCAATGTTCATATTCACAGAAAATATCTAATGCATATGTGAATATGTATGACAATAAAACGCTAAGAAGGTATATGTCATTTTAAATAACAATTAAAGCAATTATTATTATCACAACTATATAGATGTTGCAATACTAAATAAAACATTGTCAAAATAATCTGTGGGACTGTATAAATAAAATGTAATACAATAATTAAGAACAGAGTTTGAACTGAAAGAAACCGAAAATGCGTCTTAAAAATGCAGACTATGTTGTAGAAAAAAGATGAAGGGGATTAAAATCTTCCACAACACAGACAAACATTCACATGTGTGACTGGTGGGATGTGGACTAAGACTTTGCAAAACCATCCTGTATTTCTGCACGTATAATGCAGAATATAATGCTCTAATCTCTAAATGCCACCAATAAACTTGAGTCATTACTTAAGGCTCAGTTATGGTTCCACGTCGACGCAACGCAATGCCCACGCAGACGCTTCGACACAGTCCTGAACCTGTATTGGTTCTGCGTCTGGTATTTAATAAGCCGACCAATCACAGCCCTTGCTGCTGCGTCGCCTCGATGCAAGGTTACAATTTTTGGGAGGCGCACGTCAGGCCCTTGCCGTGGACGCAAGGAGGGCCCGCGAGGACCTAAGGGGTCCGTGACCCCCTTGCGTTGCGTCAACGTGGAACCATGAAGAGCCCTTTAGTCTGCCATCTGCTAGGTATGTCATTCGACACAGGTGTCAGTCACTACAGCCATGTTACTTCCACTCTAACGTTCGATGCATTACTTGTCATGTTTGCTAGCACACAACGGTTTCGGCGATGTGTGTTGTAGCGTTGAAACACAGCAAGGATCCGTCGGCCCCAAACCCACCAGAGATCCGACCGGGGCACTGCTGTGCGTTATCCCGTTTGGCGGAGGCTCAGAGCTCCTCGCTCTCCAGCTGCGACTCCAGCGGGGAGCTGGAGAACAGGATCGGCCCGCTCTCAGTGGAAGGGAAACCCGACTTGATGTCCAGCCCCTGGCCCGTGAGGGCTGCATAGCGGGATCCCGTGCGCGGCGTCGTCTTCATGGGCGTGGGGATACTCTGGTGCCATTGGGCTGCGGGAAACATAGCGGACAACGCGAGGAGTTAGTGGCTGGGAGGGATTCCTCGGTGAAAGAAAACAGAACAGTTATTTCAGTGTCCATTGCCCGTGTGCAAAAGGTTTGTCTTATATATTTAAGGGCTCAAAAACTCTTAAACATCATATATAAAGTTCTGTACGAAATGATATATCGTGGTTTGTTATTTAAAAATTCTTACTTATATCAAAAAGGTAATATTTACCCCGTGTTTATCAGGTTTATGTTTCTACAGACCTTTTGCATTTGAGGTGGTGATAGAAAGATAGAGTTTGGGTTTATGGATGTTTACCATAAATGTCTAGTCTGGAGGTGCATGACACTATGCCAGCCTCATTTTTAGCCGAGACTGTGTACCAGCCAGCGTCCTCTTTCCTGGTTGGCTGGATTAGGAGACACACGTACCCAGTGGCATCTTGATGCATGCTGGATGGTTAGTATTTAAAAAAAGCAAATGATCACATTACCTGTGAGTCATTATAATCACTTTTTTTTCCCTCAAAAGACTTTTTGAGATTGAATTTTCAACAGTTGTATTTTCAACAGCATTTCCCAGCAAACGGGATTCGTGCCCCATCTTCATGTCCACCTACCTGAATCTGTCCTTATTTCTAGGGATTGTGTCATTGTCCTTCTTCCAGAAAAGCGCCGGAGGAGGCATTCCCGACACGCGGCACTCCAGCCTAGCCGGGTTTCCCTCCGGGATCCCGTTGTTCTGCAGCTTCTCCACAAAGTGCGGAGGGTGTTTCACCTCCTTTTCTACGAGGGGACATGACTCAGGTTACACTGCCGTGCCGTTTCAAAACCATGTGGCGAGTGGCCACGTGGTGACCAAGGCCGTCTATGTGAAGTGGACCCCAGCTATAGTTTCTACAAGGACCTGGGGTTAAAAATGAAACCTAGGTTAGTGGTGAACGTACAACATTCTTGCGGTAGCAATTACCTAACACCTTCAGATCTAGGCAGAAGGAGCTCTGGCCGGCTTTGTTGCTTGCGATGCAGGTGTATACACCGGCATGGTTCTGCACCACGGGGTCGATGACCAGCGAGTGGACGCCGTTCTCCCGCACCAACATCCTGTGAAATATGTCCGGGTAGATCGGCTTCCCGTTGACCAACCACATCAGCTCCGGGTTGGGCAGGCCGCTCACCTGGGAGGCAGAACAGGTGGGGGCTGATGAAGAACTTACTCAAAGCTAAAAGCTATCCCTCAAAACCGTTTAGGTCTGCTATCCATGGTGCCTACCTTACAGTCTAGTCTGCACAGTCTACCCTCGTGCGCTACCATGTCCCCCGGAGCCTGGAGGAAGTGAGGCTGAAAGAAGCGTTCCTGGCTTGGCTCGCCGTCCTCAACTTCCTGTATGCGGGTCTTCACCCTATTACCAACGTAGAGAACACTGATGCGTTAGGACGCGTTACGAAACACGTTTGGGTCATGGATGATTTGAATTGGGGACCTTTTTAATTTTTCCACCACTTTATCTATGGGTCCAAATATCCTTGCCAAAGAAGGAATCATCTTACCTTTGAAGATCCCACTGCACACTTAAGCCCAGCTCACCTCTGAGAGTGAATGGGTGTCATTCTATTCCGGGAAGCACCCGTCTGGACGATCAAATGGCCCGAGCAGCTGATCCTACCCTGGTGGGGGAGAGGAACGAAGAGTTGGTAAGTGCACACAGGGCTGACGGACTGGGGGTGTAAGCTGGACAGGCTTGGGGGGGCCCAAGGCAAAGGGGGGCCCATGGGAAGTTTCAATTATATATTATTTTTAAGTATTTTTTGATTGTTGTTCAAATAGTTTAAAGGAGACATATTATGGTCTTTTCCCAACAAGTAAACATAGTATTTGAGTTCCAGAAAACATGTTTTTGAAGCTGTTTGCTGGAAATAGCTTTTAGGAAAAAAGATATTGTCTACCGCTATTCCCCTCTGTTTCAGTCCCTTCAGAATGCGCTGTTTCTGGTGTCTGCAGCTTTAATTCAAATGAGCTGCTGCCCATTGACCTGAGCTGTCAGACTGAACCACAGCATGGAGGAGAAGGGATTGTTGCCGTTTGCTGACTCCTGGAGCTCTATAGGCCTATCTATATTATATAATATAACATAATAATATTATATACGGGTATTTACATAATCTATCTAATATCACGGCCAAAAGCTACGTGCGCCTCAGATGATATGAATAATAAAGACTGTGTCTGGCGTCTCCAAGTGTCTGTACTTCCACAAGTAAAGACTCGTAGTGGGGGATATCTCGGCCATGGTTGAGAAGAATTGGGGGGAAGGAACTTTGGCCTTGACTCTCTGAAGTCCATGAACCACGACATGGAGAAGAAAAGGATTGTACTCCGGGAGCTGAGCTGCCGGACTGCCTCCGAGCTCCCCGCGCCGGAGCTGTCCGGCCGCCGTCCGAGCCGTCCGGCCGCCAGTCCGGCAGCTCCGGCGGTGTACTCCGGGAGCTGAACGGGCGCCGAAGCTAGGTGGCAAGGCCCCTCAGCACTTCTTGTATATAGGGCCCAGAATTTGGTGCTCCGCCCCTGAGTGAACACCACTGCCACCAGTTGTTATCAAACAGGTTGATTAGGATGTAGTACGCTAACCCACAGATCCCGCACGGAGCGCTACCTGGGGATTAGCCGCCATGACGGTGTAGTTTCCATCATCGTCGTTGGTGGTGCAGTCGATGTACAAGGCACAGGTTCCGTCGCCCTCTCGTATCTTCTTATAGTGAACGATTCTTTCGCAAGTATCTGCTTTCCGTCTTTGAACCAGTACACCTGAAGAGGAGAAGACACTGCTAACCTTTTTCACATAATTATGGACGTTAGAATTTTGGAATACTCCTAGTTCTGAATTCATTTTTGAGCTGGGGGGGGGGATAAGCGTCTAGATCCAGCAGAAGGATCTAGAACCTATAGATCTATCTTGTTTCCACCCCTCCTGTGTAATCCGTAGGCGGCGTGCCACAGGGCGTAGTCCTCCTACCTTGGGAATAGGGATCCCCACCAGCTTACAGGAGAGCGTGACGGGCACCCCCTCCAAGGCCCGGAAGTTCTTGAGCTTCTTGTCGAAGATGGGGGCGATGCATCGGCCGGTGGGGACGGCGTCGTGCTGAACCTCGTCGTCCGACTCCTCCACCGGCGTGCGCTCCAGGCGGAACTCAATCTCGCTCATCAGCCGCTGCTCGAAGTTGGACACTTTGTACGCCTGGAGAGGAGGGGCGGTGGGAACCAGCGCTGTGTCAGGAGTACGGCGGACATACTCTGCGCACTTTCAAGCGCTTTTATTCGTAGCCTGAGATGAGGAATTAGTGGCTTAAAATCTTTGTATTTCCTGGTAATATAATAGAAAAACTGAAGGAAAACAATACAGATATGGACCCCAAATTACAATCATGCTTAAAAACATACACACAACCGAAAATAGAGAGAACCCTTTGCTTTAGAGAAAAGGTAAAGTATTGTTAGTAATAGACACTAACAATACTTCATAGACCTTATTCCTCTGAAAATGAGATGGGAGGAGCAAAGGATTTAATTTGTGGTGAAATGTTTGCCACAAATTAAACTCACTGGCACACTAGCTGCTGGGGTCAGGCTAAATCTATCACGGTGAGCTGTGCAGGCTGCTTCTGGCTCCTGGCTGTCTGTGCAATGGCCCAGCCATCCCATTACACGGCTAAGACCTCTATATATGGACTGGGCTTTGGCCGAGGAGCAGCATACTTACCTTGTAACCTTCATTAACATGAAATGTTGCAAAGTTTTCTCATTGTTGACCTCTTGGTTTTGAGAGGTTTTACTTTCTTGGTTGAGACGGTTAACGATAGATGATTCCCTCAAAAGCTAGCTAAACTAGCTACAGGGGACTGAATACGGGGTGAGGGCTGCATTGTACATTATTTTGACAATAAACCGAACTGTTAATTTCTGTAAATTTCTATTTTTTGTTTCGGATTATTCATGCTTGTGATAAACTTGGTGAGGAAAGCTGCTATGCTTGATTAAAGCTATGAATTAGTCATGGTGAATAGATAAGTCAACGGCAGTATTCCCACTATTTATAACAGACTTCATTTCAAACTCGTTCTGCTTTCTAACCGGTCAGTGCGAAGCAGTGCTCTGGACAGAAGACGGTCCATGTACCTCATCATAGTTAAAGACATGGGCAGGAATGTTTGGTCCAAGGGATCGGCTGGCTGTTTTCCCCTCATTTTTCAGCTTCTATGGGATGACATGGATGAATGATAAACGCCCAAAATAGCTGCACACACAATGTGAACGGATGAAACACACAAGCAGACCCCCACATTACACCACGCACCCATGATCAGGTGTTAATACACCGTCGTGTGTTAATACGTAGCATAGAAACATGGATGAATGAATGAATGGATGAACGGACACAGCATGGAACAGTGACACGGAAGGGCCATGACGACTGACTATGATAAACAGTGAGAGTGACAGTGAAGGGAACAGTGGTTTGTGATAGTAAATGTCTCAAACCTTAGATGGAGGGGGTTTAATGCAGGCTCTAAGGCTTGAATTGTGACAATCCTTGGCTCAATTTGAGTGACACGGATGTTGTATAAAATGTTTTTATACGTTAGATTTCCGGTCACCATTGCATCAAACAATAAGCAATCATTCATGCGCATATTCAGATGAGCCAGTGGCACTCAGGTTGGAAGAAGGCTGATTCCAAACGGCTGAGATGCGGATGACCTAGTACCTGTTGAAATCCAAAAGGTGAAGAATTATCGTTGAAGCGATTGGCGTTGAGCCTCCTCTCGATGTCGTTGAGGATGACCTCTTTGCTGGCTCTGATATCTTCAGAGGATGGCGTCCGCGATTTGGGTAGCCTCTTCAACTGCCTGCGTCAACAATGAGTCATCGAGTCAAACATCACCTCAGCCGCATGCATGGGTGGTTTCAGGTTATCATGTCATCCTGCGGTGTGGCATATCCTATGATGATCACTCCTACTCGATTTGTGATATGACGCTCTATTTGCGAAGCAAAACATCTCCAGCTGCTACGCAATCTGTCCTGCACAATGGAACGGACTCAGTCTGACATCCGAGTCCTGGCATTCATATCTTTATATAGACATCACACATTTTAAACCCAGATCACTGTGATATGTGCTGCAGAACAAGAACCTCCTGGAAATCGGCTTCATACTGAGTCAGGCCCATTTTAAATTCTAACTTGGTTAACCTTTAATACTTTCCTGTATAATAAAATAAGAAAGGATAAAAAAAAAATGATAGATTCATCTCCATAACCCTACCCTGCCGGGGCGCTCTTGGGCAGTCCCATGGAGTTGGTTCCCTTGGCGATGTGCAGCGAGGGCAGGACGGAGCTGAGGAAGGCCACAGGGTTCTGGATGGGGCTGGGGGTGGAGCTGCTGGAGGCCGGGGAGGCGGCCTGCGGCGGGGACTGGGTCCGCCCCGCGAACACCGAGTTGAGGTACGGGGCGGAGATCAGCGTCGGGGAGGACGTCACGGACAGGGGGCTGGTGGGCGACTGGAGCACCCGCGTGGGGAAGACGCGCGGCGCCGGCGGCGGGGAGAACGGCGGGAGGGTCGGGGAGCTGGCCGCCGACGAGTTCAACTCGGCCGCCAGCTCGTTGAGCAGCGGCACCGGGGACTCGGTCGGGGACGGGCTCATCACCGGCGACAGCAGCTGGGCGGCCGCGAACTCCTTGGGCCGGGAGTAGGTGAAGCTCTGCGCCGTGGGGCCCAGGTTCATGAGGGAGGCGTAGCTGCTCCTCAGCATGGGGGTGGGGGAGTTGATCTCCTGCAGGGAGGAGGAGGAGGAGAGGCTGCGCTGGGCGGTGTCCGAGGGGGTCGCGTGGAACCGGGGTGGGGGAGGAGAGCTGAACTGGCTGGGGGGCATGGACTTGGAGAGGGCGGCGAGGGACAGGTTGAGGTGGGAGGCGTGGATGGTGTTCGTAGGAGTCGCGGCCGCGGCGGGGGAGTTGTACGGGGATGTCGGCGTCGACAGCTCGGGCCTCACAGGCGGAGCCATCTTCAGCTGCGGAGGAGAGGGGCGCCTGCTGGCGGGAGCGGGAGCAGTGTTCGGCTGGGCATTTGGGGTGGTGGGAAGAGTCGCCGCCGGACTGGAGGTCAGCGTTGGCATTGCAGGAGCCATGGTGTAGGCCGACGCAGGGACCTGGGACTGTGTCGCTACAGCGGTGGGAGCCATAGCGTAGGCCGACGCAGGGTCCTGGGACTGTGTCGTGACAGCGGTGGGAGCCATAGCGTAGGCCGACGCAGGGACCTGGGACTGTGTCGCTACAGCGGTGTTGTTGTACAGCTGGAAATGCTGCGGAGTTGGTTCGCGAGGCAACCTGGGGGACCAAACCACAGACTCTGATGAGATCTGGGGCTGCGACTGGGTCTGGACCTGGCTTTGAGCTGGTGGCTGGCACTGGGTTAGGGACTGGGTGTAAGGGGCTGGCTGGTATTGGGACTGGCTTTGTGGTATTGGCTGGGATTGGGTCAGGGACTGGGCTTGAGGGGGTGGCTGGTATTGGGAGTGGATCTGAGGCTGTGATTGGCTCAGGGCTTGAGGAGGTGGCTGGTATTGGGACTGGCCCGGAGGCTGGGATTGGGTGAGCCACTGGGCCTGAGGGGACGGCTGGTATTGGGAGTGGCTCGGAGGCTGCGATTGGGTCAGGGACTGGGATTGGGTCAGGGACTGGGATTGGGTCAGGGACTGGGATTGGGTCAGGGACTGGGTTTGAGGAGGTGGCTGGTACTGGGACTGGCTCGGAGGCTGGGATTGGGTCCAGGGTGGAGACTGGGGTCGGGCTTTGCTGTGCGAGTGTGAATCCCCATCTTGCTGCTGTTCCAGGAGAACCTGGTTGTGTAAGATCTGAAGCTGAGCTGGGTCCCTGACAACCAATGACAAAACAAGAAAGCAAAGAATGAGTGACCTTAAATATTAACAAGTGCCATCTTGTAAATAATTGAAGGTCTCCAGCCACTCACCTTATAAGCTTTACAGTAAATACCAGTTGAGCCAGAAAAAAAAGATTGTGCCTCTTGATAAATTGTCAGCCCATTTATGGTCTACTACCAGTAAGCAGCTCCCAAATCAAACATCTCCCATGCCCAACATTGTCTCACTTTTACAGTCTAAAGAACGCATTCACTCATCAAAGTGTCTCGATATAATGCGTTATCATTTTAAATTCCATCAAGGTAAATCCAGAAAGGTCAGTCTCTGCTTCAAGACCAAAGCACCATAGAATCGTTGTATTACAGCGTCAGATCCCTGCTTAGATCTGAAACGGATTACCCAAATCACTGCACATGCATAAAACCAGAAATGACTTACAAATAGAAAATGCCATCCTTTGTTTTTGAAAGCTGGAAGGTCCACATGTCCGTGTCCAGGGTGTCTGCACTGCTAGTGAAGTGTGTGTGTGTGTGTGTGTGTTATTACGCTGCAAGTGGAGTACCCCTAAGAGGAGGAGCCCACTCAGAGACACATCCCTCGATGTGGAAAATGACAGAACCAAGAGATGTCATATGTGATATGTATTATTATTAGTATAAGGTTGTTTTCTTCAACACCCTGCTGTACCAGATTCTGGGCTTTGCTCCTGAAAGCAAACACGGTCCTAGATGAACCACATTTTACCACATTTTATAGGATGAGCGGGAATGCTGTACTTAGTTTGGGTTTAGTTACCATAACCCTCGGGATGAGGGGGAACGCCGTACTTACAGTTTGGGTTTAGTCACCATAACATTTGGGATGAGCGGGAACGCCGGGAACACCGTACTTAGTTTGGGTTTAGTCACCATAACACTCGGAAGGAGCGGGAACGCCGTACTTAGAGTTTGGGTTTAGTCACCATAACCCTCAGGATGAGCGGGAACGCCGGGAACACCGTACTTAGTTTGGGTTTAGTCACCATAACACTCGGGAGGAGCGGGAACGCCGTACTTACAGTTTGGGTTTAGTCACCATAACACTCGGGATGAGCGGGAACGCCGTACTCACAGTTTGGGTTTAGTCACCATAACATTTGGGATGAGCGGGAACGCCGGGAACGCCTTACTTACAGTTTGGGTTTGGTCACCATAACACTCGGGATGAGCGGGAACGCCGCACTCACAGTTTGGGTTTAGTCACCATAACACTCGGGATGAGCGGGAACGCCGTACTCACAGTTTGGGTTTAGTCACCATAACACTCGGGATGAGCGGGAACGCCGTACTCACAGTTTGGGTTTAGTCACCATAACACTCGGGATGAGCGGGAACGCCGTACTTACAGCTTGGGTTTCGTCAGCAGGGGCGGCGGTCCCCTGGCCGTCTGACCTTCCTCGTACGGCCAGCCGGACGGGCCACACGGCTCCTCCTCCTCGTCTTCCGGCAGCCGGAAGGTGACGCGGAGGCCGGCTTTAGTGCTCGACCGCGGCTCCCTGGGGTTCGTCGGAGCGCTCGACTTCAGACACGAGTTGGCCGGGGGGTCGGGGAGCGGCATCACGGCGGGGGGCGCCCTGACCTTAGGGGGGGGGCCCTCGGGGGCGGCCGGGTCGGGCGGGGCGGGCCGGTACGGGGGCGGCTCCGGCTCCGCCGTGAGGCCGGGGGTCCGAGGCTCCGAGGGCCCGCCGAAGGGCTTCAGGTAGAGCGGGGTGCCGTGGTCGACGCTGAGGGGCTCGGGGGCCGTTTCCCCGGGGCCCGGGGGGTTCAGGTACTGGGGGTCCAAGCGAGGGGTGCTGGTGTAGCTGATCCTCTCGCGGGAGCTGCCGCCCAAGGCCTGCGGATCGAGGCTGGGGAGGCTGACGCTGCCGCTCATGCTGGAGCTCAGCGGGTCCAGACGTAGGGTGCTGGAGCTCAGCGGGTCCAGACGTAGGGTGCTGGAGCTCAGCGGGTCCAGACGTAGGGTGCTGGAGCTCAGCGGGTCCAGACGTAGGGTGCTGCAGCTCAGCGGGTCCAGACGTAGGGTGCTGGAGCTCAGTGGTTCCAGGCGCAGGGTGCTGGAGCTGAGCGGGTCCAGGCGGATGGAGCTGGAGTGGGGCTTGACACTGGTGGTCACGGTCACCTCGGGGTGGTGCTGGACAGCAGCCGAGACTTCGGGGAGGAAAGATTCCCGGACTTGGCCGGACTCCATCACTGCACCGCTCAGAGTGTTCGCACTGCCACCGCCGCGGACGTTGCCTGATGAGAGAACGACAGAAAGACACGGCTGGCTAAAGATACTCTCCTGTAGGTTTGTGCGTCTCCCTTTGTCTCGTGGTCCAGCGGCGGCGCGATGCGACGGTACCTTTGACCCGCAGCCGGCCGAGACTCGACACCGTGCCGTACTTGTTGCTCGCCGTGCAAGTGAACATCCCGGAGTCTTCAGGGAACACCTCGGCGATGACCAGCGTGCAGATCTCCTCTGGAGGAGACAAGTGGAGGGTTTAGATTCTTTACACATCACTGCATTGAGAGGATCGTCACAACTTCAAATCTGTTGCGCACTTTTAAGTTCATTAGATATAGGTCACAGCAGTGCAGTTGTTTGCAACCTTCTTATGGAGATAGGGTGGTGTGGGGGGGTTGATGTATTATATTTATGGTCCGAGGTTGAGGGACTACCTTATATGGTCTAGTTTGAGGATGTGTGGCCCTGGCTTATGCTCAGCCGAGGAGCGTCTGCCCAGGGTCTATAAACACTTGACAGTAATATGCGCTCAGAAGCACCAGAAGCTGGAGGAGAGACACTTTCCCTGTTCAGTCCTTTCTCTCTACATGCGTTTGGGAGAAAACGTTTTGAGTGTGAAGGTAAAATGCTTATTTACCTGATTCAGATTGGGATCTGGGTTCTGTGAAGAAAACAAATGATTGTTAAGAAACTACTTGATGCCACACCTTTGTATGGTTGTTCTAATAAAACACTTTTAGCTAAAGCTTGGCTTTTGTCGTTTGCTCTGTTGGTTTGCATTTGAGAACTGGTACTTCTTCAATAGGAAATAAAACAATTACAATTAGAGGTTTTTGGTTCATTAAAGATATTAAATATAAGTATCATATAATAAGTTCCTTCCGGCTGAACTCTCGCTGTTCAACATAGAACTCTAATCGGGTTTAAGGAAATTAATCCAAAGTGTAATGTCCAAAGTAACCTTGCATTAACTTGATTATGTATACAGCACATTTTATTACTTGTAAACTGATCCAGTTAATGCAAGGTTTTAACTTGTAAGAGAAGCAAAGAAACACAATATAACATTAATGCTTAAAGAAAAATAATAATATTGAGGGTAAAAATGTTTCCTTCTTATTAGAAGTCACAAATTCGACAACACAACATAAAAACAATAATACTACATCCCAACAACATCAAACAGCGTGCAGAACGGGAGGAACACCTACTTTTCTGGAGTATCCTGAAATCAGGGGAGTCCTCGATGACCGTTCCCTCTCGGTACCACTCCGCCCTGGGGGATGGAACGCCTTTCATACGGCACTCTAGCACCACCAGCTGGCCCTCCAGGGCACGGACCTCCTGGAGGCTCTGCGGGGACAAGAGGGGCATAGCATAGCCTCAGTGGTGGAAGAAGTACCCCAGAGGTCAATTAAGTGGGGAAATAACACTGTAAAATACAGAACTTTAAAAATCAGAGTACCGTCTTTTAAAATGTATGTTATGCATTGACTATTTTATTATTCATTGTTATGATCCCATAGTACAGAAAGCTGGAAATGATATTTTATTATAGTGCTGTCTCAGTTTTCACATCCAGCAGTTGTCCACACGCACACGCACACGCACGCACACACAGACACAGGCACACACAGACACACGCACACACACACACACACACACACACACACACACACACACACACACACACACACACACACACACACACACACACACACACACACACACACACACACACACACTTTTATTTTGATCCAAATTTACAAAGAAGGAGAAAAGGGTCCAAACATTTGGCTCATCTAGAGGCCCAAAGGCAGACGTGTCCCAGCTTAGAGACACAGAAGGCCCACCTTGGTGAACACGGGAGCAGCCATGATGGGTCGCACGTCCTGCTCCTGAGGGGACGGCTGGTTGGAGTTCTGATTCTACAGAAAAACATTCAACAAATAATCCATTAATAACGGAAAATAGTTGGAAAATGACGATTAAAAAATATATACAATTACTACATCATCTCAATCAATCTCTGCGTTATTTTTAAAATTTTAAAATTGAAACAACAACGTTAGGACTTTATTATTTCTCTGATGTGTTTCCTCATTCTCCATATCAGCACTGAGGGTGGGGGCGGGGGAGACGGGGTTGGGAGGGGGGTCAAATGTACCAACGTCAACAAAGAGCCAGCATTACAAACGCAATGTGTACACCTTCTACCATTCACCTCCACGGTGAGAGTCTGTGACGGGGCCTCTTGACCACAGGCCTCCACCGGGTTCACCTCCACCAGACCCAGCGGCTGAAGACCTGCCCCGGGAAGGGCTTCAGCTACCGGCTCCTCCTGGGGCTCTGGCGGCGGGACGGGGGCACACGGCGGGACGGGGGCGACGGGGGCCTCGGGTGGCTCCTCGTACAGAAACGGTGGGGCCCTGGTGGAGGAACACTCTGGGGCCGGAGGAGGAGCTTCCGGCTGGTCGGGGGCCTCCTCTCTCTGCGCCCCGACGGGGAGGTGCTGGTAGGGCTGATCCTCCTCTGCTGTGGGGGTGGAGGCGGCGGCGGTGGGGGTGGTGGAGACGATGGGGGTTTGAATTGAAGTGTCTGAATCGTCGGCTCCAACGCTGGCTGCCGGCTGGGCTGCCAGGGTAGACGACGCGGCTGGAGGTGTTTGTGCTTTCTGTCCTGGACTGGGAGAAAACACACAAGAGGCACGATGTAATCGCACACTTTCCATGCGTTTCTACTCCGGTCAAGACTACAGAGAAGGAAAGGAGGTTGATGAGAGACCGGGGAACTCACTGGGGCACGTGTTCAAAGAGCTGCTCTCCTTCCGAGTCCGTGGACGAGGCACCTGCGCGGGACAAAAGCAGAACCAGAGGTCACCCTCTTGGGACCCCACCCGCCCTAGCCGCGTGACCCTCCTAAAGCGCTGATTACGGTCCCACGCTCCACAACGACCACGCAGACGCTTCGACGCAGTCGTGAACCTTTAAGGTTCTGCGTCGGGTTTGTGTTGAGCCGGCCAATCACAGCCCTTGCTGCTGCGTCGCCTCGACGGGAAGGTTACAGTTTTTGGGAGGCGCACTTCCGGGCCCCTGGCTGTGGACGCAAGGAGGGTCCGCGAGGACGTAAGGGGTCCGTGACCCCCTTTGCGCTGCGCGACGTGGGACCATAATCAGAGGGCGGGGGACCTCCGTGCCTCACCCTCCACGTAGATCTCTGCCGACGTGGAGTCGGTGCCGTAGTAGTTGGAGGCGAAGCAGGAGTAGCGGCCGGTGTCTTCCTCGAAGGCCTCGGCGATGATGAGGGAGTGGCCCCCGCCACGGGCCAGGATCTGGATGTCCGGGCTGTTCTCCAGCTCCTTGCCCTCGCAGAACCACCTACACAACGACACACCGACACACCCACACACCCACCCACACCCACACCCACACACACATTTCAATGCTTTTATTTGGATCCAAATTTACAAAGGAGAAAAAGGTCCAAACATTTTGCGAAGAAATATGGATAATGTAACTGGTTCGAAGCTCACATGCCTTTACACACGCACGCACGCACACACGCACGCACGCACGAACGCACGCACGCACGCACGTCCACTCAGGGCCGCGTGGACACATAGTAGGAATTCTGTTTGTTGAGGATTTCTCCGCTGATCAAATGACAGATCAATTTTCAGATTTCCAGGTTTCCGAGAATTTCACATCAGCAATTGTAAGAAATTTGCTGATATAAAATGTTTGGTTTCAGATTGCAGTCGTAAAAGGTCCATGGGCTTCCCAATACAAATTTGAGGCACTCAAAATCTTAAATACAGCTTTACCAACGAAATGTATCAATTTTTTTGGTTCAGATGTTCGAGTTTGGCTCGGTTAACCGGGTTAACCACCTGTTGATACCATAAACCATCCTCAATAGATAGCTCTAGCGTGTCATGCTCTCTACACTCATCACGGCACTGGGGCTGCCAGTATTATGGACTGGCTGACCGTCAATACATAGAGCTATATAGAGGTCAAGCAAAAGGAAGTGTACGATGAGTCAGGCCTATCGATTCACCCAGTATAACAGGAAACCTTGCTTAGGCCCTTGCTGGTTATGAGATAAGGTATTTAATACTTAGGATCAGAATATCATACTTGAGAACTGTTCCTCTGGTTGATGGGCTCTGAATAACTAGACACCGCCTCGGGAACGATCTGAACCGACGTTGGCTGAATTGGTGGAAAGTTCATATCGCACACTTCACTTTTCACTGCCTTGCTGTTCAACATTGAGCATCGCATGGGAGTGACTTATTCGATGAACATAAGCGCTACCGTTTAATAGCCAATCCAGAGTGTATCACAACAACTCTCCGCTCTGGATTTTGACCAATGACGCACACCGTCCTCCAGTGCCACCGGTCTGAGCGGGGTCTATTCTGAGGAGGTCATGATACTGTGTCAGATGTACCCCGTAAACAGGCAGGGTCACAGCAATATGCTATTATGTGGTCACTGTTCACATCCCCCAATGCTCCCTTACCCCTTCATAGAAGCATCCATACTGGGGCATGTGCGGTAGAACAATGGATTGATTAAAAATATTGTGTTTCGTAAGACAGAAATGTTATCGTCCTACTTTGAAGAGGAGTTACACTCAAATTTTCCCGGACTGCATCTGATGTGTCTCCATGTTCGGTTTCCTGAATTTGAGGTCTAGCTTGTTTAGAATTTAAAGTATAATTGAGGAGGTAGATTAAGTATCTATACCAACCCACACACACACACCCCCCCCCCCCCTCAAGCCAGACAGCAGAGTCTCGTTCAGTTAACCTGTGACGTCACCCAACCCGCGCCAGAACACATCTCGGACTCCCGTTTCACAGAAGCACGGGGACGCTTCGAGGAAGCGCTGGTGACGCAATCCAAACCACAGCGAGCAGCGCTCAGGGCCCGCTCCGCAGAGGGCCGTCCAGGACGCCCAGGCCAGCCCACGGCCCGGGGTTCAGAGAGGAGGACCAGTTCAGGGGGATGACGGCACCTCCACTGCACCTGTCCCATGCTGCCTAGCAGACCCCCCACAGCACCCTCACCCCCACCCCCACTCAGCACCCCCCTCTCGCCCACCCCACTCCGTTAACCCCCCCCACCCACCCCACTCAGCCCCCCCTCTCACCCACTCCGTTACCCCCCCCCCACCCCACTCAACCCCCCTAGCGCGCCCCTCCCCCCCCCCAGCACCCTCCCCCCCGCCCCAGCAGAGTGGAGGAGATCCCTGGAGCGGGGGGGCTCATGGTCTCTACGCAGCGGGCTAAAGATAGACGGTTGATATGCACAATGCTATCCCCTGACGCACCATTGCGCCGCTTAGCCCTCCAAGACAGGATGTACGCGCCAAATAATGTGGACAACCGTCTGGTGTGGCCTGGTCTGGTCTCCCTCTCAGACTACACGTGATGAGTACACAATGGCACACAACACCCAATTCCTCTGCCTTGTTTTGCTTTCGACGTAGCAAGGAGGTCAAGCAGTTCACGGAACCACTTTTTCGCCGAGCAAAAAAGAACGTAGGAAAAGAAAAGAGGAAACGAGGAGTGTGTACCGTGCCTGTGCGGGTTCTACTTCATCACTTCCCCTGCTATTGCTGTATCAGATGGGACTCCATTGCTCTGTGGTTGTCCCCGCTAAAAATGGCAGAGTGCTAAATTCTCCCCCAGACCAGAATACGTTAGCAGCTAAACAATGTTCAGCAGGTCCAGGTCTCTGCCCTCCTCTGGTGTGATCCCCTCAGATCTTCATTCCCTCCCCATCAAGGTTTAGATCCACTAATGCTGCTCACAGACGAGTACCCAACAGTCACCTCGAAACATTTCAGTTTGTAAGATTTGTCCTGTTGTAACAGCTTTTTAACCTCATTCTTGGTCCATGTTTGTGATCAGTAGCAATGGATGTAACCTGAACGCTGCTCGTGAAATAACCTGGAGCTTGTAGCGCACGCACACACACTTGTACACACACAAACACAAACGCACACACACATACTTAACAGCTGTTGGATATCGTCACTTGTCACCTTTCTCTGAGTGGCCTCAGAACCTCAAACACATCATTTATCTCAACTCACACCTCTGAAGGGACACGGTATTCATTCAAATCACTTGAGGCAGGAGCAGTGTGTTCCTCCTCTCTTTTACTGACACCTTGTCAGTGAAGATATCAGGTAGGCCCCCATGGATCCAGCAGCTCAGCCCGCGTTCAAAACTTGGTTTGACTTTCAAAACCCTTTGTATAAAAATAATGAAACGCGTGGCTCTCGCGGTATGCAGCAATCGAATGCCATAGACTATTTATGAACCTGAGCTCCCGCTATACCACATTCTGAACGAGTAATATCGAGATGACACGCTCTTACCCTAGACGATGCCCTTCTCCTTCCAGTCCTACCGCCTTTCAACGGGAAAACGTCCAAAGTGAGCCGGAGGAACACTTAATGTAAATAATCTGGTCGGATACTGACCCACCACATCTCCGCAGAGTGGACCAGAGAGAGTTGGACGTCGAAAAGACTTGCCCCTGGTGTACCGAGTGTTGAACTACAGTCAGCCAGCAGCTGACTTGATAACAATCACAAACACAGAACACACTCTGCACACACTGAGCCGGGACGGCCCCGTGCCTGTACTAGCGCTCCCCGGTCGGTGTGTTGGGTGGTTCTCTTACCGGACCTCGGGCACGGGCAGTCCCGTCACGGTGCAGTCCAGCTGAACCTTGCTTCCCTCTAGAACCTCCCGGCTCTTCAGCTTCTGGACGAAGCAGGGAGGCTCGCAAACGGGCTCTTCTGAGTAAGGGGGGTCCGTCGGGGCAAGTCTCCCCGCGTCCTCCTCCTGCTGCTCCTGCTCCTCTCTCTGCCCCCCCTCCTCCTCCTCCACCACCTCCACCTGCTGGGAGGGAGAGTCACCGTGTGTCTGCTGCTCCCCACCCGCCGGGCCGTCCTGCTGGGAGGGCAGAGGCTGGACAGCCTCCCGCTCCGGCTGGTAGGGGGCGGCCCCCGGGCTCGGCCGGCTCTCCGCGGCCGCCTCCTCCAGGGGGCCAGGGGCCTCGACAGGGCGGTCCCTGTCGTCGGGGTCCTTCTGAGTCCGGCTCTTGTGCGTCTTGCAGGAGCGCGGCCGGACCCTTTTGGTGCTGTTGGCCTTGAACAGGGAGGACAGCTCCTCGATGAAGTCCGCCGCCTTGTTCAGGAACTCCTTCTTGGACTGGTTCTCCACGCCGAAGCCCGGGGGGCCCCTGGCCGAGCGGTCGGGGTCAGTGGCGGGGGCCTCGCCCGGCGGCTTGCTGTGGCTCATGCCGTTGGCTGGCAGGGCCGGAGCGCTCTCCGACTTAGTGTCCGCTCTGAACGCCGTCGCGTGTGGGGGCTGGGATGGCTCCTTCCTCACGGGGGCCGCCGGGGGCAGGACGGCAAAGGAGGAGGAGGAGGAGGAGGGAGGGACAGCAAAGGAGGAGGAGGAGGAGGAGGAGGAGGAGGAGAGGGACAGCGAAGGAGGAGGAGGAAGGAGGAGGAGGAGGAGGAGGGACAGCAAAGGAGGAGGAGGAGGAGGAGAGGAGGAGACAGCAAGGAGGAGGAGGGGGGGGAGGGTGCAGAGTGAGGGAGGGAGACAGAGAAGGAGGAGGAGGTGGAGGAAGGAGGGACCGTGAAGGAGGAGGATGAAGGAGCAGAAGGAGGGACAGTGAAGGAGGAGGATGAGGAAGGAGGGACCGTGAAGGAGGAGGATGAAGAGGCAGAGGGAGGGACAGTGAAGGATGAGGATGAGGAAGGAGGGACCGTGAAGGAGGAGGATGAAGATGCAGAGGGAGGCCATGAAGGACGATGATGAGGAGGGAGGGACTGTGACAGCGAAGGACGAAGACGAAGAGCCAGAGGGAGGGACGGAGAAGGAAGACGACGAAGGCGCTGAGGAGACGGTCGCCGTGGGGACGGCCAAGGAGGGCGTTGCCGCGGGTGGCGCAGAACGGGCAGCGCCCCGAGGGCCCTTCCTCTCCCCCGCCCTCTCCTCGCGGGGCTTGTGTCCGATGGCCTGGCACGCCAGGTTGACGCTCTTGTCCAGCTCCTCCTGGCTGAGGAAGGCCGACAGGTCGGGCCCCGGGGCCTCATCGCGGGCCTCCGGCTCCTCCGCCTTGCCCTTGAGCCCCCCGTAGACGAGGCGGCGGGAGCTGCTGGAGTCGGAGCGGCTCATGTCGCTGTGGCGCTGCTGGGCGCGGGCCTCTGCCAGGTAGCTCTCTCTCAGGAGCTGCTGCGGCGGCTCGGCGCCGTTGTGGTCCTGCATGCTGGGGGGGGGGGACCACACAGGGCAGGTGATTGGTCGGAACAACTGGTGGAGGATCACAGCAAGGCTTAAGGGCTGATTACGGCCCCACGTTCACGCAGCGCAAAAGGGGGTGACGGACCCCTTACGACGTCCTCGCGGACCCTCCTTGCGTCCACCGCCAGGGGCCTGACGCGCGCCTCCCAAACATCGAGGCGACGGAAGGAAGCAGCAGCGAGGGCTGTGATTGGTCTCGCTCACTAAAACCCGACGCAGAACCGTGAAGGTTCACGACTGCGTCGGAGCGCCTGCGTGGTCGTTGCGTTGCGTGAGCGTGGGACCGTCATCAGCGTTTTACGCATGCTGGTCTTTTTTCTAAATCACTGCACGCTTTTAGAGGCCCAATAAACATGTCGGTACGCAGTGAAACAACAACAACAACAACAACAACAACAACAACAACAACAAGGAATATAACGTATGAAGGTTATGTAGTTTAACTCTTTTTAATGACTTCCAGTGTCTGCACAAAATAAGTAGGCTGGAAAATGCAGTGACAAAATCTGAAAAAGATTTTATAAAGGCTGCTAAATAAACCACTTGAAGTTGTAGACAGCCGATATATTAAACCTTTACTCAAAACCATTACAAACACATTAAAAGTAAGTAAATGAATAAGGAATGTTATTAATATTTGTGCACCAGGACTGATTTTTTGGTCCCTGAATAGAATAAAAAATAGAAGCCAAGTCGTAATAAATTAGAACTATATTTCTATTTTGGCTAATTTAACCTCACACATTTCCTCAGCCAGGGGATATCAGTTTCTAGACCTCATGAAACGCAGACAGAACACCTCCCTTAGCCTACAGCCTTTTCAGAAATTCGAGAAATGTTGCCTTTGGACAACACTTTGCCGAAAGCCTTGAGTTCTTATTCAATTTAGACACCAGAGACGGAACACATTTGCGGCTGACACTCAAAAATCAGCTCAATTAAGGGAGGCAGCAATGCCCTCCAACAGATCTGTGGCCGTCGCTGCAGCTGTTGTGTACATTAATCCTTTGCAAACAGCCTCCAAGCCCACCGAGTCCCATCTAATAATAGTAAGGGCTCAGTTTACATGAAGAAAATCAAGTAAAAGCAATTCCTCTCATCATCTTCACTCCTATTAACAGGATCTTTGATCATCAGCCACACTACGGATTAAATTAAACTGCAAAAGCCGAGTGGTTATTTTATTAATTAAGTTTTAGAAAAGGGAGTGTGGCGGGTGGTGAAGTAAAATGGCATTATGATTCACTGTGAGTGAATAGATTCGGACTGGGCGCTGAATAGGTCTACTCCCAGATGAGTCCAAATTAAATTAGGTAAAACAAACACTTTCAACTAAAAATAGAAGCCACATGCCTGCCAGTGGGTCATTGTGAGAGACAATTTGGAGGCGACACACAGCTTTGATGTGGCTGTTGCTAAATGACGGGATATTTAGCTTGATTTACCTTACCTAATAACCCCCCCAGCTGGCCCCGTCTAGGAGCGGCAAATCCTCACAGCAAACCGGTCTTCCGGTGGCACCCACCTTGGGAAATCCTAACAGAGGCAGCTGCCCGGCCTCTCACACGGAGAGAACCTTGGAGTTTACCGGAAAAAACATGGGGGCAAGTCGCTAGGGTAGGGTAACCCTGTCAGCAGTAAAAGTAGCAACATTTGTCAGCGCTGTAGTCTCAGGTTATTTTGGGGCGGCCTTGCCATGTGCTTGGGTGGTGTGCGGGCTCATTGGCCCTGGGGGCGGTTCTGAAAGGGGATTCCTCTCGGAGTGTGCGGCTCCTATGGGCGTCTGTCGTGCAAAAGCACCACTCCTCTGACACACGGAGACAGACAAGTGGAGTGAGATTTACTGGTAGCCTACGTGAAAGAAATGCGTCTTCTGAGCGGCTGCAGAAAAACTATTCATTTGTTCAGTTGTGTTTGTATTTATTTAATAAGTTTGAAGGTTATCCTTTGCTTTGCACAATATCTATGTTATCGATTTTTTAATATTCACAATAAATGTCAACTCATGAGAAACAACCATTTAGATTTTTTCTTTTTATTATTTGTGAAACAACCTGTACACAAAGAAACGTCAGAAACAATCTCCAATTTCCACAGAATGAATCAACAATATACAGCCAACCTGAGCATCCAATCAATTACACCTAAAACAGTGTAAACGAAAAACAGTAAACATGTAAACAAGCTGGCCAAATGGATCTGGAGCAGCAGCTACCGTACGCTGTCTGCCTTCCATGCACAGAGTATTTACAATGCTTCACTAGCGTGTTAAACAATCACTGCGTGTGCAAGCACAAGAAAGCAGAGTCGAATTATACACACACACGCAGACACACACACATTTATTGGGGAGCAACACAGAAAGGTAACCTGGATCGTAAGAATACATTTCTGCCAATTTCCGAATCTGTCTGGCACCTGACGGGACAGCCCAGCTTGCAACCGATCAGTTGGCAAGGTGAGCAAAGCCAATGGATTAATTGATTTTACAATTAGTTTCCAACTCAGTTCTGCGTGATAAGAAGACTGCCCATGCCGTCGGATCCTGTTAGTTTGAAAACAGCTCGGTAACATGTGACTGGCTACACAGTGTAGCCAGTCAGTGGCCAGGAGAACACCAGACTCACTCATCACATGGACGCCAGTGTCATTATGAAAAGGTAATAATGGCACACTGTGAGATAGTCTTTGGGATTTGCCTGGATAACGGTTTAACCAAGATAGTGAGGCGGGATTATCAGCAGTCAATGCAAAGTCACTAACTGTGCAGCTTCTGTATTTTTGCCACAGTATTTTTGTCACAAAACATAATTGGTCTATACACACGACAGCAATCAAATTCAATGGAATAAGCTTGATATGACCCATTCTGTAAGCCCGCATTAGCAGTAATGTTGTTATGAACAGTAAAGGAAGAATCACTTTCAATTTGTACAAAACTATTATATGAATGAAAAATATTGAGTAGTATTTTGAAAAAATATTCTTAGTAGCGATCTTTCTAGCAGCAGTTAAGAGTCATTATCAGGGTGTTTAATGGAAAAAAAAACAACGGACGTAGATCAAACCGAGTTCATTTGAACTGAGAAACACCATCAAGTCACCCTACGTCGTGAGACCTGATTCCAAAGACAGACATGGAAGGCACTACTCCAAATGAACAACAAAAGAGCAGGGCAAAACCAGCCCCAGCATGCACAGTAGTTCCCAACACACGACTACAATTGGTGTGTGTCCTAAATATGACTAAGTTTGCACGGAGTTCACGTTTGGAGGTTCTCCCGGAAGGTTTGTATGTGAACATTTTATTGGTGTTCAAGATAGCAACCCCCCTATACTTTGTGTTGTTCACAGTCACTTTGTGGGCTTAGGTTCCTGGCAAATGGAAGCAACACAATGCTGACACACATGTATGTACCTACAATGAGTCAGTTTCCCGTCTTGGCCACGGGAGCACACTGGGTAGATTTGTTTTTAACTCAAGACGCCACTGACTCGGCCTCTCGGTGTTAGGAGTCCTCACTGGCCCGCTTGCGAGACTGGTCACCACTGGGAAGCGAGAATGAGAAGTTTGGGGTTAAAATGTGAAGGGCACATGTCTCATGGCTTGGAGAGAGAAAGAGCCGTATAGCACCACAACATCCATTTAGATGTTTTGAATTTTCTGATTACAACAAGTTAGGTTTGAGTGTTGGGCATCCTTTTATAAAATGTCGCAAAAAAAGGAAAAACTGATCAGAAGTCCATCACCTGCCATCACAAGACACTGTCTTCCTTATGCCAAAACACAAAATCTTGACAATGAGACGTATGTAACAAGAGGCTCTATTTCAATACAAAATGTCTACTCCCTGTGATTGACGCTTATGGTGAACCCTTAAGCCAAGCAGGTGTCGTAGCTCTACACCAGCCGCTCCAGACACTCACCGTGGGAAGCCGTTCATGGAAAGCTCAAGCTGCAGCTTCTGGTCGTGGGCGGCGTAGTGGGGCAGCTGGGAGACCACGGCGGGAGGGTGGATTTGGGGAATGAATCCAGAGAAGAGGGCTGGGGCTAACTGGGCCCACTCTGGAGAAGGAATATATACGTTGATAACACCTCGACGACCAGAACGGGTTGAATTGGGCTTGCTAGTAGAGTATCAGAGACACATGGAGCACATGAATGTCATGCATGTCCCCAATACCAAGTATTAGGTGAAATGGAAAAGTAAAACAGAAGTGATTACACCTTTATGACCCCAACATGTTGACCTGTCAATTTGGCTTGCTGGTAAAGAGACTAGTATTAGTGACATTCAGCTCATCAAGGTCCCTGTATGTATGGCATGCATGTCCCCCCGATACCATGTTTTAGGTTACATAGAAAATAAAAACAAAGTAATGGTTATATTAGCAATGATATAGAAAAGGGTTCTAAAAAGTAATGGCAACATATAAAAAAAAAAGTATGTGCATGGGTCTTCCATCTGACATTCATCAGTGCCATGCTGGCTTTATAAAGCCGTAACAACACATGGCTTCCTTCAGCAGTGCGTCCTACCTGGCCGGAGGCTGTAGAGACCCTTAACCACATTGGCCATCGTTGACGGTTGGACTTGAAAGGGCATGGAATGGGCTCTAGTGAGGAGAGCTGGGCCAGACAAATACATATGCACAAATTCAAAAGTGTTATATGCCAAACCAAAAAGATGAGTCAAGGTTCTTTAACCTTTTGCAAGAAAGGTAATCAAGAGTGATCTTAGATAAACAAACAAGTAAGCTAAACAAAATAAAAAGTCACGAGCTGTATTACTCACGCATCAGGGTCTTGACATGTTTTTCTGCAACATAGTCCGCAAACCACCTCATCAGCTCCTCTCCCAGGTCCCGGTTTAACTTTGCCTCGATGTAGAACTTGTTCTTCGAGAACCACGTGGGAAGGAATAATGGTGAACTTCAGCATAATACTCACAAGACCTGCGGCTGTGCAAATGTTGTTGAGTACACTTTGCATTTCAGGTAGTAACAAAAAAGTTCCCCTAGGGCGAAGAAGGGTTGACCATAAATACTGATACTATCGGCTCGAAGTGGTACATACCATGTACATGAATACTGGTACGATGCATTGTAAGAGATGCTGTGTATTGGCTCAGGGCCAGGTTGAAGTTCTCTATGAAGTCCTCTGGTCGACTTACCTGGGGGTCAGAGGTAGACGTGAATTTATAATGAATTGTGAAGTTATATATTCCAATAGCTTTTTGGCTCTAAGTCGATTTATTCCTTACTTCTAGACGTGAGGAGACCTGATTCAGATGAGAAATGATTTTCTGCGTCAAATCCTTGTACAGAAGCTCTGAATGCTGCTGACACACACACTTGTAGACGTAACTACAAGAGAAAATAAGCAAATTGATTACTGATCACAATTGAATTAGTGAATCAATACCATGTATCAATATCTCACCTGTATATCTGTGCATACGAGATGGAGATGTGGTCTGTTGGCTTTTGAATCAGCAGCAGATCGATGGCCTTCTCCAGATTTGGCCAGTGGTTTTTGCGGTAATCATCTACCGCCATAGCGTTTAAAACTGAAAAGGATATGATGGGGAACCCTTTAGCTGATTTAGGTCTAGACATCAAGACAACGTGTGTATCGTGTGTGTAGAATAAGCAGCATGAGGGTTGACACGCATCTGACTATCTGGTAATTCAGACCGCTGAAAGGGCGCCTTATGGATCATTCAATATGCCCATTTGATGAAAACTTACGAAACTTTGAGGTAGAGTTGGTGCTCATTTTGTCTGCACCAGAAGCGGCCGAAGCTGGGATGTCGGACTCGCACACTTCACTACCTTCGCTGCTGGAGTCCGAGTCCATTAACTGCGAGTTGTTCGTGGCCTTCGGGTGATTCTTTTCTCTATTCTCTGGTCTTTCTCGGACTCCGCGGGCAGGTAAGTAAGGTAAAGGCTGAGGGAACGATGACGTTACATCTGTCAGCTGGCTCTTCCTAATGTCTGTGTGGACATCCCCACCGGCGGGCGCACAATAGTTGTGATTATGATCATCACTTACTTCAAACCTGTCTTCTTCCATGGACTCCATGTTTGTAATTAATCTTATGTTAAACCTGACATATATTCCGTCAAATTGGAAATCACACTATGAAAAAAGTGCTAACTGTGTTCTCCTTCCACCTTGCTTGTGTTGTTGCCTTTTGTGGCTGTCGGAATGCTTTGCGACGTGTCGCAAAAATGCATATGCCGAGAAAATAGGGTGATGTAGTTCTGTATGCGTTGTAGTTCTTTAAACATTGACTCAACTGTACCATGGCCCATATCTCAGTAGGGTTTATTTGTAAAGAACTACAATAAAGTCTGTGGGTGGGTTAGGGTAGGTAACACTATGTACCAATGGAAATGATGGATACAAGTATAATGGCAAGGTGCATATGAAAGTAAATGCGTAATCAGTGTTTAAAGAGGCTTTTTACTTATATAATAATCATAATAAACCCAATTAGACATAATGAACAGCTCTAATATGTAGAACAAAATGTATTCCCTTGAACCGTAAACAAAAAATATATATATTTAAATAAAATGGCAGGTAAAATTATGTTGATGTAGACATGTATTTTAAACAGACTGGTTCAAATATCATCGAGCCAGTAACAATACTGAATATCGCGGGAAGCAGGATCCCGCATCTTATAGAACAATTTACCTTTCTGCTTTATCAAAAGTGAAAAGGGCAAAAAACCTGTGACATTCCATAGTCCTTGTACTTATTACAAGATGGTTTGAGTTTCTTAAAGATTTAAAATGTCACCTACTCTTTCAGGAGTATGTCTCATGTTAAAGAGTATAAAAATAAGAGGCTTGACCGTAAAAAGTAGCTGCCACATCAGAAAAAAAGAAACCATCTTAGCCCCCCTCCCCCCCCAAAGGCGTAAATGACATGTTAAACACAGAAATAATGTATAACTTAAAAGGCTGAGGAAGTGTTCTTTGGTTTTAGATTGGAAATCTGTATTTATCACCAGGGCCACCCTTTGACTGTTTTGCAGCTTAAGACAACGCATTCAACTCAAGCCACCTGGGGACGCTTCACGTCTGGGGGCTTATCTCATAATACCTACTCTCTCACAGGCAGCAGGCTGAGAACGTTTCGTTGGGTCATGTCCATAAACAAGATGCAGTTGCAGAAAACACAGATGATGGCACATTGTGGATTGATTTAGGTGGGGTTTGTTTCACTCTGTACTCTGGGCTGCATGTTGAATTTGCAATGGATTTAAGCTTATTCTACTTTTGCAATGGTTTTTCGTTTGCCCCGCAAAGGGCACGTCAACACACACACCATAGATGAGATGAACGACTCACTGCATCCGTTACCCAGTAGTCCACAGTATGAGCCTTCAGACAACATATGTGACCAAACCGGGCACAAAAAAATAACAAGTACATATTTGCTGCATATTCACGCAAAATTGTCGTTTTTTTTTATACAAAAATGAAAAGTAAGGTTGATGAGTCGAAAAAAGAATAAAGATAAGGAGGAAGAAGAAAAGACAACTAGTGCTTTGTGGACTGGGTCGTTTTTACACTTCCAGATGTGTGGAGCTCTGAATGTTGCTTTCACAAGCATTGTCCGTCTGCGCCTTCGCCGTGCCCTCGCTGGCGAGCGTGTAGTGCGTTATCGTGTCTCTGAGGCCCGGCTCGTCGCCCGGGGCCGGCGTGGCGGCGGCGTCCTCCTCGGTGCCGGTGCTGTCCTCCAGGCCGTCGCCGCTGCAGCTGGACTCCTCGCTGTCGCTGTCGCAGGAGCTCGACGACTCGTCCTCCGAGTCGGAGTAGACCTCCGCGCCGTGGAAGATGTAGTGATTTGGTGCTTGGAATAGGTACTGGCATGCTGGAGGGAGGACAAGGACAGGAACGGGAGACGGGTTTAGAACGTGGTGTACGGGAAAGATACCGTTTACATTTCAAAGCATTTTCTATTATACGCTGAAATGTAACATGTTTGCGCTTGTTCTACAGACACTTTTCATTTCATTCATACACACCATTCATTTTCTAGCAACATGGCAGCATATTTCCACATCAACTACGGGGATGATGTCACAATCTAGGGCCGGGCGATTAATCTAATTATGATCGCCATTTCGATTTTAGCGTCAAACAATCACAAAACTAACATAATCGAGTTCGATTTTTTTTTCAGCTGGATACATATTCAGTACATTATTTTAGATTTGAACATTTTCTATTTGACCATTTTGTGGCGAATGATATTTTTGAGGCGAAATTTCAAAAGTTCTCAGTTACAAAGTGTTTTTTGGGGGAGAGAAATGCTGAATAAATACATCATGTTTTCAAACTCATCACTCTCAGTCTTACTCTCAAGGCGCTTGCTGATGGGGCTCCTGCTGAGCCGACTCATCCAGCATCTCCTGCGCAGATCCAGGTTCGAGCTGCGCCGTCTGGCCTCCGCTTCCTCTTCCTTTGGCGTGACCTCCGTCGGGGCCTCCGGGCACTCTGCGGTCGTGGCGGCGGCGGCGGCGGCGTCCTGGAGCGGTTGTTCTGCCGCCGCCGAACACGGCTCCGGAGGCGCGTGGTCAGCGGTGGGGACTGAGGCCTCGGCGACCGCCCCCCCCGCGGTCTCCTCTGAAGGCGTGGCCGCCGCGGCTGCTCCGCCCCCAGCCGTCTCCTCCTGTGGCGTCTTGTCCGAGTCGGAGGTCGTCGTCGTCGTCGTCGTCGTCGTCGTCACGGTCTCCACGGCGGCGGCGTCCGGTAACCGCGGCGGCTTCTCTGTGATCTCACGGAGTCTTAAGGTCTGGTCGCACAGCTGCTCGAAGTCGCCGCCCAGCCGGTGGCAGAGCTCGTTGACGATGACGTCACAGTCGCCCAGCAGCTCCACGTCAAAGTTCAGATGGGGGAGCTGCTCCCGGTTGATCAGGATCTGTGGCACGTCGTGAGGGATGGAGTCTGGAGGCGGGCACAGGGGGAAGGCGTTAAGGGCAGTCTCAGGAAAGCTTGGACAGGCCCAGGGAAAAAACACATGATGGGCTAGGTTAGGGATGCCACAAAAAAAAACCACAACATTTGTTTGGCGAACATACTTGGGATAAGAGCGACCGGTCGCACTTTAAGAGAGGAGCCGATGACTATCAACAGGTCCACTTCGTCTTTGTCTTGTTTCATGGCTCTGTGGAACAATTCTGGAAGATTCTCTCCGAAGAAGACGATGTCTGGTTTCATGATGGCCAAGGGGATGTCTGCACAATGTGGACACCGAGGAACCACCTGCGGGAGGAAGTTATGTTTATTTGTGCAACTCTTAAAAAGGCATGCAAAATGATAGGGGCATGGTCAATGCACCCCGTTTTTTTTTTTGCATCAGATATTTGTATGCATGTAAATTATAATTGTGGGATACAATTTGAATACATTTTGACCATTTGTGACAATGTTCAAAATGTGCGGGATTAATACATTGGTTTGTGATTCTAGAGTTACCATTATATTTGTTCATATTATTGAGACTCTGGGTTAATTTGAGTCACTGCGGTATGACTCCGATTTTTGTTTGTAAGGGATACCTGGTTGAAGATGTCTTCCCGGATAGCCTCACAGTCAACTGAGTGTTTGCAGACCAGACAGGACGCCGTTGCAAATGAACCTGCAGGAAAAAAACAAGCTTATTCGTTACGGGCCCAGATCACTGTGTATAACATGGTTGTGCAATCGACTGGGGTCAATCTCAAAGGCAACTTACCATGGCACTGAATAATCCTTTGTACACCTGCCACTTGTTCCAGTGTGTCAATGTTCTGGGTGTAATTGCGCAAAAGCTTCTCCTTCTTATCCAGCATGGATATGAATTTGTGACATGGTGATGGCTGGAACTGGCCGGGGTAGATCTCCTGCAATGGACACATGAAGTGAAAGCATTAAGTTACAGTTATAACATTGCATACGAAAAAGATTGTGGTCGTCACAACGGTCAAACGTAACGAGAACAGGAATTGAAATTCGAAACGGTAGACAAACATGGGGGACGAACCTTGGCAAACTTAAAGAAGGGTCGCGGATCTCTTCGAAAGTATTCAATGTCAAACATGGATTGAGGATCTGGAAGATCAGGGAAGTCCACAGCAAGCCTTGCATAAATACCATCGCGAGATCGGAAGTCTGGAATTCCACACGACACAGAGCACCTAGAAGAAAGTAACAAAAGTTAAATCAAACAAAGTGTCCCAAGTGAACCATACATTTATGTAGCGCGTACAAGAGGACAGTACATACCCCAGCACCGGTCAACACAAGGATCCGTTTACTTTCATGGAGAAGCCTGGCCACATCCTCTAGCGTATTAATATCCTTGCGCTTCTTTCTTTTCGGCGGCTCCGAGATGTTTATGATGATCTGCCACAACGTCATGTCATCCAGGTCTGGCGGGAGCGTGGTCTCTGGAAGCAGGTCCTTCAGAATGGTCCTAGGATCCGTCTCTCTCATTATGTGTTGCTGAATGAAACTGTAGGAACCTGGTTAAGACAACATGACACCAGCTGTAGAACAACGCTTCCCAAGTTCTTAACAGTTTTCATTTTTGTGTTATTATTAACAGTTTTGTGTTGAATGGGACTACCTACCTATTTGTGGTTGAGGTGTCCAGTCGCTGGAACTTGCGTGTGAAGACCTGTCATCGTCTTCGGGGGAGTCGCCCAACCCGTTGGAGGGAAGACCAAGAACATCTGACGCAAAAGCAGAGTCGTTAGAATATGGGCCGGTAACTTCGCCGCTCTCAAACGCCCAGCAGTCGTGCAACACAAGTTCAATCACGCAAATAAGGTTGGTGCCAAACAAATCACGAATGTTGCTTCCAAACTCAAAAAAAGGTCGGAAGTGTTCAACAACCTAGGGTACGATTCCCACCAAAAACCATTGAGAGAGAAACGCTCCGAAGAACACGTATGTCAAGGAGGCATCGATACTGGCCGTCTATCTACATTTGCCAAATTACCCGGATAGCCCAATAACCCTTGCGCAACTCTTGCAGTCCCACGCACTGGTAGTTTACTATATTAGCCTGTTAGCCATGGTAGCTACTCAGAGGCTAGCTGCCTCACCGGCAAGTTAAAACAATAAGTTACTCGGACAACCAGGACAGCAGGACACATGGGCTTATACACGACCCCGCGGCCACCGCCTACCTGGGGTCTCGGCGACGATCCCGGGCGCGTGGTTCTCGTCTGGTTTCACGTCTGTTTTGTCCGGCTCCAGGATCAGCAGGGCGACCCCATTGTCTCCGCCTGGCGCTACTGGGGCCTGCTCTACCGCCATCACCGGCTCAACCTCCTCCTCTGCTGGCGGCGGCGGCGGCGGCGGCTGCTGCTGCTGCACGGAATTCACCATCGCCTCCCAGCTGCCTGTCGCCTCCAACACGCAGGAGATACGCTCGGTCTCGGCCACTTTGAATCCATAGTCGGGGATCATGTTGATTTTGGACTTTTTTGCAGCGGGCTCCTCCGTATCAGCGGCGCTAGCGCAAGGCGCTGCCCAGAGTGTTCTCTCCGTCCGCCATCTTCAGCAGTGTCGCCGCGGAGAGCCGTGTGGTGGTGGAAGGGAACAGAAATTCTTCTACGCTCGACAGCTGGGTTATTTGCATGTCCCACGTGACGGCTCCCCACCAATGGGCGGCCGCCCAGGGTCCACCTCGGTGGGTCGAATGACGTCAAACCATAACAAAATGTGTCATGTGGTGATTTTTTATTTCCTCATTTGAGAATCCAGTGTCTAAAACGAAGCAGAACATACGAATCATTGCATAACGACCCCCTACTATTTCATGCCAAGTGGTTCATGCCACAGCAAGGCCAATGTGCAGAGATCATGAAAATATGCTAAGACATCGTTTTCTTGTTATGTTTTTTTTTTTTTTGCATAAGGACTGAATATTGGTGTTTACGTCGTGCTCGTCGTTCAATGACGTCAATGGACCGCATGAGTCATTTTTTTCTGACATCTTTCCTGACATCATGACTCATCCTCGCAGCGTTGCACTGCGAGGGAAAACGAGACCACCTGATGCTGATCATCAGTCAACAGAAGCCGCAGCGAGACGCAGCAGCCAGCAGGGATTTGGTACGATCTTAAAAGTAGCAAATTCTTGCATTTATACAAATATTGGCCGAGTTGAGCCATATTCTGTGCATTTTATGGAGGCCGTTTTGAACAGTAAACGAGAGGACTTTGAGGATTACTACGGGTTACTGGGTTGTGACGAATTATCTTCGGTAAGTTCTGGTTGCACAGGCCCAGTCTATTTGCTGGAAGTTTAAATGTTAAAACGTTTCTCACAGATTAAAATAAGATTGAAGGTAAAGTAGCCCAGAAAAGGGGCCTTTATAAAAATGTATTATACCAGCAGTGATCGCCTGTAACAGTTCGTGTGGTTTCATTATTGTTTCGGTTAATAGCCAGTACTACTACTTGTTGATTGCGTTTGGGAAAAGAGGTGCACGTGATTTAAATCGATTCCCATGTGTGTATTCATCTAAAATGTACTACAGACCGAACAAATAACCAACGAATACAAAATCCGAGCCCTGATCTGCCATCCTGACAAACAGCCAGAGAACCCCAAAGCTGGTAGGATGACATTTTTCGTAAAACAAGTGATGTGCAAGGTACATTTGGGATCTGTTTTAATTAAAGACAATTAAGAATTAAGTAAGTAACGTGCATGCTGAGGAGCAATCATGTGCAAAAACCATATAGGCCAATAATGTAGGCCTACCTAATACTGCTATAACGTCCTAATTATATTTTTGTTGTGTGGGGAAAAAAACAGTTGCAGATTTTCAAAAGCTGCAGGACGCTAAAGAGGTTTTATGCAATGAAAGCAAAAGAAAAAATTATGACCTTTGGACACGAAGTGGAGTCACTATTTCATTCCACGACTGGCAAGCCTTGAAGGACTCTGTGAAAACGGTAAGTAGGCTATACCTCCAACCAAGAACTCCCACACCTCTCTGTGTCAAATGGAGACCTCCTTTCACGTTTCACACCCCTTTTAAACCCCCTTTGTCAGTCAATGCACTGGGCCGTGAGAGCTAAAAAGGAACCTATGTTGGAAGAGGCGAAAGCTGAATTTGCAATGAACTCCCAAGCCGAAGTAATACCTGTTGGCCAAAATGCATCAGAAGAAGACTCTCATGAACCAGGGCCGTCCTTTGGTAAGTAAACATACATTATGTCATAGTGCCGGCCCCTTAATTGCTTATCATCAGCTTGCACCATCATAGCTTAACATGTGTTGCATTTGATTTTCGTTCATTAATTTGTAAAACCTCAAACTGTGAATACCTTTTCTACATCGTTGTCCAGGTGTCCACCATCGTTTCAGATGGGCCTCGGAATCGCCTTCTACTCTGCTTCAGAAGTTTAGGAACTATGAGATCTAAAAGTTCATCCCTATACAGTCTCTGTATGTGTGGTTATGGTTACTGGCTATAAGACATATTACAAAGGTCACTGTTATATTCAACTATAACACACATTTGGTACGTATTTAGTCATTTTAAACGTGGACTAAATTTGCTTTTTTCAGTAATTTAAGTATTGTATATCGTTTTGTATATGCTTTGAATATTTATCAGCCGTTGTTTTACTGTGGTACAACAGGTGGTACAATTAGGCAGATGAGGGTTTAGAATATATTAAATCATAATTGTTGTCTTTGTCATCATTAATTATGTCGAACACTGTGAAGTGAAGGGATGTATTGTTTTCTCCCATGACTCACCAATGTGTAATACAGATGGAGCAGATATATTCCATTTTGCAAACGTAATTAGAGGCACTGAGTCACCTCATTAATTCAACAACGTCTTAAGAAACTCAGCATCCTGTAGGTGGATTAGGTCAAGGTTAGCAAGGGGAATAGTGTTTTCAAATAGAAGGCTTTGACTATCCTATAAATGTGTACATTTTTCAATGAATCTTCAAATGGAGGCATACTTGTGACAAGTATAAGTCTCATAATAGAAAAATGATCATTCATTTATTCAGCCAAAGTGTACCGTAATAACACACAATTACTTCAGTTCATACTTTTAAAAATAATCTGACAGTCATTCGATAATTATTTTGATTTGCATCTAGGATTTACATTCAGTGCGCACTACAGACTTAGGTGTATTGTTATATTTTATGTAAACTGTTTGTAATATGCATATAACATACTTCAAGCGAGACCTGAATGGTTCATGCTGTTACCAGCAAACCGATGTATACTTCCATAGCACAATAAGCACATTATTATTAACATTATTAAATACAAATGATTATTCAAATTGTTTTTGTATTTTTGAGACTTTAGTATTGATTATTTACAATGCCTTTTGTCGATGCTTACGAAATGTTTCACAATATGCATTCAGATGTGTCAACCTGTAGTTTATAGCACCTTGGACCTACTTGTATTAGGTATCCTGTAGAGCTCCATATTCCGTCATCGTCCACCCAAGTTGTCATTGGCCAGAGCAGCGAATTGTGTGATTTGACTGGACGGTCGTCTGTCATTCAGCGGGTGGGCGGCGGCTATAAGTTTGCTACAGCCGCCAGAGTTCATTTGAGTCGGACTTGAGTTGACCCGCAGTAACAGAGAAGTTCCAGCATGGCAGGACGGCATTTACTCCGAGCGTGTACAGCATTGCGGTTGGTGAATCAAAATGTTGCCGTTAGACCACTACAGCGGACCATGGGCACTCTGAAGGGTAAGGGACTATAGCAACAGTACACAAATAAGTGGAAGTGTGAACCGAATGCAGGAGGAAAAAAACACCTGTTGTATTCATCGTCAAAATTATAAATACAAATACAGCACTGGATAGTTGTACACGGTGTCTCAGCGAGAGGCTCGGTTTCATATCGTACATTCCTTCAAACTGACTATTATTTCCGTCGCCAAATAGAAGAACCTTACAAGGAATATATGAAATAGACTGTGGCAACCTTATTTGCCTCTTTGACAAGTTCCCAATAAAAATAGTTAAGTATGACTACTACAACGTTCAAATGTAATAACAAGGTCATTCGGGATTTTACCCAGAGGCCTGTGATAGACCAACCTCCTCTGGCACAACTTGTTGATCTGGTGCCAGTAGCCTGAGAAAGGGCACACGTAGGCTCGTCTATTACTGCGCCCTGTTGAGTTGAGTGGCGCGTACGTGCAGCACGCTCAGCGGTGATGCTGCCGGTAAAGAAAATGGAATCAAAAAGTAAAACCTATTTCACTTGCCAAATGCATCATTGACGCCTACGCTACAATCCAAATGATTGATTTGAGTTTTGCACTGTGGTACAACTCCAGGGATACCAACAGATGACGAACAGGCCACTGGGCTGGAGCGACGTGCCCTTCAGGCCCTCAAGAAGGGAAAGGTACCAATTCATTTTTTCACGCACACGCACACACACACACACACACACACACACACACACACACACACACACACACACACACACACACACACACACACACACAGAGTTTGATTGCAGGTGTCCTACTGATATTATCCATTTCAGGACCCGTACAGCATGCTGAAGCCCATGGAGTATGCGGGAACCAAAGCAGAACCTCACATCGTCCCCTGCATCGGCACCAAGCGGCTGGTGGGCTGCCTTTGTAAGTGCCACGCGAGGGCTGAGTGTTTGCAGTATTACCCAGTGGGCATGTGATGGATTGACCAGAGATGGCTTTACTCTCGCCCTCCCCCCCAGGCGAGGAGGACAACACTGCGATCGTGTGGTTCTGGCTTCACGAGGGAGATGCCCAGCGGTGTCCGTCGTGTGGCTCTCATTACAAGTTGATCCACAGCGAGCTGCCCCACTAAGATATCAGCACCGGACCAGGGACGATCTCCAGTCTCCTTATACTTTACCACATAGCGTGTGCGTCGTTGTTCCCCCTTCATTAAAATACAAACCTGAATGTTCGAATAATCCTATATTCTTCTTTTTTGTGGAGCTATTGGACCTAAGCTACAAAAACCTCCTTGTCAATTGAATGCTATCGAGTTAGAATCTTCCTGAATCAACATGCTACCTGAAATGTGGGAAAGCCTTTACACCTTGCTCCTGGAAAAAGAGGAGGTATACATCAGGGCTTTAGGTCAAATGTATGCACACAAGGACAAAGCATCAAATTATAAGTTGTTGGGAACACATGAGCATACCTTTTAATGGTGTGCCTCTTTAATACTGTACTTCACATCATCTGGCTGATGAGGAATATTATGACAACGTAATAATTTACTGGTGGCAGTGGTAAGTAGTGATGAAGCAATGCATTCTTAGCAGTTTTCAAATAATCCCCCCAAATCCTACATTTTCAATGGCCACACTATTATTTGTGGCTTGTTTAATTAAGTCTTATAGCCAAGAAAATCCAGCAAGCATAAGTATTACATGACCACACTGGTAACAATCGTCACAGTAGGGTTTATGTCATACCTAAAAAGAGCGCCTCTGTGTCAAAGCATATACCAACGTCATCAAACTATTCTTATCCAAGTGAATAAAAGTATATCTACAATGAATTTATCAAAGTATGTTTTGTTGCTAAAAACTCAATTTAGGCAAGCATCAAAATACTGCAAGGGTGGAAAAAAAACAAGAAAAATAAAAACAAATATCTGCACCATTGCATAATACTATGCAATTTAAGCTTCATTTGAAAGTTTCCTCTCATAAGCATATAGTGAGTTACTGTGCTTCCCCCTGCAATGTTTTCCTTTGGACAGCAGGGGGCAGCCCAAGACTGAGGTCCGAGCAGGCCCTGGAGGCTAAAGCTTTGTCCTTCCTCAGGCGAGGTTAAAGCCTTGGTTGTGATCGATGGCCTGAAGGAGTTTGTCCCGGAGGGTCTCTATGCTGGGGTACTTGGGCAAGTCCAGCAGGTTAAAGCAGGTGTGTGCGACGGGCAGGTAAAGTTCTCCTCCACCAGTAGGCTGGATCACCAGCTTCAGGCTCTTCATGCCCAGAATGGGTATGCGGTCACTTCCTGTGAGAAATACTGCGTACAAAGAACGCATGTGGTGTTGGTATTCATACAGGGCCAAACAGACATGCTACAACTCTTGTGTTAGGTCTATAGTACTACTTACATAAAAACTGTTTCTTCTTTTCCAATGGTAGATTGTGGAATACATCCCAAAAAAACTTGACGGTAGGGTGTTCGGCCCAGTATTCGCTTTTGTATTCAGTCGTCTGAAAGTAGAATTAATGCATTTATTCAATGCTCATTTTTGACTGGTTGAGAAAAGGACAAAAGTAAGAGTGATGAATTTACTCATGTTTGTACTTCGGTTGCTTTTGATACATCATTTTAAAAGCCAACTTAACCCACGTAAAAGTGCTAGAAACCACGCCAAGTACTGTACTATTTTCAAACAAATTTTCAAACTGTACTATTTTCAAACAAAATACAGAAATAACTAAATCGTAGATATTTGTTTCAAAAAAAATAATCAAGAGCGTCAGTTTCTATTTTTATGTCAAAGAAAGAAGTGAGTTGTGTTTAATACCCTTTCAAGTTCCTTCCAGTCGTAGTTGGTGTTGCCAATGACCATGGCCTGCAGTTCATTGGGCTGGAACAGCTCCAGAACCTTCCCACCACACACTTTGTGGAACCCTGCGTGGAAGGACTCAAACAGCGGGGCTACGGACCGGTTGAACACGTAGTCCACATACGCCTGGACAAAATCCTGCCTGTGGGCAGAAGAGGGGAATAAACAAAGTGCAGTGAATGAATCATTGGCCAAACAGATTGGATCAGAGTCCAAGTGGGTTAATGTCAGACATAACAATTTAGCACGTTTGTTCTGGAGAGTGAAACTCTTCTGCTGTAATTCAAATTTATTATCCAGAAGAGATTAAATAGAAGTCATTTAGAAGGCAATAATCAGCATTTACAAAATAGAGGCAGTGTTATAAAGGCACTTTTTATGAAATCTTATTTGAGAAAGCATAAGATTTAAAAACAGACCAGAAAATTACGATAGGAAATGGAAAGAATGCAAAGTGTGGGCCTTTACCTGTTTGATTTATTAACATTGATATCGTCCCCGTTGGGCACGAGTTCCAATACTTCAGTTGCCCCAAAGTTTTCTTCTGTGACCTGAAAAGCAGTGAGTTTGCCATTTTCAACCGGGCTTCAAGAAATACCTATCTGTAAAGCTCTATAATTTCATTGTAAACCTAGGCCTGTAAACCTAACCTACAGTGAAGTTTAGACAGAACGTATCCTCAAGGTCATCTTCTGTGTAGTCCAGGAGATGCTGCAGACTCCTGGTGTAAAGGGAAATAAGAGAATGGATAAGTACACTGTCCTCTCCCAACATCAGAATACCAAGGCCCAAAAAAAGAGCATCATGATTACACTTTGACAAAAAGGTTTGGTAGAAAGCAAAAAGGTACATTCAAGTCCACAAACCAGGGCTGGTACAGTGACCTTACCTTCCCACATCCGGCATCATCTCCTTCAGGTCGTCCAGTGTTGGGTTCCTCTTCAGCAGCTTCTTGTAAAGGGCCACTGGGAAATTGAGCTCCACGATGGTCAGGTTGTAGATGGCAAGGCCGCAGACGACACCGATGAGATGGAACAGGTCGATGTCCTCGAACGTCTGCGAGGAACCATACTCTTCAAGGATTTGCATGTTTTTGGTGTACAGAGTCGGTGTATCAGTTACCAACTCAATCAATAAGGCCAACGTATCCTGGTGGTCTGAATCAAGACATCACATACATTATGGCCAGGTCTCACTTTGGTGTTCCAATGCTGACCTTATTCGAGAACCAAATGAGCCGGGACTCCTCGTGGTAACGGAACATCCCGTACTTGGGGTCCAACAGTTCCCTCATGATGAGCAGGAAGAACTCTTTCCTCACTCCGCCCGCGTCGACCGCCTCCTCTCCCACGAAGATGACCTGCCACGAGCAGCGGAGCAGAAACACCAGCGTCACGTGGATGTATTACACTGGGCCTGGTCCGAACACGCAACTTCAAGCTTCGGCCTCTGGCTTAATGGCTTGAGTGTCCTCACACCTCAAGGCAGCCGTCAAGGAATATTTGAATATTTGAATACTGTTTGAATATCCAACACTAACGAGTGATGATTCGTGTGTTGATGTGAAGTGTCGATGTGAAGCATTCTCAGACGTCTAGCGTCCTTGGGGACTTCTAACCGCAGTCTCCAAGTATGCATAGTAGTATATTGCATTTACATTTTCTCATCAAAATAAAATGAATATCCTAATACCTACCTAACAAAAAACCTTAAAAAAAAAGTATATCGATAAATCAAAGCTGTATTCCATACAAATAACCCATAAAGGGTTGTTGTAACTTGTAGAGGAGTCAGAAGCACATCTTGCCATTATGACTCAAGTGCCCCCCTAAAGCACCTTCAGGGGCTTCTTGTAGTCCACGTTCTTGGACTTCCTCAGGACCTCCATGGTGTCCTCCACGATGTTCTCCCTCCGAACGATGAGGATGAGGCAGGGGTTCACCGACTCCACCACGGGCAGGAACATGGAGCTGTAGTTTTGCCTCTGGGCCTGGTCCACTGCCATCTACACATTGTTACACATCTTGATGTGTTATTGGGCCTTTTTTTCTTCTTTTTTGTTGTTATTTTGTTTTTCGGTTTCTGTAGCACTTTGAGATTATTTCATGAAAAGTGCTTTAGAAATAAAATGTATTATTATTCCTATTATCTAGAGACAGCATGCACCACAAATCAACCCCAGCCGTCATCTCCCTCGTGGTGCTACAGCCAAAGTCCGACAGGTAGGGTTGGTTACCTGCATTTGTATGACGGCGTCGGTCTGAAGTAGGGTGGTCTTCGCCTGCGCGTCAAACACGAAAGGATATCTGCACAGGGTGACCGAGCCCTCGTGACCCTGTGAATACGACACACAAAGACATCAGAGTCATCTGAATGAATGGTGGGCATAAAAATACCAGTTAAGGTGACATATACCATCGAACTGGTCATGCTAAAAATGTAATATTGAAATAGTTAAGTGACAGGTTACAATGTAATGGTCAACTTTACAAAAATGGAAGGTGTCTATGTATATCTGTCTGTCTCTCTGTCTGTCCATCTGTCCCATCGATTTTCTCGACGACCATTCCTCTAATCGACCTCACACTGGCGGGTGCATTGCTGATGACCCAAGGAACTCAGTGTTGGGTGTAAAGTTGTTTGGATGAGCAGTTCTCGAAAACGCTGCAAGCAGCAATACCGGAGTCCAAGCATCAGCCCGTTCCCAAAATGCACATTTTGATTTGGTACTGCCTAGGGGTGTAACGGTACACAGAAGTCACAGTTCGGTACGTACCTCGGTTTTTAAGTCACGGTACAGTACGGTTCATAGTTAAGGGGAAAATTAAAAAAAAACTGCTTGTTTGTCAACAACGGAGAATGGCCGTAGATCAGCAGCAATGAAAACAACAATAATCCCGACGGAGAGCTGCTGAGGGGTCTCCGTAGTTACGGCGTCGGATCACGGAGTCGGAGTGGTATACTTTGGCTAAACGCTCCGGGTGGAACTCCGACTTCAAGTTTTAAATTCCGCACCGCAAAACAAGCCTTTACATTCACCATATTAACGCTATGTACGCCACATTTACGAACCGCGGTACACCTCTGTAACCGCTCCGAAGTGCCTGTACCGTGACGGTTCGGTACAAATACGTGTACCGTTACACCCCCTAGTACTGCCCTAGTGTTCGTTATGAAAAGTCTCACCTGGGGAAACATCTGCTGCTGGATCCACGTGACATAGTCGTTCCTGATGTCTATCAAGTCGTCCAACTCATGGATGTAGAACTTATCATACTGGATGTGGTGTCCCGCCCTCTCGCTGACCTGAGAGCAACACACAACATCGTTCAGTTTCTAAAGAGGGGCGCTGCTGAAAACAGGACACACCGGTCGTACGCGGTGAATGAACGCAGATTTGTTTCCGTCGCCCACCGCGTGCAGGATCTCCAGGAGCCGGAGGGACGTGTGCAGGAAGCAGGTGAAGATCCTCTGCTCCGACTGGGGGATCCCAACCTTGTGCATCTTCAGCAGGTACACCACCACCTCCTTGTACAGCCCCACCAGCCTCTGGAAGACCGTGGGGTCCAAGGCCGACCACCATCTTCCTGGGGTACCAAACACAACAACAGTGCTTGAGATGGTTGAGCTCACCCCTCTGCCCCCCCAAACCCCCCTCCCACTTGCCCCCAAGAACCCTGGACCAGTAACCTTTTTTAACTTTATTGTATATATACAGTTTTGTTTTGCCTGCCTTTGAACTTTTTACCTTTGAATTATTTTTGTACTATTCAGAATTATTTTGCACTATTTAGAATGTATTTATTGTATCTCTATTTGTCTCTATTTGTCCGTCACATATTTTGGAATTGACAATAATGCTGACTTTGACTTTTGACTTTTTTTGGTGGGAAAAGTTTGGACAAAAGTCAGCGATGGAATAAGAGAAGCCAAACGTTCCCACGGACCTACCCAGGACCTTCAGCGCTGCGTCCTTCAGGCTGATGAGGGCCTTGGCGAAGGGGATGGCCAGGGTGACGTACGTGCTGGGGTCCCTGAAGAGAGGACACTCGGGCAGGGTCAGGTAGAGCCTCAGTGCCTCGATGTCCGGGGGAGAGCAGCCCAGCCGGGGGATCAGGTTCTTCTCCAGACTCGCGGCGACCTGATAGGACAGGAGCAGGGGGCCAGGCCATTGACGTACAGCAGGTAACCAGACTCCTTAAATGGGTTTTTAATGCCCTACATCTAATTGCCTCTCAAGTCTACAATGAAAATGACAACCATAAACCATAATACTAGTGTAATTCACAAGGGTGCAGGATTTAAATGGTGTATTGCTTGGAGGGGGTGATGATGGGAAATTTTCTGGGTTTTGGACATTTGTTCCATATAATTATCATTACTATTATTAGTTCTAGCAATAAACAACTAGTGATCCATGATTACACTTAACAGTGTATTCTTATGTTAGAGTAAGCAACTCACCTGTAGAGCCTTTTCAGGAGTAAGATTAAAAGCAACTACTCGCCATTATTCATTTTCAAGTCGATCCGGTGCAAGCACCACTAACTCGGTTGCCCCTTAAAACGTACAAAAATCTAAATAACTCTTAATAAAAATGTGGAAGTATGCATGGCCAATACAGCTTGTCAAAGCTGTATTGAAAAGTGAAAGTGATGAAAGAGTCGTCGAAATTGGGGACAAAAAACAACAAGGGAATAAAATGAGTAACCCAGTAGGCTGGGGTGACTGACCCCTTAAAGCACGCATTAGGTCCGAGCTCACCTGCTGAGCGACCTCCGTGTGGTCTGGCTGGATCAGTTTGTGGTACATGAGCCGGGCCATGTTCATGTCCACCCCAGAACATTTACTGCTGGTGGTGTAGTGGTCTGGATGGCTGTGGAGGACAGAGATGTCCGTCAGCCGCAGACACAACCGTTTTGTAAATCGACATCCGCTCAGAATCGATGCATTTATAAATGCATCGAAATGTTGAAACACATACTGAAGGGCCTTGTTTTGAACATGATATTAATGTGATCACCTTGCAGCCAAAAAGGATCCATTGAGGCAACTCGCTGAGGAGAAAACCAGGTCGATTTCACTATAGGAGGTTAGAGATTTAAACCGAAAGGAACGATTAGAATGGAACCACATGGACATAGTTTGCGACACTGTTAGCAGAGTAGAACAGGTGAGGTCTGTGTGACCAAGCTCTTACTTGGAGGTCTCCTGAGGGAGTCTTCCAGGTGACAGACTCAGCCACTTTTCAATTAGCTGAGGAGTCAGTGTGCAAATTGTCGTACTCCCATTCTTTATCCTCCCATTGTCTGGGCTCTTGCGGTCCTAGGATTCATGAAAATATACAAACATGCTTATAGAGTCTATAAGGTCTATGACACATGTATAAATATATAAAGATGATGAACCTACAACTGTAAAATTGTTGTACAAATCAGCAGAGTCGTAGTGAGCGAAGCTCTGGTCTCCGCCTGCATAGATCCTCCTCACGCAGTAGGCCTGCTTTGTGCCTACCAAACAACACAAACAACCCCACTAAAAAACACAACCAATTATCTCCCTGCCTGGAGCTCTTGTTAATTGAAGTGCATGCACCAACCCATTCAACCAATTGACCCGCCGGGATGGGTTACCGTAGACCAGTGTAATCACCTTCGTCTGTGGAGGCGGGACCGTTCGTGTCGACCCAGGAGCCCTTTACAGGGGCCGGGCTTTTCCTGTTACAAGTGGAGCGTGTCCCGAGCTGCCCGTTCCCTCCCAGGCCGAACGAGTCCATCTTCCCGGTGGAGGGAATGAACGCCAGGGTGTGTTGCCTTGAAGAGGCGAGGACGAAAGACAGGTTTTTTCCACGGCCTTATTTGATTGATTGATTTCAGAGGCTTTCAATGAAGGGTGTGAATCTTTAGAATAGATTTGATTTCAATTCTTAAGGGGAGGATTCGAGAAAAAAAAGATAATTGGTTTAAAATCAAATTTTTGATTCATACATAGGTTGCGATGATGCAAATGATGGCATTAAAACAGAGTAAAGTGTTATACGATTATTTATTTTTAATATTTGGAAAGGTTATATCAACTGATTGTAATAATGTAAACAAGCAAACACACACCAAAGACAACACTTAGTATTTCTGCTGAATGACCCATGACTCTCACGAAACAGTGTGCAGGAATAGCTCATGCAGCAACATGCAAATTAAATGCATGATAGGGATTTTACCTTCCACATGCAATCTGTGTGACTTCATTTCCCATCAGCTCAAACACCTTCCTCGGGTTGATCTCATGATTGGTGGAATTGTGTCCGAGCTGTCCATAACCGCCTGCTCCAAACGTAAACACACCTCCTTCCTGTAATCCAACACAACCCCTATGTTATGTTACAGGTATGAAAGGATTGCGTTATGTAACACCCTAACTTGGTTACTGGAGGAGAAGGAGGGGACTCTGTAAAGATTCCAAACCAAACAAGGAAACTTCTTGATGAATGACAAAAGATGGCAAAGATAAATGTATCTATTCTTAGAGTAAAGGCTCATAATGAGGAGAAATCCCTCCCTCCACTCCAAATGTAAAACAACTATCGGCCAATACACAATATTACAAAAACACTTATTAACCATATACAAATGTGGCACATTTTTCACTATTTGCACTCGGTCTCAATGAAGACGACACAGTGCTACCACAGCAGGGGCTCGCCTTGGTCAGAGCAGCCGTGTGGTCCTCTCCACAGCAGACGTAGATCACCCGCTGAGATCTCAGGGACTTCAGCAAGGTCGGGCTGTGTCGATCTGAAACCCACCTTTAGAAGATTAGTTTGTCATAAAAAAGCAGATTGATTCACTCGTGGCTTTAGATTGCGAAAATAACATCGTAAGTGGTTTGGTTTACCATTGTTATCGTTGAGGCCCAGTTGTCCGAACTTGTTGCGGCCCCAACCGAACACTGCTCCCGACTGGGTTAGGGCGAAGCTGTGAGCGCCTCCTGCCGTGACCTGGGAAAAGGGAATGCCCTGTAAAGACTGCACGGGTTGGGGTGTGGGAAGGCCTTGCCTGTCCGTTCCAAGCCCCAGCTGTCCATATCGATTCTGACCCCAGGAAAAGACTTGGCCGGCTAGACATAAAAAAATAATGTGAGGTAGATAGAGAAAATGAACAGGAGTGAGCCAATTATAAATGTACAGGAGAGAATAACCTCATGGTTTAAATTGCTACGCTTACCTTTTGAAAGAGCATGGGAATGCCAGTATCCACACGCTACCTGAGTGATTTGTACGTCTGATAAACTCTTGATGTTTCTTGAATTTGAAAAGGAAAAAAAAAAATATTATGATACAATTATTTGAAGTAAACAACAACAGTCTTACACTGAATAATGTCGATGCTGGGAGAATGGGTGCAATACAAAGAAAAGTAGGATCAACCTTTCTGTATAATTTGATAAATGGCCAATCAAAACATTAAATAATGGCTTCATGGCAATAACAACTAATTAGATTACCTTGGCACACGGACACATTCTTCAAAGTTATTCAGACCCAGTTGCCCATCAGAGCCCAGTCCCCAGGAGAACACCTGCCCCTTGTCATTCAATGCGAGCGTATGGGATTCGCCACAGGACACAGCCACAATGTTCTGTGCATCCAAGGCCACTACCTGTTCTGATAAGACACAGAAACACAAATCTTAACCAAAATGCACACACAACTGATTTCGTACCTCCAGGTTTCATTGTTTCAACCAACCTGGCTTTTTTCGCGACTTATCGTGTCCTAGCTGACCCAGGTCGTTGCAGCCAAATGTGTAAACAGTCCCATCTTCCAGCAAAACAGTGGTGTGTCTTCGGCCACAGCCCACGTCACACACCTGCTTCCCGTGAAAGAAGTCACATTTACGAGGCTCTATGACTATCTCCTCGTCAATTCCACCCAAACCCAATTGACCATAGGAAGCATTGCCCCAACACAACATTGTTGTCCTGTCAGTTGGCTAACCACACCAACCGGGTATCCGATTATCTGGAAAGAAATGACACACTTTATGTGGCTTATGCATTTAAAAACTGGATGCAGACAAAGATTTTGTTGTCGCAAAAGATAAACAGTGGCTGTTTTTCTGCTTACATGACATGTTACCATCATAATAAAAAGTGATAATGAATGCTCCCTATACAACCGATGAATGGATCCATCTGTGTGGCTGTGGCACCGTTACTAAACCTCCCAAAGCTAACGAACTCGTTTCATCCCTTTTGCTGAAGGGCATTACATGCATGTTGACACTTGTACCAAGTCCCAGTAGCCCATTCTTCCAGACATATTTCAACCTGGCTGTAGTACAGTGGTCTTACATTAGCTCAATCATTAACAAACCCCACCACCACAACAACAACAACAACAACAACAACAACAACAAGCAGCCCTCAACACCAGCCCAGTGGTGGAACTTTGCTACCTGAGTTCACTAAGAGGTGACAGCGAGTCCCTTGTAAAAGCAGGTCTTACGTGAACATTACCTGTTGCAGTAGGTGAGCCAAGCGGGTTAAGACAGCTAGCTAACATTAGCTGTCTGCAGCTTTATGGCATGTCTTGCCACAGTCAAACGGCTATGTTCACTCTCACGTCACGTGTTAGCCCCAGCGAGTCACAGCATGAGACGGTATTCGCCCTGGTCGCTAAGTGCTATGAGCCATGGACGATCTAACGCCTAAATTGGGGACTCCAGCTCTGGTGTCCTCCTGTCAACAGCAACTGGCACAAGTGCAGCCAGACGGACGTGAAGCTAGCGAGGGAGCGGACACGCGTGCGCATTGGGTTCGTCTCCCGTTTACAGTAAAGGTTCTACATTCAAGGTTTGTATTCATATCTACGGGTCAAAATAAATAAACACCGTAAAAAAATAAAAAATATGTTGATCTTAATACAATATGTCTTTATTTAAATAATGAAAATGTTTATATATTTCCGTTTCTATTTTGACCGCTTTTATTTTGAAGGTAAAACTAATGCGATACAGAAGCAACAACACTGCTACAAATGCTTGACAGAAGTGAAGAAAAGTCGCGAAGCTTGGAGAACCCACAAGATCTACTAGTTCTAGATCTAGATTGGGTTAATTATCAGATTTGAAATAGGCGTTTATTTGAAGGCAGCTGTGGCTTGGGTTATTTACCCCTGGAAATTACATTGCACTGGCCATGATAAAAAGAAGTATAGGCCTACTATATTTTCGAAAAACAAATAGGCTGTAACATATTGCTTCTAGTGTGTTGTGAATATTTACAATGATCTTTCTTTAGACTGTATTTGATTGTATTACTTTAACTTTTACTTTAACATAGGCTACGTGAGATCTCTACCAAGATCTGTGGTAAAGAAACTTTGTCTATCCTATATGTAAATCTCCATTCAAGGAACACATGCTCCGTTCCTAAATTAAATGTAATATAATATCTGGCTCCCTCTAGTGGAGCGAGTCAATACATACAATCATAAGAAACTAAAATTCATGGACAGGTTCGGGAATTAAATATGCCTATTCTGCTGTGCCCTCTGAATTAATTAATTAATTTAAAAGGAAAGCATTTCAGACTGTTGAGCTCGAACCTCTTAATGTAGTAGGACCTAGAACTATGTCAAAAATAGTGTTTTTATTATTGTAATTCAGTAGAGAATCTTATCAAAAGGGCGTAAATATGTAACTTTTTATGTTGTTCATGGAAAAATCCGACCCTCGTGATTGTTTGCATTCCACAAAGTCCACAAAGCCAAAGGTGTATCTGCGTAATAGCCTTCGTCACCTGTTTTATCATGACATCTTATAAGATGTAGAAATAGAGGCGACTGGAATGCAGCGTGTCTTGTATTTCTCGTTCTTTCTGCGTGTAGTCGTTTCCAGACGGTAGTATCTCCAGTCACAGTTCCTTGTTGTCCAGCAGTGTTCGCTAACCTCACTCACATACACACACACGATACAGAGTTGAGCTCACGGATAGGCGAGAGCCAAGAAGAACGCAAATGCTTTACCTGCTAGGAGTAAGTGCTTATTTTTTTGTTCCTTTCCTCTTGCTCTTATAGGTGTGTGTGTGTGTGTGTGTGTGTGTGTGTGTGTGTGTGTGTGTGTGTGTGTGTGTGTGTGTGTGTGTGTGTGTGTGTGTGTGCGTGCGTGTGGTGTCGTGCGTGCGTGGTGCGTGTCGTGCTGTGTGTGTGCGTGTGTGTGTGTGTGTGTGTGTGTGTGTGTGTGTGTGTGTGTGTGTGTGTGTGTGTCTCTAAATCAGTGTTCAAATGTGACTAAATTCCTAATGGCCGCTGTTTTCCCTGTCTTCCTCAGATCATCATTGGCATCATTTTCATCATTATGTGCTTTTCAAACGCCCTGAAGCCGGTAAGGAGTGAAGATTGTGTTCTGTAACATCTATGTAACTCGACTTCATTGGTGGTCCTGTGTCTTTCATTGATGAGCAGTTGACCCTTCATATCGTTGGCTTATACATAGATTCTGTTTTTTAATGATTAAATGTTTTTTTGAGAGCTTATGTATTTAAGATCACTCTTCATGTGCGATGCAGGATAAGTTCTTATCCTATAATAATAGAAAAATAAACATTAAATTAAATTAAATTAACAATAACTGAGGCAAAAATCCGGCACGAAGATAATTAAAAAACAGGATTTCTAATCCAACCAGCATCTAAAATAAGGAATTTGTAAACAAAGTATAACATTTCTTTCCATATCACAGGGAAAATGCAAATCGGATTATAATTCGGTCAACAGCAGAAAGGTAAGAAGCCCAGCAGAAAAGGTGTTGAAATGATTCATGTTCATATCCGACACAGCCATTAACACAAACATATTTTCATTTCCGTAGAGGGATTTAAATGAAGAGGATCTACACTTGTTGGCTAAAATCCTATCGCTTGGACTAGTGGATGCAGACCCCAACTACCTTCAACATCTCAAGTGCTTTAGGGACCTACACGGAGGATCCACCTGACCACATAACACAGGAGCTTACGGGAAATCATCAATCTTCTGGAGGAAGTGGCGCGTAGATTATGTTCGACATATCTTCGGATATGAGACGAAACATACAAAACAGGTTGAACTGTACACTGCTGTGCACTGTGTTATTGCAAATCCAGCTGTTAAACTAACCCACGTGCTATTGGCAGAACAGGCTAAATGTGGGCAGAAGCCTTTGCTTTGATCAATAATATTTTCCCTGTCAATGAAGTCGGACCAGAGACTTGAAGCTATAGATGTAGGCTGACTCACATTGGTCCAGCTTGAGTCTATAGATCTATTTTGGTCTCTGCTGTCAGTGTTATTGATGTGTAATTGATCACTGATGTGTAAATATGTAAAACACTTCACATTTGTGTCAATGCTGGTTCAATATCTGCATTTAGAAAAAAATATATCAACATATGAATATGCACAGTAAGAGATGAGTAATTCAGCGCTCAATTGGACATGGTTTATTCAATTGCTCATGTTATTTACAATGAAATGATTTGTACATCGTCAACCCTTTTTATTAAAGTTTGAAATATATAACTTCAGAGGTATACATGTTCAAGCTATTCCTTATTTTTATTTATGAATGGCCACAGAATCTTGAGGTAATGCAGCAAGTTGATATAGTCAAACCAGAAGTCTTGGAAAAACATGCAACATTGTGCAACAAATACATCAGATTGTAAATAGAAGCTCACAATCACTTTTGTTTAGTCATTGAATTCTCCTTTAGTTCACCTAGAAATGAAGAGAATAAAGAACATGTGAGAAATGAAACACAGAGAAATAAGTTATTTATTTGTTTTACACAATTCAATTCTCTGCCCTATACATTTTTGACTAGGAGTCAGTTTTCTGTTGTGAGTTGATAGTACCGGTAAAGTGACTTACCCCAGACAGAGTAGTTGAGCTTTCCCCCCAACAGGTAGAGCAGGGTAACCACAGACATGTTAAAAAGCGAAGAGGCACATCAGCCCACCGTGACTGAATAGTCCCAGCAGGGGATACACCCAGATACCGACTGACAAGTACACCCAAATCACCCTGCAAAACAAGTTCACAGCTGTATAAAATGCGTTAATAATGTTTGTTTCTTATCAAAAATGTAAGTGAAACATAAACTTGTTTAAAATGATGATCAATTGTATTTTAACCTCACTGCATGAAAGCCTGAGTCTGTGATCGTGTTGAGGTAAAATGTTGATTTTATAAAACATACTCTGTTTATATTAACATTTACAGCTATTTTTTCATTATTATGGAAGCCATGGCGGCAATAACAAGATAGTATGTAGTAAGCAAAGTGCCTTTAGTGCACCGAAGGCCTAAGGCACGCACGAGTTCAAGAACAATGGGTGTTACAGTATGTTTGAACCCCCCAAGCTCTTTGCAGTAATAACCAGTAATAACCAGTAGTAACTGGTCTGTTGGGCTTGCCTAGACCTATGAGCTTACAACATAGTTTTGAACGACTTGATTTAAGAGTGTAAAATCATCATTATCATAATTATCCTCACCATCACCAAGGTATTAGGTGACATTTAAACCCAATATGGGTTTGTTCATGTGTGCGTGTGTGTCTTGCAACATACCAACTGAGGTAAGATAAGCCCACGACTCCCAATGCTGCCAGGCCGTGCTTGGTCTTTGGGTAGACATGGGGCTGGACCAGGAACTCTCCCAGTAAGATAGGAAAGACAAACGTGTGCTGTGTATGCACAAACACGCTTTAGATTATTATTATGAAACAGAAGAACAGAATGTTTTTTGCTGTGAGTAAGACTCGTCACTGTCACGGACCATGGAGTGATTAATCCAGGGAGGGAAGAAGGTATCGATGCTGGCTGGGTACACAAGCTCCCTGTCATAGGCAAAGATCATCCAGAACAGCAGGACAACAAACTAAAGAAAACAAAACACATCGCCGACGTCAACACTCTTCATCTTCATCGTCATCATCAGCTTCAGCATCGGCATCAACATCATCAACATCAAAACATCGTCATTATGTCCAAACTTTGTGTTGCATTGTAAAAGTGGGTTGCCGTGGATTCTCACCATGCCAACGGGGAATACAAACACAGAGAAAAGCAGATCTTTACATCGGTTTGAGGATTTTTGACGATTTTTTTCCAGCCTGAAGATCAGTCACAGCTGCCAGCCCAAAGAATACCAATTGCAATATCTAAGAAAAGTGAACAATTCATCCATTCATATAATTTCGAATAGATTCCGAATACAGTTCAATGAACACACAGAACGACAGACATACAGTAGTTACCAAATACAATACAGTAGTTACCAAATTCAAAAAGGTGAGGTACTTCCATGGTCCCCCATAGACAAATATCCCAGGAGGTAAGTCCTCTCCATCTTTGGCAGCGAGGGACCTTACGACAAAGGCATACCAGCCGAAAGCAATGACGTGGTACACCGTGCTCACCGTAGGCTTCATTTGGATGTGTTTTTTAAAAAAAATAAAGTAATAACACTGCAGATAACACTCTGCTCGAAAGTCCCGAAGACAAGCGACCAAACGTTTCAACAAAACAAAATTTGAATAGCCTACATAAACAATCCTTGTTTATTTTGCTATAGCATCTCGTTTCAAAGTGTGTACCCTTTATTCATGCAAGCAGAGAAAGGCTCTGGACTGGAGGTTTTTAAATAGAAAGGCTTGTTATTTGAAGATTAGTGAAATATGCCAGTGAGAGGGAAAATCCTTCTGAGACAAGAGGTCCACTGTTGCTTATGACGCATAGGATTTCTTGTTGTTTCACAACCATCCAGCTTAAGTCTGGGCATGTTCTGCAAATTCAATGGTTAGATTTCCCTTTTACTCCCAAACAATTATACTGCTGGCTGTTGAGACTTATTACAGTTCCACAAATATGGACAGAATGTTAGAAAAAGCATATGTAACACTCAACGCTTCAACTAAGACCAAGACAAAATATGCAAATAAAGGTTTATGTTGGATTTAAATATTGCACATTTTGCATATTCCCCCTTAAGGACCAAATAGGTCTAGTCAAGATGCGGAATCTAGACTGAAGAATTTTGTTTTGCATTTTTTTAATTGCAAACAATACTTATATATCTCTACATTTCCTTCATTGGACCAACTGTCTAAAAATCCAGATCAAACCAAGATTAGAATCTGCAATAGGACTACAATATAATGAATGCAAAAGCTTGTATGTTATGATTGCTAGGTTGATCTCCCTCAAACCTGTTGGAAGAATCCTTGAGTCAATAGCATTGTCATTCAATTATTCTTTAAAGTAAAGAAGAATGGCATATTGGCATAAGAGTCTATGGCTTAACTAGCGATGTTTCACTATGTGACATTTCAAAAAATAGTGTCACGTGCGACATTGCAAAAAGTACAATACATCTACCTTGCACACTTGTCTTCCTGTTAGCAAAAAAGTGTTAACTTATTGTGGTGAAAATTAGGGCAGGGAAGGAGAAAAGTGACGTTTGGGCAGGCTAATATTTAACAGAAGTTTTATTTACAAATAAATTGCATATTTAGTAGACAAAGAAAGGTATAATTAATCAAATGTAATATCTAAAATATATGTAAACAAAAAAAAGCCATAAAGAACAACAAAACATCCATAACTGTCATGCAACATGTATGCAGCATTTGCAAATTCAGAAATGGAAAGTCATTACAACAATACAGGTTCTGGCTTTAAGGTAGAGAACATTAAGTACAGCTTGAAGGACAGCTTTGGCAAAGTAAGACAATGTTTGGAACTGAATTTCACACAATGTTTATGGCAGGAAAACAAAAAACACAAAAACAGCATAGTACTCAGATATGTGCAGCCCAATATGTGTTTTTTTGTTTGAATGTTAGGTTAAACAAATCATTTTTGTTCCATCACTACAAATAATTTCACAATGCCAATATTTCAAAAACTTAACTATGAACTACAGATCCCATGTTTTTTGTATTGGCCCATATTGACTATCATATAAGTAACCAGCACTAAAAATGAAAAAAAAATCAATCGTATTGTTTATAAAAAAATATCATAAACTTGTGCAACGGGTGTCAAAACGATACCACTTCCACCACATTCAGTGGTGCCAACAACATTACATTGCACTTTACCCATGCAGTCTTGAGAATTGATTTCATCATACATCACTTTGTCTTTGTCTTTCCCTTTCGTTTTCACAGCAGTCGCCCCGTACACCGATAATTGCCAGATCCACAGTAGGAGGCCCGTATTCATCCAACTGATGCGTTCAATACTGCATGCTTCAATCCCAGTTAGCACACATGATAAATATCCATATAAAAAAAAAAAATCGGAAAAAAATTCTCTCAATTTGAACCAATGTTTTTAAAGCACCTATTATTTCATGTCTCGAGTGATGCAGTCCAGACGTTGTTGTTGGATTATTGCCACAGAAATGCATCCCTTCTTTAACCTTCTTGCTTGATCGCCTGCTATTGTGGGGCCTATTAAAAAAATAGAGAAAGTCATTAGGTCAATCTGAGGTAAATTAACATGCAGAAATCTATAATGATATTAGGCTCTTTACAAGCAGCTACACACAAACATTGCATACCTCAAACCGGCTGTACACTCTCCTCTCCTTTCGCATACTTTGGATCTTTTGAAGCAGCACTTCACGTTCCTCTGCTGTCTTTGTTGATCCTCTGACTTTATACTTAGAGCCTCCATCTTTTTGGCCTTTAGCCTTCTTGTCAGCCTCGGATTCCTTATCGTCATCTGTGACAGGCTGCTCCTTGGTGGGTTCGCTCCGGTTCTGGCTGTTAGCAGATATCTGTCCTAAAAGCAGCTTTGTGTCATCTCTGAGGTTGCTGCTCGAGATCACGTTGGCAGTTGAGGAATGGTAGCGGGACTGGGGGGCTTTGGGCTGCTTTGACAGGGGGGACACAGGAACGGGCTCCTCTGTGGTAGTTGATTCTTTTTCAACTTCACAGGGGTCGCTAACTGTGCTCTTCTCAATTGCTACTATTGGTTCTGATGGACAGCTTTCAGAAGCAATCGGTTTTAATTCTATGGTGGTTTCATCAGCCCCTGTGAGTTTGGTTTGGTCTGGAGTTTGGGTGAGAATCACTTCTAATGTAGGTTTAGTTTGGTTGTCGGACAAAGTTTCTAATACCAGAGGGATTGGAGATTCTTCGGATAAAGTGGGTACAGGGGGAACTGAGCCAACTGAGTCAGGCCCAAGGGTAGAAGATGGTAAAACTGTTTCTTCTATCTGTGTTTCCTCAGATGGAGTATCAGCTGCATTCGTCTTTGGTGAATCAACTGGTTCTTTTTCAACATTGCATATCGATGATTCAGAGCTTTCTGTTTGGTCAGCTGAGCATGGTTGTGGTAGGCTAATGCCAAGGGATGCATTGGTTATATCGTGAATATCCTCCTGGGATGGAAGCACTGCAGTGCGAGAAGATGACTCCAGAGCAACAGAGTTGGATTCTGTTGGCGTAAGTTCATCTTCTGAACTGGGAGCACATGGTTCCTCCGATAATGTCTCTGAGGGGGTCTGGATTGAGGTTGGCTTTGAATCACTTTCACAAGCTTCAGAAGAAGCATTGGATTCCGCATCTTCTGAAAGTGTTTCGGGGATCTCAGTTGGGGAACTAGTGGATTCGGGTTTCATGGTTTCCACGTCCGAAGATAATACTGTTTTCGCAGGTGAGGACTTTGTAGCATCTTTCTCTGGAGTTTCGCTGCTGGTTGTAGATGAGTCGAGGGAAGGGGGACTGGGTGACTCCGCTGGCTCTCTTGTGTCCACGGATTTTTTATCTGTCGAGTTGGAATCTAATGTAGTGGAAGGAGCCATGGTAGATAACGGTTGACTCAAAGAGGGGGTTGGATCAGTAGTGGGGTTCTGCGAGGTCCTAGAAATAGCCACAGTACTGGTTTCTGTGGGGTTAGGGGTCGGGGGGACTTCCAGTGGTTGGCTGGAGATGATTGACGGAGATTGATCGGGGGGGCTAGCAGATGTTTGTCTTTTAATTTTCTTCAGCTCCATCTTCTCTGAATCAGTAGTAACGCTGCTTTGCTCACGCTCACAGCCAGCCATTGGAACAGGTACATTATCGTCATCAACTGTCATGGATACCGTCGGAGTTAATTGTGCTATATCCTTTGTGAAATATTTCTCCAAGGCTGTTTTATGTAATTTAGTTTCGCCTTCCTTGGAATGACCAGTGCCCTCTGCATTTGGCTTCTGAGCGGCAGGTTCCTCATTGTGCAACATGTTGATTTTAGAATTCGAGCGAGTCGTCAGTGAACTTGCAGCTGGGTCCTTTGTTCCTTCAGCCTTCTCAGCTTTTCGTTTTGCTGCCAACTCTTTGAAAAACATCAGCCTGTTTTCAGCATCCGTCATGTCTACCGTTGATTTGGCCGGAAAAGATTGAGGTTGAACCAGCTGGTCTATTTTGGATAGCTCACAATGAGAGGAGCTAGGTCGCAGCACACATTTTGGAATAGCCAGTTCTACCTCTGCAGCCTTTGATGGGGCTTTACCATCACTGCTTTCTGGATGTTCAACTCCAGAGGAGTTCTCAGTTTTATCCACAGTGTCTCTCTTTTTAATAGTGGTATCAAAAATGGCTGACCTTACGTTACGGTTCCACTTGAAAGGTTCTCTTACAATGTTGGGTCGAGTAGGATAAATTGTGATGTGTTTTGAAGGGACAACATCAGATTGGCTTTGCTCAGAAGAGCTTGACACTAATGGAACTGAAGGAGACAAACTTGAGTCTACTCCAACAGTGTTATGAGCAACTCTGGACTCAGATGAGTTGGGAATTGATGCAGATTTAGAAGATGCTGGTTGTTCTACACAACTGGGGTCACGGATAGAAGACTCCTTCAGGGAGGATTCAGATTTATCTGACAAACTAGGGTCTTGTGTTTGGCTTTTCTTCAGCTCCAACTTTTCTGAATCTGTTGATACATTAATCTGCTCCTTTTTACAGCTAGCCTCGACAACAGGATCACTCTGTGTTTTTTTCTGTGTAGGCTGCTCAACTTTCACAGTGGCGGTCTTTGGATCCATTTGAGTCTTCAGTACAACTTCATCTGTGTTCGCTTTGGCAGATTCCGAGACTTTCTCTGCTTTTCTCTTTGCAGCTAATTGTTTGAAAAACATGAGCCTGTGATCGGCATCACTCATATCTACAAAGGGGATTCCCATTAAAGAGTCAGAAAGCTGTCTAGGCTGGTCTATTTTCGATAGCTCACAATGGGAAGAGCTTGGTCGCATCAATGCATCCATAGGCCTTGATTCTGTCCCCAGATCAGTGTTTTTATGATTATCTTTCAAAGGTTTAGTTCCTGAAGGGTTCTCTATGCCCTCTTTATCTCCGACATCATCTGATTTTGAAGAGTCTGTCAGAGAGCTATCAACAGTGGCTGATTTTGCAAGACGGCTCCATTCAAACGGCTCTTTTACAAACGTCTTTCTATGACCCAAAACCTGTAAGGCAAAGGGCAATTTTGACTCAGAGCCCTCAGCCTTATCCGTGTCCACATCCTGTTTCCCTGTGGCAGTTCTGATATCTTGAGAACCAGGCTGGTCAAGTTGAGAGCTGAATATCAGAGACGATCTTAGCCTGGAGTTTCTTTGCACCGCTGGGTTATATCTTCTACGGAATGACTCCTCTTTTGGTTCTGGTTGCTCCAGTTCGTCCGTCTTATCCGCTTCGGTTAATGAAGATTCCGAAGTGGATGGAGTTAATTTGGCTTGTGCTGGAAGCGTCAGGAAGTCCTCTGGGTATTGGTCAGAGAGGTTGGATCTCCTGAAGCTAGGATAAGGTCTGTGCGCTGCCAGGACCTTGAACTCCAGAGTATTTGGAAGCTTAGCGGTGGATAAATCAGGGCCCGATACTGTGTTGTATGAGGGGTTAGGGGTCTCGTCGAAGGGGTCTGAGGCCTGATGAGTTGGCAGTGGCATGTCCTCCTCTCCTGCATTGTCACACGTGCTGAGGTAAGATTTAATTCTCCAATTCCTTAGCCCCTGCCTCACTGTTGGATCCTTGCGGTCCACGTTAGACCCCTGCTCAGGTTGGTTGGGAGGCGACGGAGAGAGATCATAGGCCTGTGGTTTGCCAAGACTTAGCCTTTTAGGACGAGAGGAACCTGTCGACAATTCAGCTGCAGGGTTGAAATTGTCAGACATCTTGTCCATCTCTACATTGCTTGTTGATGACAAGTAGTTAAGAACCAGGTCGTAGCTTTCAGGCTGTTCCATCTCATGTGGTAAGCCGGGCTCATGATGCTGATCCACTTGAGGATAGGCGTGGTTCTTGAATTTGTCATAGGCACTGTAGACTGCATCCATCTGCTTTCCCTGACCCTCAACGTGTGGCATTCCTGGTTGCTGCATTGGTTGATATGATGTTTGTTTGCCTTCAGCATAACTGTGCCGTTTGTAGTTGTGACCTTCCATCAAATTTGAAGGCATCCGAGAAGAGCTCTGATCGTAAGGCTGGCCAATTCTAAATTGCTGGCTAGGGTTCATGTACATGTCTTCATGCCGGTTATGAGGCATATTTTTCCGGTCTTTATCCCCCCTTTCATCAAAATTGTGCCTAGACCTTTCATCTGGACCTGGGTGGTCTACTGTAGCATATTTCCTGGACTCTCTGACTGACCTGTCAGGTAAATATTGCCTCTCAGGTAAAGGAACTAAGCTCTCTTTTGGAGCAGGTAAATTGTCCATTGTCATTGGTTGGGACTGGGCATATAAAATCCGGAACTCTTCATCAAAGTTAGATACTAGTTGTCCAAGGAAGAGGTGTGCAAAACAGCGGTGTAGTTTCTCGAAAGACCACATGAAGCTGTATGGAGACAGATACAAGTATGAGTCAATTAAATCCGAAAGACTTGATAGCAATGTTAATATGTCAAATTGATATGAATTGATAAAAAAACAACTGAAAACCACAACGTCATAAACAGCCCAATCCCAATAAAATGTATTGATAGTAAATAGTCAAAAGGTAGTAAATAATACGGTAATCAGTGTTAATAAATACAGCTGGCCCAAGTCCCATGTATCAACACCCTGTAACCGATTACCTGTAGTTTCCACTAAGTACCGCTCTGCTGTCCGTCAGCAAGAAGCGACTCATCATCTGACCCTGGAGCACCTTCCCTGAGCGGCATTGGTAGGAGATGCCGGACACTGTCCTGACACGCAACGACTGGGGACATTAAAGGAACAGCATGCTCAACAAACATTTCTGGAATTACAGTATCTAAATCCCAGATAGGTGGCAGCATTGCACAAGCAGTTCAAGCCATTAGGTCAAAATGAGCCAAAATGGACGATATGCCAGCTCTCTTTCAGTAGACTTTGAACACATCCACTGATAATAAGGATAGTAAAAAGGGAAAGGGTTGTTGTCTTTTAAACTTACTTTGATGCAGTCCAGGTTGACACGGCAGTTTGAGAGCATGTTGACGAAATGATGAGCGTTCAGTTCATCGAGTAGGATATAGACGGCCACATTCCGCATTGCAGCATCAAGGATTTCCGCAAATATGTCAACGTCTGTAAACATGTCCATCACTATGGCAACCACCTGCAAAGAAGAAAACAAGGCCCCGATGTTTCAACATAATCCATGTTACTTTCACATCGCAACGGTAACAATAATACAAATGAATGATGTTGATTCTGATTTTCCATGGGTGGCACAGGCCGTATTCTTTGGACACTTTCGTTTTTTCAAATAATTATGAAACATAAATGATAGCTTCAGTGAAACGTGTCAGTTCAGTTCAGTGATAACTGCAGTGCACTTGTAGATTGTTGTTCAATGAGGCTAATAAACTGAATATTCAGCAATACTTTGAAGTGAAACATATATTTTAAGATAGAAAAGATATTATAAAATGTACAATGTTGCCCAAGACAGATCATTCTTCCCTAATCATAAATAATAAACAAGATTAACACTTTATTATCCCTAAAGGGCATATAACATTCAAAATGGTCTATCAATGTGCTTCTGGCTCAATAAAAGCATGGACTTTGCCTACAACATAGTTATGAGTAACTTATGTCTACAACTGTTCTGAGCTGCCCCCATGAGGTAAACCAGCGCCCTACCTGCTGGGAGGACCTGATCATCCTCCGGGCCTGCTCCTTGATGCTCGGCATGTCGGGCTCCGCCGGGTTCACCAGAGTGGTGACCTCGGTGGGGCCCACGAAGCGGTTCAGCTGGGGCCAGCCCAGGTCCAGATCCGGGGCGTCCAGGTCGGAGTGGACCGGCCAGTAGGTGTCCGAAGAACTGTCCCCTCCAGAGCCAGGCAGGCACCGCTGCTGGTCTCCATAGTTACCCTCCCGGGGCACCTGCACGGCGTTCTGGATGAACGTGATTTCCTGCGAGCACAGGAAGTCCACCACGTCCGCTCTCTGCAGGAAGTGGTAGTAGCCCTCGAGGTCCTCCTCCACGAGCGAGTCGATGGCCAGGCGGTATTCCTCGCGGTAGTGTGGCGGCAGGTAGTTGGGATCCAAGGGATTGTCCCCAGCGGAGGAACACTGCGATCGATGAGCCATTATTATTTGTTCTGAAACCCACAATAGATTAAGAGGTCAGCTGTGCACAATGACAAACACACCTTCAGAATTGACATTGATTGATCAAAGTTTCTCCAAATAACACATTGATTTTAGCCCTGATGCAATAACAAAACCTTTCCCCCTCCCCTACTATGCGTTTCGTCTCAAGATTTCTTCTTGCCCTTGTGGGGGCTTGGGTCAAGGGCGGTGTCATGAATATTTGGCCTTTTAAGCCCTTTGAGACCGTACTGTTGATTAAGGGCTATACAAATAAAATGTAATGTAATTGAAACTATTCAATCTTTTTGACTCTGTAATCCATTCATTTGGTTTGAGCAAAGTTTGCAACGGTGTGACCAACAAAAGTAAATTGTAACATTTTCCACACAAAACGAGCCATATACATGAAAGAAAGATAATATCCAACAGATACATGGATATGGGTGGGGCTTCGCCCGCTGGTCAAAAAAGCCAAGTCTCCATTTGCAAGTTCATTCCACTTGCATGCGTTTCGCCAAAGTTGGAAAGAACAACAATAGCAATCTATTTCAACAATCCACACATGTGGCAGATAAGATCGTGACCCTCAGAAGAAACACAGCTGGTTATTTCGGAGGTCATTGTTTTTTATCAAATGAAGGCTATGTCTGATATAGACTATTTTTTTTTCGCACGATGATCGTCAGATCCAAGGAAGGCAAACATATACGCTTGGATTTTATTGAAAAAGTTAATACAACTTTCGTTCTAGACTAGAAGTCCTATTCGAGGTTCTAAATGTTCCTCTTTTTTTGCATTACCTTGTATTACACGTAATCTTCGAGCTTTCCCTTAGTCCATCCCAAATCGGGCATTATCGGTCCCTGCTTTTAGTCCCCCGTTTGACTTCGCAGTCTCTTCGAAACGTGTCTGGTTTCTAGTCCAAGCGGCGCCCGTCAAAGAAGTTTCTGCTGCATTGCTTTCTGATCACCCCACAAAACCTGTTTATTGTCAGGCTCCAGGCATGTTGGCTAGAATGTTTGCAATACGTAAGACACAAAGTCAGAGAGCGACCCTGGTCCCGAAGAACTCTTTCGCCCCGCCTCGAACAAGACTCGCACAGATATTTTTCGCGTACTGTCCATATCTTCCTCTCGGTTTAACTCTGCCCATCTGCGTTCCCGTGACGCCCGTCCCCTCAGATCAATGACACGTTCGGTGCGTCATATCAACTCTTTTTGAATAGTTCGTTGGATCATTCAAAAAAAATAAATATATAATATTAGATATTGGCCCATGTAGGCCTAGTTCACTGAAATAAATAAATAAAATTAATAATAATAAAAATAATACAAAAATAATGAAAAAGAAAAACACAAGGCCTACACCGAACTTTAATAGTGACTGAATATTATTTATCATTTTGCGTGTTTTTTTATCAATATACTTTTTACCTAACGCGTGTGCTCCGCGGACCGCGGTTGCCATGGAAACATAAACAACGTCCCAGACACGCAGAGAGGACCAGACCTTCTTATTCCCCATTCATTCAAGTCTAAATTAATATGCCTCATGCTTTGACTAATAATGAGCACCCGCAACGCAAAACCATGTCCAACAACTGAGCCAAAGGCGCAGAAAGGAGCCAGGAAGGCAGGTGAGTTGTGCTACTGGTAAGGGCCTGCCTATACATTGCACATTGCAACACTGTGGCCTTTAACAAGAATCCACTGCGATGAGGATGATAGGGTTGATTGACGTCATAACAACAATGTGATTGTGCGTTAAGGAACCGCCATTAAACGTGGACAAAGCAAGAAGCCAGAGGCGCCCCGAGGTGTTGATCGTGGAGTGAATTCGCCCGTGCCTGCGGGCAAAGCGCCTCCTGCCAAGAAGCATGTGCCGACGACGACTGCAAGTATGTTTAACGCTTCAATGCGTTGCAAAATGTGTCCTCTAAAGGTTACTTTCTCACTCGGTAGCTTCTGGGAAAATTTATCTTAAAGGCCAGACAGATGATGAACACACCCATATATGATCATTTACGCTGATCTCAGAGCTTCAGTCTCAAGTTTCCTTTCTGTCACATAACGAAGGGAATGCGGCAGAAAAAAGGCAGAGAAAATAAAGAAAAGGCTGCAGCATGACGAGAGAGTTCAACGCCACTAAAGACAATGATGCAACTCCTGCTGTCAAGCCAGGACTTGAGGACAATCCCTCATTGTCTTCGTCCCTGGCATGACCTATAGTACAGAGCAACTGCAAATAAAAGCATGAATAACGTTGTACACTTTTAGCTTATAAAAAAAATTAAGATAATGGTATAAATAACAGCCTACCACAAGGAAAGGTTATCCGTCTTTACCCCTGTCTCCGAAGCAAGCCACTACCATGCACACTTTGCATGTACTCTGCCCTTGTTCTGCAGTGATTACGAAACACGTGCTTGTCTCAACAACCCTTTGACTTGAAAGGAACGGTTTTAGCCTTGATATCAACTCTGAATGTTCTTGTTTAAATACCACACACACACACACACACACACACACACACACACACACACACACACACACACACACACACACACACACACACACACACACACACACACACACACACACACACACACACACACACACACACACACACAGGGAAAAAATGGAGCTGTTGGGTTTTTGAGCTAAAGGGACGCTTATCGCTTAGTGCAAACAGGCCTCCTATAGCAACAAAGGGGTGTACAACGCATCACTGTTTCAAGGCCCCATTCCCCGTAACAAACTAGCATGATTTCACTGAGTAACAACTTCTTTATGGGTTCCCAGAGGCAGTGCCTAGTGCCAGAGAGGACGTGGCTGCCCTGGGCCTCCATTGTGCCATGCGCCAACTCCTGGCCAGGCGGGTGCTAGCTCAGAAACGGAGGGCGAAGCAGGATTATGAAGAGCTCATGGATCGCTTGGAGAAAGAGGTCGGTGTGAACGCAACGGGAAGGGGATTCCTGGAAGAAAGCCGATTAATATACACTGTTTGAATGTTAGAGGCTTTCCTTCACCTCACTTTGATCGATTGATTGATACACTTGAATGAAACCAAGAGCAGCATGCGCCTACTTGTATACGTGATTCAAACAAGTAGGACGGACAGACACGCAAGACCATAGGAATTAAAAACACAGGTAAACAGCCTCCGAGGAGTGTCAAGTAGACTCAAAATCTGAGTCCGGAGGTGTTGTTGTGAAACGCTGGGCGCTGTGGTCACGTGGAAGACAGGAAGCAGTGTTTTTTAAAAGCTGAGGTGACTCAAAGAGGAACCAGATGACTGGTACAAGAAGTAGCGACGCACAGTAGCGAGAGAAGGCCCATTACGGTCCATAAAACACTGCTGAATCGCTGGGCGTGACCAGCCAAGAGTAGATTGGTGTAAGAGTGGATCTAAAGCAATCCAAACAGTGGATATGTTGACCGTTTCTTTCTTCTTCAACTATCAAACATATTTCAGACCGCATTTGGAGTCCTACATTGTCCATTTCTAATGTGAACCTCAATGAATCCAATGGATTGACATCTGCCTCAATATTGTGTGTGTGTGTGTGTGTGTGTGTGTGTGTGTGTGTTGTGTGTGTGTGTGTGTGTGTGTGTGTGTGTGTGTGCTGTGTGTGTGTGTGTGTGTGTGTGTGTGTGTGTGTGTGTGTGTGTGTGTGTGTGTGTGTGTGCTTGCACCACGCCCGCCAGGCCTTTGTGGCGTTGGTGCGGAGAGAGTGAGAGGCTGCGCAGCGACAGCGGAAGGAGGAGGAGGAGGAAGAGGAGGAGGAGGAGGAGGAGGAGGAAGAGGAAGAGGAAGAGGGAAGAGCAGCAGCGACTCAACCGCCTGCTGGAAGCCTCGTTTGACGGAGTGCTGAAGGAAACCCTGGCCGTTCTCAAGGCGGTGAGATCACGGTGGGCCCTGCCAGCAAGAGCCATGAGGTCACAGCCTGGTCGATGAGCGCAGACACCGGTGGAACAACAACACGCGTCTTTGTGTTGGTGACGGGTGCCTTGATACACCCTTGATACACACACAGACTGCCGGGACACAATGCAGCCAACATCCTTTTAGTTTTCAGACAATAGGACACACTGCAACATAATAAGTGCCTAAGTGGACTGGATTTATACAGTGGGTTTAACCTCCTGGGGTCCAATCAAAGCGCTTAAAATGTATGCCAAATGTATTCCTCACATTCAGTGATTGGTGCATGCATTTACTCGCCGACGGCAGGTGTGAACTATGCAAGGCAGCTACACGTCACACCCAGGTTTTAATTGTACGCTATAGAAATACAAACAAAAACAACACATTTCTCCCTGATACATGTGCTCCACATTTTGAAGGCCTCCTTCTGTGCTCCGATGCCAGTCAGCCACCCTGTTGGTATGACCCCGACGCAGGTCTCCGAGAGGGACACGGAGAACGGCGTGGGGGTTCCGACGAGGCGGGGAAAACGCCAGCGGCGGCTGAGCCTGCTGCGCGCGGTAAACAGTACAGACGCCCATGGCAACAGCGCCGTGTCCGACGCGGCGGGCGGCGGTCAGACGCATATTATCACCCTGTTGGCGGCGAAAGGCTGCGGACATTAACGCCAGGGTGAGAGACACCTTGGCTCCAAGAAAGCAGATGAGGCGCTATAAATACAACTGCACACGGGTAGTTAACGCGTCGCTCACGCGTCGTGTGTAATGAGATTTCTTTTGGGGCTCTAGGGTGCCTTTGGGCGTACGCCGCTCTTCAGAGCTGCCTTTGGCGGCCATTTGGAGGCGGTGCAGACTCTGCTGCAGCTGGGAGGGGATCCCAGGCTCCAGGCGGGCGACGGTTGTACTCCAGAGCAGGTTACTGTTTGCATACGATTTGTTTATCTTTGGGCATTTTTTTTTTCTGCACGTGTTGTTGTCCGGCCTGTGGAGTCCTGCCCCTTTACATACAAAGGGTTCAGTGTGCTGGGGAAGGGGGGGTATTTAGAGGTGACCTGTGGTTTTGCTTTATAGTGGGCGAGCGACGACGCGCGCAGATGTGTGTTTCGACTGCCTAGGAAGGAACCCCCCCCCCCTGGTCGCTTCATCGACAATAGATATCATTAGTGAATGCAAGCGCATTATTATTAATGTTAATCAATATCACTATGAGTATGATTAGGGTTATTACTATGACTAGAAAACCTTAATAAATAATTTTACAGTTTTGGCATGTTTTTGTAACAGATAAAGGGCACAGGGACAAAGTTAAAAAGTTACCTTCTATTGCCATAAATATATGGCCTGTAGGCCTTTGAGACTGGTAATCAGGGCTATATAAATAAAATGTCCTTGACTTGAATTGTGTATTTAAACATTTAGTTGTACATTACGGTTTTATGAAGGTTTACTTGATCCGTACCGGATTTGAACACAAACGTGCTTTTATGGTCAGTGCGTCGACATGAAGCACTCAAGTGCGAAACTAAAGTTGATATTGGAACAGGTCCTAGGTCGGATGGGAGGAAACGATGACACAATTACTGTAATTGTGTAAACAATGTCACAGTATGGCATTTTGGCCTTGTGAGTCTTTGTGTGTGTGTTTGTGTGTGTGTTTGTGTGTGCGCGCGCTCGTGTGTGTGTGTCAGGTGGCGCCAGAAGAGTCTGTGGCAGGTGTACTACGAGGCTGGGACCTGAGTCTCACCGACTCTATGCTGACGACCATGGAGGCAGAGACACAGAGCAGAAGCACGAGGAGGCTTTGACTGATGGGTGAGAGAGAGACACAAACACTGCTGCAAAACTCACCTCTGGCCTAACCCCGGCCAGACCCATGCGCGGTAGAAGCATTCCTCAAGCCCTGTTCATAGTTTCGTCCCATTAAGAGTACAAATGTACACACAGTCACAATCCACTATGTCGCAGTTATTGCTGTCTGACAGTCGTAAAGCAGAGCGCTAAAAGGGCACGGCAGTCACTCATGGCCCCGGTTGTGATGTGCTTCTTCCCCTGAATCTGTCCATTGTCCTTTTCACTTGTTGTTTCTACCCTGCGAGACCTCCTTCCAGGCCTATTGTATTCTATAGCCTTGACGCTTCCGCACGTCCCGGCTTGTAATGCTTGTAGAACAGTCCAGCACTGTAGAAGCAGAGCCAGAATGCCAAGGTGTTGAGTCAGGCACGGTGGCTAAGAATAGCCAGCGTTTCCTCTGTTTCACCGGCGAGCAACCCTCCACAACACTGCAGCCTTGAAACACTCCAACTATGGTCTTCTCTCTTCCCCCCCAGTCTCAAGAAGGGGTTGGAGCTGGTCCAGAAGGAACACGAGCGGTGCCAGAGAGAGGTATTATGCACATTTGGAATCCAAAACAGAGTTACTGCCTCCCTGTCATCCGTCTGACCTCTCTGTCACACGTCCATCTTTGGTGTGGCCAGCTGCAAAGGGCCTGCACCCAGCTGAGCAAGCGCATCAGTGAGCACGACGCCTGCTCCGGGAAGGGAATGGAGCCGGCAACCCTCACAGTCACCCTACAGGTTAGTTATGCTTCCGGGATCTGTGTCGGTAGTAGACGTAGTAGCCCCGTGCTCCGGACGTTCAAATGACCTTTAAGTTGATAATGACAAGGCTTGGGTGTGTGTCTCTCCTTTGTGCCCCACGCTTTCATAAGACGGTTCACGGTGCCGAAGGCGTGCTGTCAGACGCCCGGGAGGCAGCTCGGCACGCCTCGGATCAGCTGTCCCTCGCCAAGTTGGCAGTCAGAGAGCGTTCTGGCGGAGGTACAGGCCTGCACTGTGTACATCACAGTACAATCACAGCATGTGGCCGGTTGTTCTGCGCCTCGGTGGGTCGTTAAGGTTTTACGTGACTTTAGATTCCGTCATGGAGAACGGAGGAGTCCTCTGCCGCGTTCGAGATCTCGACGACGTTCTCTTCAAAGACGTCGGAGGCAAGATCAGACATGACGGCAGGTCAAGGAGACGCGTGAGCTCTACTTAGGGGCTGTGTCTTTAACTAACCCGGCCAACTAATCCTGATGGAGAGAGCACACAAAGGAAAGATGTTCAAGATGCTACATGTGTGTGTGTGGGTGTGCGCGCGTTTGCATGTGTGCATCTGTGCGTTTGTGTGTGTGTGCGTGCGTGCATGCGTGTGTGTGTGTGTCTGTATGTGTGTGTGTGCGTGCGTCTATAAACGTGTGTGTGTGCGTGCGTGCGTGTGTGCGTCTATGCGTGTGTGTGTGTTTGTGTGTGTGTGTGTGTGTGTGTGTGTGTGTGTGTGTGTGTGTGCGTCTGTGTGTGTGTGTCTGTATGCGTGTGTGTGCGTGCGTGTGTGTGCGTCTATGCACGTGTGTGTGTGTGTCTATGCGTGTGTGTGTGTATGCGTGTGTGCGTGCGTTGCGTTGTGCTGTGTGCGTGTCTATGCGTGTGTGTGGTGGTGTGTGTGTGTGTGCGTGCGTGCGTGTGCGTGCGTGCGTGCGTGCGTGCGTGCGTGCGTGCGTGCTGTGCGTGCGTGTGTGCGTGTGTGTGCGTGCGTGCGGTGCGTGCGTGCGTGCGTGTGTGTGTCTGAGGGCAGGTGGCCCCTGGTGGTGGCCCCAAGCGGTCAGGCTGCAGGGTTCCTCCGCTACAGAGACACCAACTACCTGAGCGCCGGCAGCCCTGGGGGCCTGCAGGCTGACAGGCTGAGGGTCTCTCTCCTGGGGGCTATCAGGTAGCGCCATGGCAACGCCTTCCCACCCCTCCTGCTGTAGATCACCCTCTTTCTGTTATTACCGTTGCTATGTTCTTTATCAATTGATGGAATCGTTGAAGCATTAACCCAATCTCTTCGGCCTGCGACCCCAATGTAAGGTCAGAAAATGATTGGGACTTCAACCCTGGTCAGATTCCTATCGGCTCTCCAAACGACCTATAGACCTACGTACTCTACAGGTTGCTATTCATTTATAATTGGGCCAATGGCTTGATGATGGTGGATATGATATGGGCCTCACCTAACCCTCTCTCAGTCGTGCCTCATGTAGCCAGTGAAGACGAGCTTAGACTACGTCCTTTCGCCAAAGTATCCCAGCTCAGAGCTACAATGATATTGAGTTTCACATACTTGGGTAGTGAAATTTGTTAATCTTGAGAAACCAATACTTTGCTCTATCCGTTTGTGCTTTTTTTTGGCATCAATTGACGGTGGAAATGTATTTATTATTATAAATAATGGAAAACAAAAAGTTAACAGAGTAACAGAATGCAACGCATTAAGGCTCCCAGGCCCTCTGTCGGACTACCGCGGTCAAATATGTATTCTCTGGTAGATCCTGTAGATTTTTTTCCTGTATTATTATCCCTGCTGAGTCAACACACATAAAGCCAGCTCTTTTGTGCTCTTTTGTGACTTTTGTTTGGGGATTTGTGCGTGCGTTGTGATGGGAGTAAAACACTTAGTGGTTAAAGACCTGCCCCTGGTCTGAGGCATTGTTTCGTCTATGAGTAAAGTTATATGTGTTTTTTTTCTATATAAATGTCCCTGTTTCTGACTGGGGCTGGCAACCCCTGCATCCAACCCAAAAACTACGCCTATGATTTCCGCCCGGAGGCCCAGGTTGGTAAACCCTGCGCTGACTGGAGTGATTATTGTTTGACAGATTTGGTAAGCCCCTGGTCATTGATCTGAAGGAGGTGGAGCTGTTTGACTCGCTGCTGAGTCAGCTGGAACAGGTCATGCCAGGACTCGGCAAAGAATTGTTTAGTAAGGAACTTCTCCGGAAGGAAAGGTATGTGGCAACTGCGGTTGGAAACGTACAGGTCATTCATTCAGTCTCTGTGTGTGTGTGTGTGTGTGTGTGTGTGTGTGTGTGTGTGTGTGTGTGTGTGTGTGTGTGTGTGTGTGTGTGTGTGTGTGTGTGTGTGTGTGTGTGTGTGTGTGTGTGTGTGTGTGTGTGTGTGTGTTTGTTTTAATTTGTGTGCTGAATATCTTATCTCGCAATGGACACTGCGCAATGTCACATCGTAATCAAATATCTTAAAATAATAGCCATGTGGCAAAATAATTGATGTCATGACAATAGATGTTGGTTTTTGTTGCAGGTATTTACGTTTAGTGCGCTCCTCCGACGGCCCAAGTTATGCCAGAACTGAATTCCGGTTGGACCGCATTGAAAATTTCGCCCTGATAATTATTACTAAACAGCGCCACCCACAGGAACATTTACTAAAAGCATTCTTCACCATTGAGGTCGAAAGTTGTAACCTTTAGTAAGTGTGGTAACACACAATGACAGTTTCCGACATGGGTGGAAACCAGTTTCTGTTACAACCGTTTTCTGATTTAATGCTAACGTTTATGGCAACATCACAAACCACCAACTATATATATATTTTTTTTTAATAAATCAAATGTGTCAACACTTTGGATGTATGATTCAGTGGCCGACCCTTTGCACTGGTTAACCATTAACATTTTTCTTTCATTGTTTGCAACAATATAAGTTGTTTTGTTCAACAATATCTATCTATGTTGTAGCCTACCTATTCAATTGTATTTGTAATTTTATTTGTATAGCCCTTAATCACAGTTACAGTGTCAAAGGGCTTATCAGGCCACATGTATAAATGACAAAACCCTAGTCCCCAATAAGAAAACAGTCCCTTAAGAACCAAGGTAGGATTCTTGAGAAGGAACGCGGCATGGTTTGGAGTGCAGTGAGTGCCATAAGTGACACGCTCACACAAGCAAAATTTTAAATAATTTAGATAATAACAATTCATTGAAATAGATCGCATGCTGGCCGGTTACTTACACTGATACAGCAAGTAAATAACAGAATATGTTATACAATTAAGTATTAATAATACATTTTACTGTATGAATGTAATTACAGTATATTTACCACATAAAAAGTATTGGTGTATCTTAAATATTGAGACCTTATAGTCATTTTTATGGTACCTTCTGTAGTGTTTCTCTCCTGTTTAGTTACTGATGGTGACAGACTGGCCATATGAACACACACACTGACTCTGCTCAATCTGCTACCTGGGGCTTTCTTTGTGGCTCAAAGTCATGTTTACATTGTGCGGACCTGGTTTGGTAGGTGGTGACACTTGCTAATGGAGTGTGTTGCCTAATAGGGTGTAGTAGGCATTTTTTGGTCATCAACACACAACAATGACATAGCATAATTAAGAATAGCATGCTGATGAAGCCTGTGTAGAAAGCAGGACAGATTTCATGGTTCTCTAACTCACCTAAGGTACACCTAAACAGAATACCTGACTTCTGCTTTGATTCTACTTCTGTTGTACTTACTCAAACTGTAAAGCAACTATCCTATGTCAGCCCACATCACATCGGTACGGGATGGCTAATATATAATTGGCCTTAGAAATGTGCGTGAGTGTTTGTTTGCGTGTGTTATTTTTGTTTACAATATGATAATTAACTGTATGAAATAGAATGACCTATTTATCAAGTAGCATGCCAACCACTAGATGGCCTCATGGTGTTGGGCCGAAGATGGAGCAAGACTGGACCACCTCATGTGGTTTTTAAACGACCATCATTCAGGAGTTGGGATCGCACGTTATGAAAATAAAATCGCGGCTCCTGCAGACGCCCTACGAATCAGAGGTCCTTCTGAAAGACGCACATGTAGACTTACTGTACGCAAGCGGAGGCCGGTCGTCAGGGCAACCAGACGTCAGGCTGGCTCACAGCAGCCATGGGTGGTGCAGCAGGCCCCCCAGGGCCAGTCGGCCCCCAGCCTTCTTGTTAAGGCACCTCTTCAGGAAGTCCTTGCAGTCTGAAGAAGAAGTGACCCGGGTTACAGTGGCCACAGCCCCCGGCAGTGTGACAGGATGCATGGCTTTGTGGTGTTCATGTATGCATGCGGCTTGTTTGGATGCTTGCTCCAATGCGAGCTCATGCTTTTTGTTTGTTTGCGTGCGTTTGTGTGTGCGCACGTGTCTGCGTGTGTGTGCGTGCGTGCATACGAGTGTGCATGCGAGTGTGTGTGTGTGTGTGATTGTGTGTCTCACTTGGTGATAGGTCACCCTTGATGCGTGGAACCGCTTTCCGGATGATTTGACCTCTGGTCTCGAAAGGGACGTCTCCCGCGAGCATTTCGTAGAGCAGCACCCCCAGCTGCCACACCGTCATCGGGTCGGCTCTGTAGGACTGCAGCGTGAACCACTCTGGGGGGATGTACGAGGGGGTGCCTGGAACACAGCGGGGTATAGCGTCACCACCCGGCTCCCAGGGCTTGGACAACACAGGGGGACCCCCCCACAGAGGACCCCGTTCCAGTGGACAGGCCCACCCAGGCTCCACCTCTTCAAGGGGGGAGGGGGGGGAGGGGGGGGCAGCATATCGCCGTGTGTGTGTGTGTGTGTGTGTGTGTGTGTGTGTGTGTGTGTGTGTGTGTGTGTGTGTGTGTGTGTGTGTGTGTGTGTGTGTGTGTGTGCGCTGTCTCTCCTCGTCCCCCAGAACACTGACCCTCATCCATGCAGCACACACTACTGACTTCAGCGTTACACCACCTCATTGAACCTTATGAGCCTAGTTTGGGATTATGATGAATATATTGTTTCACTTCATGGGATCTACTATGTGGGATCTCTTTGAGGGGATATATACATAAATACATATATACATATACATATGTACAAATTATGTACATATATACTGTATATATATACATAATTTTTATTTTTTGAAAAGCCAGCTCTCTTCTCTTTGCTGCTCTCTCTCTTCAAACCCTCTAAAGACCCCAGATGTCGCTACGGTGGGGAGTCAAACCACATGTTATAGCCAGAGCCAGTATGGGTTTGAAAAGCTCACCGCTGAACTCTGAATACACCCCGCTGTTGTGGTGGCAACCGCACCCCAGGTCTATGACCCGGACCCGGGGTGTCCCGGAGCCTGTCACCACCAGGAGGTTCTCAGGCTTGATGTCGCGGTGCAGCACGCCTCTGGAGTGGAGCCCTTGGATCCCTTCCACCACTTGGTGCAGAATCATCTGATACAGAGAGAGAGAGACAGCACACACACACACACACACACACACACACACACACACACACACACAACACACACACACACACACACACACACACACACACACACACACACACACACACACACACACACACACACACACACACACACACACACACACACACAAGTCATCCTACTGAACAGTGAATCCACCTGAACACACTACTATCTGGACGTGTCCATCATGCTGGTATGTCCCGGCCCCCTGCCTGGAGCCCCATGAAGGCTGAACTGAACCCCCGTCCAGGCTGAGCCCCACACACCTTAGCGTCCTGCTCCTGCAGCCTGCCCCCCTTGCTATCGATGTAGGAGAGGAGATCCACGCAGGCACTGGGTCTCTCCTGGACCAGGATCAGCTCCTGGTCCAGCTGGAACCAGTCCAGCAGGAGGACCACGGCACCGGAGCCCCCCGCGTCCGGGCGGTCTTCAGCGGCCTTCAGCATCAAAGACACCTCCAGCGGTAAGTCCGTCAGCTGCCCTTCCACCGTCTGAACCACAGAGAGTAGATAGACAGTGAGCTAGTCCTGAAACACTCAAACCAGGTGGTCTCGGCTACAGAGCCAAGACCAGGACTACAGCAGTCCTCCCAACAGGTTAATTGATTCAACATGTGCATGTGATCGCCATCATAAGCAGAGTCATAACATTACTGTAGGTTATAACACGATTAAAGCTACTCACCTCCTGTGTCATTGTGACCTTGGCCATGGGGATGTGCTTTATAGCGACCTAAGCAACAAAGACACAAGCTCACTGCTTTAGTGTTTAACCGAGGATGCCTTGAATCAGACACGTGTGTGCTTGCACAGAGTGCGGCTTTGTGGCGTCCCTCTTACAGGCAGACGGTCCTCTTTCCGGTAGCCAGCGAAGACACTCCCGAAGCCTCCCTGTCCCAGGTGCTCCAGCTCCTCGTACAGTGCGTCAAAGTCGGCTGAAACAACACAGACCATTATTGAGTCTATTAACCCATCCATCCTTCCATTCAGCCCTTCATATCTAACCGTCCATCTGTCTGACCTGTGCTGTAGGCCGTCAGGCAGGTCTTGCAGGAGGAGGAGATACGGGGGGCGCTGGGGTCGGAGCGCTCAACGCCTCCAGACGAGCTGAGTCCACTGTCAGGTGCGTCTGTGTCCCGGGATCGGGCCGAAGACCCAGGCACCCCCGGGTCTACACGGGGCTCAGAGGGGTCCTCTGGCGCCCCCACAGCCTCCACATGGGAAGGTTGTTGCCCGTAGCTGGTCCTCAACCTCTTGGAGGGGCTTGGGCCTTCCTCGGGATCCTCTCTGCTCCTCTTCCTCGGCCTCGCTCCACCCTCCTCTGATGGGGGCTCGATGACTGACAAGGGAGAGGTTTCTGGTGTTTTACGGACACAATAGAAACCGGTCTCCAGCTGAGTCCGGACCAGGGGCTGATAGGCCCGCTGCCCTGTGGTGGTCCTGAACCTCTTGAAGGGGGTCGGGCCTTCCTCGGGATCCGCTCTGCTCCTCTTCCTCACTCCTACCTGCTCCGAATGAGGCTTGATGGTCAGCGAGGGAGAGGTTTCTGCTGTTTCAGGGAAACAACAGAACGGTGGCTCCGACCGAGTTCGGACGAGGGGCCGATAGGCCCGTCTCCGGTTGTTTAGCCATGATATGGATGAAGTGTGTTAAGTCTAGCGACTCAACAAACTCAGATCCGTATGTATAGCTAAAAGTACTTATATTTCTCTCTGAAAATTGCAATGCAATGTCGCTCGTCAAGGTAGATAAGTGCTTATGCCAATGACAAACATGACAGTGACTATAGCGACCTGAAAAAGGTTTAGTTCTATGCTCTCAATGGCAGCTGTGATGTCATAGAGCACAATGATTGTTCCATTTCAATTTGAGGACTGTGCTCCCAATGTTCCAAATTGGTCTTGACTAGCACCAGACAATGTTAAAAGCAATAATTGTAATGCAATTGCAGTAATTATAATTTTCATATTATATATTGTGTATTTTATTACGTGTATTTTATACTTGCGTCCTGCTTTAAATACAAAAATAAGACATTTTATATATTTCAACTCACGTGTGTCAGTCTTAGTGTAGAGGCAAAAAAACTCTATTTTTTTCCTTTTCATTAGTCCTTTATATTGCAATACATGGGCATTTATATGGAAGGGTTCAATGTCAACAGCAGCAGAACAGTGTTTATACGTTAAAAAACATACATAACAACCAATATATATAAATTACAATCAGGCAAATTTCATTATATTTTTTAAGTAGAGATTTCAATGTTATGAAGAACATGTACGCATGGCAAATTGTGCACCAACACCAACACACTTTCAATTACCCATTCACAACACAATCCCATTAGACGAGACTAAAATAAAACAAAATATACATCCCTATTCAACAGCAGACCCAACACAGAGTCTGATGTTAGCACCATGCCTTTGATTTATGCAATGTTAAGATTTTATTACTCTATCCTCCCTTCTATAATCTCGAAGTATAATATATAACCTCTCTTCTATAAACTTCATTTAAAATATATTGAAATGATTGCGGCAGTAAAATGCCAATGATTTGACAATAGTTATTGCTGGCTAATTGGGGATGACTAAACAAATCAAGCACTTCAGTGTAATGGGCCTAATAATTATGTACATGCATTCATAGGACATAGTGTTATGACATGCACCAAGACTGTTGCTTAATGTTGATGGGTACAGCCAGCCAGTTCGGGCGAGACGCTGTTAGTCACGCTCCCAAGCTGACAGCGGCCACGCCCATCAGGTCCACCGGAGGACCTTCCGTCTCGCGCGCCTCGGATGCTGAGCTCCACCAGTATGTCCGGGCTTGGTCCTGCAGCTGGGAGCGCAACCATAGCACTCCACACTCAATTGCCATTCAAAGTATTGAATTGCTATATTATAGTCTTAATAAAAATGGTAATAACATAGGCCTACTAGTAATTAAACCTATTTGAGTGACGTAGATGATTAGGCGGCTATTAGCTTGCATCAGCTTAAATGCTTTTCAAAATGTGTTTGTTTAAAAGCGTAGCCGCTACAGCCACAACAGACGATTAGGGCAAAGACAGTAAGCAAAAAAAGGGTAGTTGATTCTGAACATCTTTGCAAACACACACACACACACACACACACACACACACACACACACACACACACACACACACACACACACACACACACACACACACACACACACGCAAACATACACGCACGCGCGCGCACACAGCAACACACGCACACACACTCACACAAAACGCACACCACACCACACACACACACACACACACACACACACACCACACACACACACAACACACACACACACACACCACACACACACACACACACACACACACACACACACACACACACACACACACACACACACACACACACACACACACACACCGTGTCTTAATTATCAAATGCTGAAACATACCAATCATTATCGTTTCTTCTTAGAACCTCTCTATTTGCATGCGTTATGCATCCTTGAGAATACAACTTTACTACATTGGTAAAACTTGGAACTCTAAATCTCGTGGTCCTCTAGCGACCTGACACTGCCACCTACTGTTATGCATATATACTAGCCGATCTATGCGCACACAGTAAGTATCACGCTTGTGTTTTCCCCAAAGCACATTCGAAGAGCATTATCACAGAATGCTGCTGTAACTTAATCAATGCATTATATAGATTTTTTAATGATATAATTATTTATAATATCAATCCTGCTGCTATCTGTCTATCAAACTCAATCTGGAAAAAACGGCGTCACTGCCCTCGAGTGGCCTGCCCTGGACAGTTCCCTTCATAAAGTAGATCATGTTGGTAAATTCGTTGATTAACATTAGAAATCACGAGACAGCAGTAAAAAAAAAAGCGACCAGCAGAAACTCTGTTATCCGGATATTGTGAGTAAGGGAGAAAAGAGGCGTGTGCTGAAGGCCGGGTTATTTCCCTCCTCATGTTTCAATGAAGCATTCAGCCGAAGTTTCTGAACGGGTGAAGATATACAGTTTGGACTGCTAGGAATACAACATGCAATACTTGGATTATTTAATATGTCTATACATCTTCTTTGGTGGTAAGTTTTTCAATACTACAAATTTCACTCTGATTTATGTTAGTGTGAATTATCTTCAGTGGCCACTCAAGTGGAAATTCATCTTTGGTTTCACACTTCTAAACTTAAAAAAGACATAGACACAAAAACGAATCTTTCATTGATAACAATACATAAGATGAGCATAAAACATGAGTGTGGACCTGAAATAACAAACGTTTGGGAGGAAAGAACATGTGTTAAATCGTAAAGACTGAAGCAGTCACTAATATCTTTTTTTTTTCGGATGACAGAAGACGGAAAAATATTTAATATCTTTATTTTTCTTTTTAATTCGTTCTTTCTCTTATTAATGCATGTTTTTCTAGGGACGTGTGTGGACAGCCTAAAGAAACTACCTCATGTGATCAAATATGAAACAATTACGCCTCAAAAACTCTATAAACTATCTCAAACAAGTACAGAACAACAGGTAGGCCTACACTCCCTCATATTTATTCGATTTTTTCTAATCTTTAATTTACTGTTGTCTCTGTCTGTATTCCAATATTTGCCATTGTGTCCCCCTTGTTTCTCTTTATGTCATGTTTGCAGAAAACTCCTCCAATAGTCACATTCTCACTGGCCATAGATGGGCTGAACAGGACTCTCCACTTGGAAAGAAACACGTAGGTTACATGCCGTTAGAAATAGTGATCAAACTGGCCCCTATTTTCGTTTTAAAGCTTCAATCCCATAGCGATTATATGTAATCGGCCACATTTGTTTCCATTGTAGACATCTTATTGGGAGAAACTTCACTGTTGTACATTATTCTGACCAAGGTACTGCAGAAACAACCATACCAGATTATAAGGTAATAATGTCTCTAAATCCATCTATCTTTACATTTTATTATATTACTGTTCGTACGGTGTATATCAGGCTTTTATTTACCCATAGTGTTTATGACTGTTTAAAGTATACATCATAAAAGTAGGCGGAAAAGGTTTATCCACAGGTTAATAAAATATGACCAAGATAAAACCACATGGTAAACTCATGCTAGATTTTGTAACCGTGCTTCGGGTGTGTGGGGCAGGATATCCTGGGGGGTCTAACGTTTAACCTCTCATTAAGTTTCGTTAGAATACACCCATCAGGTCTTCCTGCACACGGCCTACTGAGGCTCTTAATGATCAGATCTGATGTTCAATCAGCCGCTGTATTCTCTGAGAGTAGCATGATCATAGGAGTGTCCACCGCAGAATGCTGTCAGTTATGATTACAAATTACAGCAGCACCTAAATGACTATTGGTCTTTGCTAAGGCAGGCCAATCCATAAGCAGACTTTTGTACCAACATTGTAATAATTATGTTTTTAATTTCTACACGATTGATTGAAGTATATATATTTGGCCTTGTCTCAGTGTCTCTTATTGAACACCCCCCCCCAGGACCACTGCTACTACCATGGGCGCATCGTGGAGGTGGAGGACTCCTCGGCCAGCATCGACCTCTGCTCAGGAATCAAGTGAGTGAAGCGTTCCCAAAGGGGCTTATGTTCAGAATCCATGGTTTACTGCATGAAGGCAGAGCCCAGGTGACCGCTGACAGGACCATCAGGTCTGTGTTGGACCGTCCCTGAAGATCTGTGACCCAATCACCTGCTCACGTTGCCAAGGCGATGGCACCGAGACCAGGCATGTAGGCTTCTGACGAGGACTGCTGCAATGAACCAAAAAACTCTGATAAATCCCTCTCAGTCGTTGTGAACATGGTTAGGGATAGGATAGAATATAAGGAAAAATAAGATACTTTTATTTTTCATTAAATTGAATGAGAATCCTTTTGTACTTTTTACTATTTAGCAGCTCAGACAAACCTTAGAGAATACCATAAGGTCATTAAGGGGCCGGTAGAAATAAGGAGTCTATCAAAGGGATGCCTACAGCTTGGTAGTAGACAGTGGAGATCCAACCCAGTGCCTTTTGCCTTGGGGGACCTTACACCCCACCCAGACACTAAACGGGCATCTCAGTTTGACCTCCAGTGTTCTCTCCGCCGCCACAGGGGGTACGTGCGTATCGAGGACCAGTCGTACCTCATTGAACCCCTCGCAGAGGAAGGGTCGACAGAACAGCAGGAAGGAGAAGGGGAGGGGCTTCACGCCATGTACAACTCCAGACACCTGAGACGGAAGAGGAGCTCCTGTGGCCATGACAACGAGGAGACCGTCTTTGACCACGGGTCGATCCTCCTCCGGACTGTTCCGTCTCAGTAAACCGGTACATTTAAAACGACGGCCAATTGAAACACAGGTTTATGCTAAGACTCAATGAAGACAGATAGTGAGATCTATTGCAGGTTTTGTTTACTGTTTCAATGTGTTTTCAGCCACATTACAGTATTCACCGCACTCTTACGAAACACTTACACAACAACTTCCCCTTGTTGTGTAACATTATTTCAAAAAGCTTTTATGGGCAGCTTTTATTTATTCATAGCTTGTGCAGTTCCTTAATCATGTTGTCTTTTAACAGCTGAAACATAAAAACAAATGAAAGACAGAACATGAAAACTCAACATAAAGAACCAAATATGTGCAACTTTCATTTCATAATTTAGAAAAGCTCTGAGCAGATGAAGTTCCAGATCAGAAGAACCAGAACAGTGGAATTGGTTCTTGTTGTGGACTATGCAGAGGTATGGTTGCTTTTCCCAACGTATTCTCATATTACTGTGATTATAACGGGTCACCCTCAATATTCATTCACATTTTTGTGCTGCATTTCTAGTACAAGAAGTACGGCAGCAGGAAGACTGTCACAGCGAGGATGCTTGCGGTGGTGAACCACGTGGACAAGGTACCAGCTGGGGGAAGCAGGGCTCTCCGGCCCAGACTGTATGAGGGGCTTTTTTACTGTTTACTGTTTAGTTGTTGACAGTTATTAATCCACAGAGTCTTACAGTAAATTCAGAAATGGGCTTATGGATTGACTTGAACTACAAGCAAACCAAAGATAAGTGGTTCGAAATTGTTCAAGGGAAGTTGAATGAAAATCGTCGCTGTTTAAGAGACGCTTTTATCTAAAGCATTCATGAGCTGCTAGGGGTTTTGGGTGTCTTGCTCTCTCCTTGTAAACTGCACCCCTCTGGAAATTAAACCCAGTTCTCTTTGGGCGGGAAGTCAAACACCCCATGCCATCCTGCCCAGAGCCCCATGCTTATGATCCGAGCTTCTTAACGTGGACAGGAGATTCGTCAGTGCTCCCTCTGAAATGTTCTGCTATGGTGTGCAGCTGTATCGTAGCCTGGGTGTCCGAGTGATGCTGGTGGGTCTGGAGATCTGGACCTACGGAGACCAGATAGAGGTCAGCCCCGATCCCAACATCACATTGGAGCGCTTCATGGCCTGGCGCCAGCAGACACTGTTACCGAGGATCAAGCATGACAACGCTCAGTTCATCACGTGAGACCCGCCGTGTTCATCTGTGAATGTGACGTGGATAGGATCCATCTGTACATATTGCTATTAGGGTTATGGTCATGTTGAAACATCTCCCCTCTCTGAATGATCCAGGAAGGTGGATTTCCTCGGCAATACCGTAGGCCTGGCGTTCACCGGTGAAATATGTACCAGCCGTTCTGTGGCCGTCAACGAGGTAGAGAACCAGCGAGAAGCAGCGCATAGAAGCAGATACTAGAGCCAGCCCCCCATCGGCTGACGTTCCCCTGAACGGTACTCATCAGAGCGCCGGACTCATAAGGAACGTGCTGAACCCTTCGTTGGTTGGCTTTCTGTTCCAGGATCATAACGACAACGCCATCGGGGTGGCGACCACCCTTGCCCACGAGATGGGTCACAACCTGGGCCTGTCCCATGATGCTCAAGGCTGCGTCTGCCGGTCCTCCAAGCGCCAGAGTGGGTGCATCATGGCCCCGTCACACGGGTAGGGAGATCACCTGCCTTCTCTGATCACTCAGCACCACACGAGACGCCACAATAAAAGTTACTCCATCCTCAATTGCTTCTCCAGTTAGTCACGGGGGCAATAATACAAGACAATTGACAGTAATAACTGTCCATAGTTTGTCATTTAGAAACACTGAGTACTAGGTATTTAATACCATGATTCTTTTTGATTACTTGAATGCATCTGTCTGTCTGTCTGTCTGTCTGTCTGTCTGTCTGTCTGTCTGTCTGTCTGTCTGTCTGTCTGTCTGTCTGTCTGTCTGTCTGTCTGTCTGTCTGTCTGTCTGTCTGTCTGTCTGTCTGTCTGTCTGTCTGTCTGTCTGTCTGTCTGTCTGTCTGTCTGTCTATCTATCTAACCCTCACCCTCAGAACCAAAATAAGGCAGATTTATACAAATTGTAATTTGGGTCAATTTTTCTATTTTGTCCCCTGAATGAAAAGTCCTGTGACAAAGGACCGTGTGTGTTAGTGTGGGAGTCAGCTTTATGGTATCTTCTTGTGCAGGCAATTCTATCCAGAGGTGTTTAGCACGTGCAGCCTGGACCAGCTCGCCCAGTTCCTGGAGCAAAAGGACCCTGCTTGCCTGCTGGATACCCCCTCTACTGACCGCATCTTTGGCGGCCCCGTGTGTGGAAATGCCTTTGTGGAGCCTGGGGAAGAATGTGATTGTGGCACTGTGACGGTATGTTCATGGGGTGCATACTACTACTTAGTAATTAATGAAGTATTCATCTCAAAGCACCCTAGCCAGTGCACTACCCTTCTTGTCACAGATACAACCACACACACACACACACACACACACACACACACACACACACACACACACACACACACACACACACACACACACCACACACACACACACACACACACACACACACACACACACACACACACACACACACACACACACACACACACACACACACACACACACACACACACACACACACACACACACACACACACACACACACACACACACACACACACACACACACAGGATTCTCCATCTCTCCCATTCACTTATTTTTAGTCTCTTATTTTTGGTCTTTCAGGAATGTAAGAATCCATGCTGTAATGCCACCACATGCAAACTGAACGCAGGGTCCAAATGTGCGGATGGAGAGTGCTGCAGCAATTGCCAGGTAATGAACATGCATGATTGTGCGCACACACACACACAAACACACACACACACACACACGCACGCACGCACGCACGCACGCACGCACGCACGCACGCACGCACGCACGCACGCACGCACGCACGCACACACACACACACACACACACACACACACACACACACACACACACACACACACACACACACACACACAAAATCATATCTCACACTACCATATTATGTGGTGCACAATGTATAAATTCTACACAGTACACGTCTCCCACGTCTCACTTATGAACATATCAAAGCCGGTTCTAGACGGTTTCATCTGAACGTAAATTCTATCAGTATTACAGAACCGAGAGCCGGTTTGCCAGGCTATCTCGGTTCCCTTCCCACAGCCAGGGGCCCTAACCTTGTTCTCTTCCCCCTCTCGGTGGCTGCAGCTTAAGCAGACTGGCACCAGGTGCAGAGTGGTGGCCACAGAGTGTGATATGGCCGAGTTCTGCACCGGCTTCTCAGCCGCCTGCCCCAAGGATGCCTTCACCCAAAACGGCCAGCCCTGTAACAGGGAGAGCGGCTACTGCCTCAACGGACAGTGTCCCTCTCGGGAGCAACACTGCAAGAGACTTTGGGGCCCAGGTAGGGTTTACGTCACGTCAATGTGTTTTGTACGGTAGACCGTCGACCGATTGCACATGACTTGGATTGCCTGCGATCACAGCACTTACTGATGATTTATAATTTATTTATTGTTGTAGATGCTCAGGAGGCATCAGCGCGTTGCTACAGCTTTGCTCGCAAGTATGTTCTCATTTACAAAAAAAATAAGATGCACGTCACTAGCACTCAATAACCCATATTAATGGTACACTGTATGGGGAGATACAACTGTGGATTTCTCTTTGCAGGGATCCAAAGTGTGGGACACTGATGTGCGCAGGAGGCTGGAAATTCCCCCTCACTAAACTACGGACCACTCACTCTGTTCCCAATGGAGATCCATGTTACGAGGCGTCCATAGATTCTAAGGACAACTTCCCAGCCGATTTGGTGAAGATTCCTACTGGGACCAAATGTGGAAGCAACATGGTATGCAGCACAGTGCTCTTCCAGTACGCCCCCACTCAGAGAACAACGCTGAATCCTATCGTTGCATAACAACACCAAGTTGGACCAACAGGGTTGTGTGGGTCAAATGTGTGTGACCAGGTCTTGCGTCTGTGTCTCAGGTCTGCTACGAACAGAGTTGTCAAAACAAGAAGGCGATAGAGAGTGTTTACGGGACGGAGGACTGCTCAGATAAGTGCAACAACCGCGGGGTATGGAAAACTTTTCACTCCGTGTTAACGCTATTCATCTCGCTGTAGCAAGGTCCCACACAGTAAGAGTGACCGACGTGTGTGACCTCTTCCACAGGAGTGTAACCACGAGAGGCAGTGCCACTGTGACCCCGGTTGGGCCACGCCCTACTGTGATGTGAGGCTCACGGAAGGGTCTACAGGTACCGCATGTACTAACTGCTATGTACTAACTGTGCCTACTCGCCTCTGCTTTAATGAGCACAGACATTAATAAGCAGATAGGAGTTAGGCATCTTGCTCATGGATGGCTAAAGTTAGACTTGGGTTTGGCCCTTGAACCCAAATGTATGTAACCAATATGTTTTGTTATACGGAACCACCCTTTAGTACTGTACTCTACTGGAGACCTTATCCACATAAGTAATGTACTGTAACAAATTACAAGACTGTACAGTATCTTATGCTTTGTTTTGTCTAGGTCTTGTTTATGACCTCAGGGAAATGTTTGTGGTTGCCTGTTTTTTGTCTGCACATTCCCGACTATCAATAGCTGCATAGTTCTGTGTGTGTCACACGCTGCTTTGTATCTCGAGATATGTATTCAACGATTTCCATTGCTCATTGCACCCTTTAAAACCCTTTTGTGTGTGCTCATGCAGGGATGGATCCTTCTGTGGTCATTCGGTTTGTTAGTGGCCACAGTGCTGGTTCTTCTGTTTGTCGGGTTCTTTGGAGTAGTGCTGTGGCGTAAAAAGAGGAGAGGCTCCCAAAAGAGGTGATCAAATATCCCCTTGCTACGCTCCGTTCCAACACTGTCTTCTTTTCCAACATTTGCAAATGCTGCAGATTATACACTGACTTGCAAGTGTCACCCATGTCTGATTCGGGGGTATCGTATGTGTGTGTATGTTCCACGCAGACCTCGCCACACCTCCACTGGAGAGGTCAACCCTGTGTTTCAGTCAGGACAGGGAAGCCCCCGTCCCAGGCCCCCGTTGATCGGCAAGCCCAAGTTTGTGACGTCTACGGCTTCTCAAGTCTCTCAACCGGCGACTCCCCCTCTCAAGGGGGGAAAAATACCTAGTAGAGCCGCCCCAGAGGTGAGAACCACCGCCAGTTAGTTTGCACGATCAGGTTAGGAAAAGGTTGATCTAGTGATTAGAAAGAGGATCCTTCATGAGAGTGTCAGCTCTGCTGAAGTGTCCCTGAGCAGGCAGTAGACGCTTCTTGCCGTTACATTTTAAGTCAATGACACCTCTTTTAGTAAAAATGTTTTCACAGCGTCTTTAGAACAGTTCAGTTAGAAATTGCAAATGTGGTATTAAATAAAGAGGACGAATTTCATTGACATGAACTCTGTCTCCACCCAGCCACCCAAGAAAATGGCTTTTGTGGCTCAATCTCCTGGGATCCAACAGGTAGCTGCCACACACTCTGTCTTCATGTGTTCTGGTTCTTGTCTGTTGAAGTTTACTGACAGTTCTTCCTTTCGTTTAGATGGTAAAGCTTTCAACAAGGGTCCCAAGCCAGGATATTGATTTAAAGGTGAAAATACATTTTGAAAATATCAATAGCAAATGTTCTGCTATTTGTATCTACATTTTTGGTTTGTTGATGATTCACCAATTCCAAAGCACTTTATATTCCTAAATGTGTTGATTCAATAATGTATTAATGAATATTCATTCACCTGTTCCATAGAACAAACCGCCCCCACCAGCAAGACCCCTACCACCACTTCAAACAAAACGGTACGGTTATCCCCCACACACACAGACACACGGACACACGGACACACGGACAAACACGTGCTCACTATCTTGTGTATTAAAGTGTTACTTTCTCTTCCTATGCAGGTCACAAAACCAAAGCCCCCAGTACCTCCCAGTAAGCCCACTGGTTCCCCATCCCCATGGACACATAATCAACTGGTACGTACTGAAAGTGGCTTATTTGAAACGGTTCCTTGGTGAATCTGAATTGAAAACACAAAACCTGCAGGATTTATTTTTACCACATTTAGAGTTTTTATTTATGGCCTTGTGAAGCACTTCCTTTTCATTCCCACTTTCAACAATAAAGAAATTCCTTGTGTGAGTTAGTCAGCAAGTAGCTCTGGTTACAAATACAATTAAAATGGTGTTGTGTGTGTGTGTGTGTGTGTGTGTGTGTGTGTGTGTGTGTGTGTGTGTGTGTGTGTGTGTGTGTGTGTGTGTGTGTGTGTGTGTGTGGCTGTGTGTGTGTGTCTGTGTGTGTGTGTGTGTGTGTGCTGTGTGTGTGTGTGTGTTGTCTGTGTGTGTGCTTGTTGTCTGTGTGTGTGCTTGTCTGTGCTGTGTGTGTGCTCTGTCTGGTGTGCTGTGGTGTGTGTGTGTGTGTGTGTGTGTGTGCGTGTGTGTGTCTTCTGTGTGGTGTGTGTGGTGTCTCGTGTCTCTGTCTGCGTGCTTGTGTGTGTGTGTGTGTCTGTGCTTGTGTGTGAGTGCGTGTGTGTGTGTGTGTGTGTGTGTCTCTGTCTGCGTGCTTGTGTGTGTGTGGTGTGTGTGTGTGTGTGTGTCTGTGCGTGTGTGCCTGTCTGTGTGTGTGTGTGTGTGTGTGTGTGTGTGTGTGTGTGTGTGTGTGTGTGTGTGTGTGTGTGTGTGTGTGTGTGTGTCGTGCTGTGTGTCTGTGCGTGTGTGTCTATCTTCTTCTTTCACAGCCAGCCGCCAGAGCTGCTCTGAAGCCTCCCACCCATCTGCAGATGAATGCCCAGAACGGTTGCCGTTCATCCGTCATGAGGAGACCTCGGCTTAGCTGCTTCTTACGTTTGACTCATCCTGCGCCGTGGGTCTTGCTCATTCCTTCTCCGGATCACATCGCACCCGGTTTATGGGAAGCGCTCAGCGGGAAAGCTCCTAACCTCGCAAATTGTGGCTATGGTGATTTTCAAAATTCCTAAGGTTTGTTGTGAGTGTTTTCCTTTCAAAGGCGATGTTCAGAAGGAACACAGAATCTTTAATGTGACGTCCAGTTCAACCGGACGTCACATTAGATGAAACATAGCACGGGGAGGAATAAGAGATTTAATCAGCTGGATTGGTTACTTCTAAATTGGTCAGGGTACAACTGTTGTTATGATTGGTTGACACAGGACTTTTGAGAAGAACAATTCAGACCGTAAAAACTGGAATCTTGCTAAATAGATTGATTGGAGTTAAACAGCAAAGGCAACATTTATTTAAGGCTATTTTTAAGGCTGTCAATCATTTATCTGTCTTGCTTTTTCTACGACTGCATTGCGAGTAACTATGGGATTTCTGTAACATAGACCACCAGAATTGTTATGTTTTGTTTTTTTTCTATGAATGTTTTTTCTATTTGACCCTTTTTGGTGCATTTTGGTTAAAGAGATTAAAAAAAATTAAAGTTCACGATGCCATGCACTATGACCAGAAGGTTTTGCTGGAAGTATTGTACATTTATTTTGATGAAAATTTGGTAGCTTTTGTTTTTACTTTTTATATGACATGATTGGATGCAATAAGTTTCCAACATTAAGTTGAAAATGTATGGTGATTGATGATGTAAAAGCCTAATATAATATGTACAGTATGTATTATTATATTATAATTTAAAATGCAACTGTAAACTGGTTGACTGGGAAAGGGAATAAAATTGAAAAATGTAACATGTTTGAACTCTCTTTGACTTCATTAATCTAACTCGATTATGATCACTGAAATCATTCTCCATGTCCTGTTCATCGCGCCTCGGTTGCGTCAGCAACGGATGTCAACAGACCAGTGGAGGCGATAGCAGCGGGCTACTACCTGCGCGCAGACAGTCGAAGCATCTGAAACGCACCAAATGTCGTGAATTTCATTATGGACCACGAGTTAAGTGAAGAGCAATTGCAGGATTTGTACGCATGGATAGACCAAATACCTCTGTCAAGACCCAAAAAAGCACATTACACACGCGACTTCAGCGATGGAGGTAGCCTTTTGACTTTACTTGAATGAAGGGAGGGGTCGACGCAGATGCTGCCCCTACAATAAAATGTCTCTGTTAACTAAAATACTGTAGTTTGGGTGCAATTGGAGACTTTTGAACACACACTCACACACTTCACTAAAAGTCGTTTGTTTTCAATGAACACCTCCTTTAGTGATGGCTGCCGAGGTTGTAAAGCATTTCTTCCCGAAGATTGTTGAGCTGCACAACTACAGCCCTGCAAACTCCACCCAGCAGAAGATGAGCAA
>OLKM01000044.1:712249-715878 GCA_900291075.1 Melanogrammus aeglefinus
CTGAGTGTTGAGCGGACGTGACTCTTACCTCCTCAGAGGATGAAACGTCTGTCGAAACCGGGGGTGCTTTCAGCTGGAGGTGTCATCAGCACTATTAGAACATCTCACAAATCGCTGAGACTATTTCTACTATTTCCCTTTTTGTCATTTTGTGGGGCTGTGTGTGTGTGTGTGTATGTGTTTGTGTGTGTGTGTGTGTGTGTGGGCGTGTGTGTGTGTGTCTGTGTGTGTGTGTGTGTGGTGTTTGTTTGTCCTATGAATGTGTGTGTGTCTTCACCTGTGTGTGTGCCTGTGTGTGTCTGCCTGTGGTGTGGTCGTCTTGTGTTGTCTCGTGGTTCTCTATGATATGTGTGTGTGTGTATATTACCTGTGTGTGTGTGTGTGTGTGTGTGTGTGTGTGGTGTGTGTGTGTGTTGTGTGTGTGGTGTGTGTGTGTGTGTGTGTGTGTGTGTGTGGTGTGTATGTCGAGTGTGTGTGTGCCTGTGTGCCTCTGTACGTTTGCCTGTGTGTGTTCGGCGCTTTTGGCCGTGTGAAGCGTGTGTGTCTGTGTGTGTGCGCACGTGCGCTAGATCCTGCAGATGAAGGTGAATAGGTTGGCAGCACCTTGTGCACCTGAAGGACATGCGCATCGGGGACCTGACCCGGCATCTGGACTCGTACAAGGCCCAGGGCAGACCCGGCAGACCCTGAGGAACCACGCTTCCACTCACAACTAACACCAGCGACGTCTGCAAAAGGAAGAGGACACCCATAGCATTGCTTTATATGGCTAAGAGAAGTCGATCTACATAAATTATAAAACCAAAACACGTGTGACTCCCTGCATGGCGATGAAGTCGGCCATATGTTATCTAAAAGAAGATTATCAACGAATATGCCGCGTTAGTGTCACGCTTCCTAAATGAAGCAGGCCTACTTGTTGCTATAAGTGGCTGGACGTTCAGCCACGTACAGAGGGCAGCGTTCGATTATATACAGTTTAACATGTTGTGAATAACAAAAAAAAAAGAGTGAAACAGAAACTTTTCATGATATACCGAATTTCTGGATTTAATTTAAATTAAACGGGTGTAAAAGTGAAAAAGAAACAAAAGGGTAACAGGTACCAGACTGAAACCTATTTACGTTCTTAAACCTGAATGTAATACCGTACATTACCAATATTCTTATCAAAGGCAATACCAGGTACTGTGAAATCATTTGTAATAAGTGGCTTTTTAAGCATTGAAAATGTTCTTTAAATGAAATAAATGCGTTACCATACTTGGACATAAAATGTCAGATTCCTGAATATGACGTCTTTGGACTATGCGGAAGATGTCGCTTATATGGGAATTATACAAAAAAGGAAGTGTTACACAAAGTACCGCTTCCATCCTCTAAAACCTCTTACCTCTTTAAAAATTATACGTAAATCGATTGACACTGAGTATTAATTATCAAAGACAAAAAACTATGTGGATGAGTGGATTGAACAAACTAGTATTCACAAAAGGTGAATGCGGAATTGTGACTGGTGAGAGGAGAGGCAGCCATGTCAAGTTCAGACAAGTGCGCCTACCAATGAGAAGACCGATCAAGGCCTGAAGTAAAGGTCGATGGGAGGAGGCCAGTATGTATGATTTACAAGAGGTCACATTAAAACTAAAAAGTGTCCGCACGCGCACGGATTGATTGACTGCTTCCTTCCTTTGTGAACAGCTGACGGGCCAAGTGAGAGGCATTGGGCCGAGGAGTCTGTCTCCCTGGAGAATCAGTACACGCACTCACAAATACACACAAACTGCTTTTGTCTGCAGGGTTAAGATTCAGCTATTTGGGTCAGCATAACAAACAAGAGGCTGTGTGACAGCTTGAGTGTCAAGTCAATCCAAGTCACACTTTATTTCTATAGCACATTTAAAACAACTGAGTTGACACCAAATGCTTTTACAAACAAAATAAAACCATGACATGTACAACAACAATAAATATAACAAAAAAAATCAATAATTAAAATAATAAAAAAATAGTCCAAAAAATAAAATATAGGAATAAAGATGTGTGGTGTGGGGTGTTTTGTGTGTGTGGGGGGAGGTTGGGGGAGTATTAAAGTACATAAAAACTTGGGAGAAATATAAGTCTTAGTTAGACTTAAACACAGTCCATGGTGGAGAGGACTTAATATGTACAGTAGACATTCCAGAGTCGGGGGGCAACAACAGAGAAGGCTCTGTCACCCTTGGTTTAAGGCGTGTTTGGGGATACAGAGAAGATTCTGAGATGAAGACCTAGTGACTTGGAGCGCTGGTACGAAATAAGAGGTCACCTATATAACTAGGTGCCAACCACTGAGGGCTTAATATCAAATCAAGTAAATTGTGAATTGAAACTCTGCCCACCACAGAGTCCAGGAAACGAGTCGTGTAGCGCTACTCAGAGTTAAAAGGACCACGATCAGTACAGCTCACTTTATATGATCTTGCTGCAGTATGGTCAACCTGAATACATTAGGCAGCGTAGTGAGCATGTGAGGTCAGCCAGCAATCTAATGCTCGATCTGACCTAATCAGGTCCTGATATGTATGCAGTGGGCGTGTCCAAAGTATAGACGAGAAGTGCTCTGATTTGGGCGATGCTTAGTGGAGACCCCGCCTGACCACAACTACGTACATGCTTATGAAGATGAAGAGACAGACACCCAGAGAGCCATGACAGTTTCTTACTCTATATTATTGGTGCCGCTCCCTTGTGGCTATGTGTAGAATGTTTGCAGCACTGCGCTTATTTGCTGTCACAGTCCCTCACATGTTGCTGCTGGCTTCCTTGCGAACTCCCACAATACTTTATCACAATACAATTAAGTCTTCCATCTAATTCACTTTGTGGAATTCTAGGTAACTTATTTTTACCTCCAGTGGGAAGTAACTGCGCAAGGCCTGCAACCTTGCAAGTGTTGCTCTGATTGACAGTTGAACTCGTCGGTCTGGGTCGGGTTTCCCTGCCCTATCCCGAGCACATGACTCGGCGGTTTTATTGAAGGGTAGAATCTGGGAGAGAAGCCCATCAACTAGCACTACCCATGGTTAACTTAATAATGAAAAACCATAATCATACAGGTCTCTGGGCACACATGAGATGGTTGTTTTTACAATTAAGACGTGTGGAGAAAGTACCAGGAACAGTCAAAATCCAGTCAAATGTATTCTTAACAGCTCTTTCTTACTCAGTTAGTCAGCAAACAAAACTGACCACTGAAATCACCAAGTTTATTTTTTCCCGGCCTCTTGTCAAATCTGTTTAAAGGTTGAAGCATATTTGAATGCCGCAAAGAAAGAGAAAAACAAACCCCATAAGTAGCTAGCTAGACCCTACAAGTGCATGACTGCACCAAAAGTGTGGGGGCGGAGCCAGGGTTAGGGGAGGAGCCATGTGTTAGGGGCGGAGCCAGTGTTAGGGGAGGAGAGAGAGGTTCGTAATCTTGAGGAAACGAAACTTAACATCGAAAAACAAAAGCAACCGCACGCTCGAAGCTGTTCTCCCGCCGTCAGGAGATAAAATAAACGCATTTTGGACAAAAAAAAAAAGTAAGCAATACAGTAAGAACAAGTAAGGAAACCAGCCCCCAACTTTGAGAGCAGTTTAAAACC
>OLKM01000045.1:0-2500 GCA_900291075.1 Melanogrammus aeglefinus
AGGGGTGGTGGTGGTGGTGGTGGTGGTGTTGGTGTGGGAGTTGGAGTAAGCAGTGATCTGACTGGGGTGGAGGTGACGATGCTGTTGGAGGTGGGTGGCGATGAACTCAGTGGTGGAGGTGGAGGCGGGGGTACCTGCCAATCCCACCTGTCATCAAGTCCCCATGAGAGGTCTTTGACTGGAGACTCCCTGTTGGATTGATGCCTGGCTCAGGGCCCAGGCAGTGACAAATGGACCCCTGGAACTCAGCAGTCATGGAGGGCTGGGCAGTGGGGGGGCGGTTCTGACAGCTGGCTCCGCCTCACTGCCCTGACCCTGAAGCCTGCTGGGATGTGGATGTCGGTTCACTATGTTTCTCGAGAGGCAAATTCATCAAAAGTTTGTACCTGAAATTACGTAGGATTGATATTGGGTGTAAAAAATTGCCACATTTGTATACTGTATGATATCAGCTGATATATGTGGATACATATATATATATATATATAGATAAATATATATATATATATATATATATATATATAATATATATATATATATATATATATATATATATGTATATATATATATATATATATATATATATATATCAATATATGATATATATATTATATATATAAAAGTATAGGTATGCGTTATATGTAATAAACATATACGAATATGTGGAATCAATGGATATCATATTTAATATGAAAACCAGCATATGTATAAAATGTGAATGAAAAACGTTATTTGACAATAATCTTAAACAATGAAATATGTATTCTGGTGGAGTGCTCATATTACTTCTATTCTTATTACTACTATGATAGGGACTCTTGTAGCTCAACCTGTGCTAAGCTATATGTAGCAATATGGATGTTATGATTGTGATATTTAAATTATCGTTTTATTCTTTGATTGATTATTGATAGTCAAAGTATTATGAAATGTCTTTGTTTACACAGTGCACACAACCGAGTACACAGTACACAGCAGTAGAAGTACCCAATGTATTTTATTGTTAAAAAAAGAAAGAAAAAAGTGACGATCTAATGAAAGGTTTTTTTATTTAAAGTACACTTACGACGTATCGATCAGTTGCCTTTCTCTTGTGTTTTGAGTAGCATTTGTTTTGGTGTTTGTGGAGGTTAGTTTATCCAAGTTCTTCTGGGTTCAAATTCCAAAACAACAGCTGATGAGACCTGTGCAGGTCTAGTCTTATCAGTGGCGACAGGCCATGTAGCCTACTAATAGGCTACCCTATGATTTAGTCAAAAAGGTCAAAACAAACAGTAGAAAGCACTCTAAACCATTTCCAAGTACTGTAACGTATCTGACGTACTAGCAAGAAAGGTAAAACGCAAAATATTTGTTAAAAAAATCCATTTGGTAATTAATCCTGTACCTATGCATTCACAATGTAAAACGAATGCGCTTATTTATTTATTTGATCTATTTGAAACCTTTTCAATGTTTATTATGGATTACAATACGAGGATGTCCATGATGCTTTACAATCAGAATGAGTTTTTCATCGGTTTCACCCAATAAAGCCCAAAGACAGCCGCCCCCCAACAGTGCAGCTCAGCCCAGTCCATCTGTATCGAGTGGCCCCTGCCAGTACTAGACCCCTGGAATGACAACCGCCGAGCCAGCCCAGTGACTCCTGGCTTCCCCTCTGATTTCCCCAGCGGCTTCCCGGCATGCAAATATCAATGACCTGCCAATCAGTCCACGGCTCATTTTCTTCGACCCCAATCCCCGCCAAACAGCTGTTGGAAAAGCCGCACCATTATTGACTCTGTTGTTTGTGAAGTGTCCTTTGAGTGTACTTCACTCTGCCAGTTTTCAGACTCTTGGGGACGTTTGTGTGTTTTTCGCCGTCGGTTTTTGCCACAATTTCCCTGGCTGTTGAATTTATTATGAAGGCTTTTTCGTGTCTCGCTGCCGCATCCGTTGGGAAGCGCATCTTGATAATGCTGTCAGAGGGAACGGCGTGTGTGTGTGTGTGTGTGTGTTTGGAAACCTTGTCCCGTTTCCGTTGACCAAAAAGAGGTCTGACACCTCACGCGCACACAGGAATGAGATCAAGTGTTTTTACGAGCTGTTGGGAGTTGTTGGGGTCGCCGGGGGCCTTGGGTCACGCCGAAGACATTTTTCACTGCAACGACCGCCTGCGTAGCAAACAGACCATTTGTTACATGACCACAAGGTTACAAAGAATCTGCGTGGTATTCACGCACGCACACACGCACACACGCACACACACACACACACACACACACACACACACACACACACACACACACACACACACACACACACACACACACACACACACACACACACACACACACACTGTTCAACAGTATCACAAATAGATCACGTGATACACAAATGCACAGTAACCAGTAGACTGTGTTGTACACAAACAGACTGTGTTGTACACGAACACAAGGTTACAAAGAGTTTGTGTGGTACTCACACACACACGCACACACACTCACTGTTAACCGGT
>OLKM01000045.1:7500-22500 GCA_900291075.1 Melanogrammus aeglefinus
AAAGTAAAAGCAACACTTGAATAACAGTATTGTACACTTGAAGTCTGTTTTGTTGTCGCTGTCATTGTAGTGGTGGTGGTGGTGGTGGTTGTTTCAGACGATCGCTCCACCATGCGCCAAGGCTGATGCATTAAGAAACCTTTGGGGGAGCGGAGAATCCAGAAGCTGAACCGTGGGACCCCGGTTTGAACCGGCTGTCCACTGCCTCCCAGATGCATGGCGATGATGAGGGAAGTGACCCAGTTGTTTGAGGGAGATATGAGAGGGGCTGGGACGACACTTATAACTACGAGACGTCTTCTGATGTGCTGTTGTGGTTCAGGACGGGGAGGGGCAAGGGGGCAGGGGGCTATTCTATACTTTACTTGTTTTATATGGCCCTTCAGATTCCAGAGAACGTATAAATTAACAAAGTAGAAGCGATATTTAGACACATGGGGATGGCTGGTGGCTGGCGCTGGGGGTTATATCGGTGTACAATAACTCACGTGCGGCTGTGCAGAAAACAACTTGTTAATAGACAAAACGGAGGGGGGGGATCTTTGAGTGTCAGCTCTTGATTCGACCCACGAGCTTGAGCAGAGCCCAGACTGTTCTTTTCAAGTAGAGATCCAGTCCAAAACTAAAAATAATAAAAAGGCATTTCTTACATATTTAAGCTTGCGCTACCAAATTATCTGGGAGACACATGGTCAGATCTACAAAGGATTAGGACATCGGCAAGTTCAATTAAAAACTTTTCCCCCCTAATGTGCGCGCGAACGAGGGATGAATACGTGTAATGGAAGTTCTTTCACTAGACAACTACACAAGGATTTGTAGTTGTGCGTAGTTGGTGTGTATAGGCCACAAGTACAACAACATAGTATTTTACCAAGCTTTCCAGCCATCTAGCTTTACCTATTCCACTCATTACCTCTGATCCTTCCAAGCTAAAATGCAAACAAACTAATAATAATAATAATACAAAGTAATAAACTATGAAATAGACACCGTCCGGTTTTTCTTGAAATCAACAGATTAAAAAGAAAAAAACAAAACAAAAGAAATCAAATCAATCTCTTCGGTATGGAATGGAACTTTTTCTCTCTCTTTTTTTTTTTTTTTTACAGTAGCAAAAACATTGACTTTTTATTAATATTCGATGATATTTCCGTTGATAATGTCCTCGTCGAGAGGGCTGGCGCGGGCAAAAGGGAAGAGGAGTCACCCCCGGTCCCATGCTCCAGGTGGGGACCACAGAATGAGACCGTCGTTGTTTCCCCGACCCATCATTAAACAAAGAAGCAGGTGGCTAACCGTACAGAACGCCTCTGCCCCGGGGCAGCCCTCGCCCTGCATGTGAATGTTGGACCGTACGCCAAATCCCTCCCCCTCCAGCTCCACCTTACAGAGCAGACCTTCAAACCACAGGGGGGTGGAGGGCGGGGGGGGGGTCCGGCGTCCGGCCTAATAAACCCATACGCAATACAAAACCTCTGCCCAACCCTGGAGGCACGAGCACGGCGCTTTGTTTGGAGAAAATAGCAAGAAGGAGAAGCAGCAGCAGAGGAGGAGGAGGAGGAGGAGGGAGGAGGAGGAGGAGGAGGAGGAGAGGAGGAGGATGAGAGGAGGAGGAGGCACAGGGGAGGAGGAGGAGAGGAGGAGGAGGAGGAGGAGGAAGTAGAAGCAGAGGGTCTCCCATCAGATAATCGCGGGTCACGTGGTGAGGGCAGGGGGAGGCGTATCCCCCTCTGAATGACTTGGGAGTGTTGAGGGGTAGTTCTCTGAGAGGGGGTGGGTTGGGTGTCGGGGGGGGGGGGTGGGGGGGGGTGCATGGGTCGGGTGGGTGGCGGGGACCCCTCTTTTTAAAAGGTCTTCCTGTGGATGGCGCGCGCCCGGTCCTCCTCGTACTCCCTCTTCGACACCCACATCTTCTTGAAGGTGTCCAGCGACGCTAGGATGGAGCCGCTGTGGAGGAGGAGGCCAGACGACCATTAAAGGGCGCGTCAACCACCAAACGAAGAGCCCGCCTCTGGCCACGGGGTGAGCCAATCAAAAGAGGGACAAACCCACTGCAGTCCTATTGGCCGGCATTCCATGTGTGGACTATGGGGGTGTCGGCTTATATCCATACAAGATAAGACGCACTTTTATTCACAGGAAATTAAGGCGCCAGGCTAATCATAAGAATTAAAAATGAGCTATAATTACAATATACAAAGTACAGCCAAGCCAGTGGGGGGTTGTGTGGGGTGACAGTCTTACCCAATCCATGTGGAGTAGAGTCGTTCTTGAGGAGCGGAGATCTGCAAATTAAATCAGAGAGCTGCTGATTACACACTTCGGGGCTCCGCTAAGCCCATTAGCAGCCGACGGATGTGGCGGAGGGACAGGTGATGCAGAACAACACAATAAAATGAGCGAGGAGACGTAGCGACGCGCCGCGAGCAGGGTGGTGCCATCAGGAAACAGGGGTTTAGGGGTTCGGGGTTCTGAGGGGACTGGCCACAGGGGACTCACCTTGATCTTTACATCTTTAGGCGCCAGCTTCTTCACCTCCGTTAGTAGCCTTTCTCCAAAGCCTGTGGGGCGAGATCCCATCAACGCTTTGTTTATTAAAGTGAAACGTATTCATTCAACAGACATCAGAGCACCCCTTCAAGTGGCAAAGCCTCATTTGTGATTTGCTCTCAGAGATATTTCTTCTTTAAGCAGCCCTTTCATAACCAATATTAAAACTTAACGAAAAGGGAAAGGAAAAAACTAAAGTACCCCCAAACACCGCCCTAAAAAAAAGGCTTGTCCTGTTCTTTGGACATCGCCGCTGAAACCCTGGGGAAGGAAGGAACCCAGAAGAACAAGGGGTCCGTCATGCCCAGGGGGGGGGGGGGGGGGGGGGGTGGGTGGGACGGGCAGACACCCACCTTTGATCAGGGTGGTTCCTCCGCACAGCACGATGGTGGAGTAGAGCGTGCGGCGCAGGTCCATGTCCGACTTCTGGATGGAGTAGGCCAGCACCTCATGTATACCGGGACTCTCGTCTCCGATCAGGTCGGGTCTGAACAGCAGCTCGGGAGCCCTGAACCGGGCCGGTCCGATCTACGGGGGGGGACGGGGGACGGGAGCTTGTCATGGCAGCTGATCTTAAGGTGTATGATCGATTGCCGCGGTCATGTGTCAGAGATATTTTTGAAGATTCTAATGTTTTTCTAATCAGTGACTGGTTAAGCCTTCACTTAAGCGTTAATCTGCCAAACCTTAGAAAAGCTGTATTAAAATAGGATTAGATCATCACTGTATGCTGATATCACAATTTATCGTTTATTCTTCTCCTACTAGACGGCGTTGGAGAGGGCTGTTTGGTTTGCAAATGCATTCATTTCAATAAACTCTCCTTATTCAAATATGTACTTTCATTTGGCGACCTTCCTAGAAATCACACTTACGTTTAATGAGCTTCCATCGGGTAGAACGTACTGCGCCTTCTCTGTCTCCAGCGTCTCGTCCTTCTGGGGGTTCAGTGACAGGTAACAGGCTCTCTGTACGAGGGGAACACACAAAAGACACTATGGAGCAAACCACGAGACCCAATACCTGGGTAAACAAACAAAACCACCGCAAGGTCGAAAGAAACACGTCGAGGGAGAAGACGACAAAACATCGCCAAACAAACAGAGAGAAGGTTAAACGAAACAAGATAAAAGTCGGGCGAAAGTCTCCAAAGAAAAGAAAATGAACAAAGACAAGGGGAAAGAAGTCTCCAAAGCAGAAGGTAAGCAGAAACCACGTCAAGTCCACGGAAACGCAACCGAAAACGAAAACACACACACACACAAACAGCAAGAATCAGTTAAAATCAACACAAGGGTCAACTGAAAGCCTCAGACAGCCGGATAAGAAACCCTAGCTAAAACCCTCTAGAGGCGGGGGGGGGGGGGGGGGGGGTCGTACCTCTTTGATGGTGCGGACCACCTCAAACTCGGCCGAGGTGTTGAAGTTGTAGCCCTCCTTGCGGAGCAGCAGGCGGAGGTAGCGTGAGACGTCGCGCCCGGCCACGTCCACCCGCATGATGGAGTGGGGGATGGCGAAGCCCTCGTAGATGGGCACCACGTGGGTCACGCCGTCCCCGGCATCCAGGACCACGCCAGTGGTCCGGCCCGTGGCGTACCTTCAGAAGGGGGGGGGGGGGGGGGGGCAAGTTTAGATGGGAGAATGGACCGACTGAACAGTGCCAACAAGATAATAAATACATCAGCCACAGTCGGAGGAGAAGGGTACCTTGTTCAACATTGTGTCACAAGTTGCATGCACGATTGTGTCGTTTAAATGTGCCTTCAAAACTAACTGTACTGTAATGGCCGTAGACCTGGCATGGGCATAGGAAGAGCCTTACATGAAAACAATATGACAAAATAAAATGAGGTTTCCATTTAATAGGCACTATACGGTGGATGGTTTAGGGAATGCAGGTCCTTTAGTCCCCCTAGCCACTACAAAGACTAGCACTAGTATTTGCTGACTACTAGCGTAGAGTGCACATTCAGGAGCAGGCAGGGGAGACAGCTTGTTCATTCTGACAGACCCTGACAGACTGCTGACATGCCCTTTGGGCGGGTAGACACACACCACACCACTTGAGCAAACTTTGTTGACATTTTGTCACTACGTTGAAGTGTTGACTGTTGTTGATGCCATGAATGAAATAATAATTCAGGGCAATTATAATAACCGATGCGCAAAGCAATCAGAGCTGAAGGGTCTCAAACAGTGGTGTTTGCACAGCTGTATTCCAATTTGGTCAAATAAAAGTAAACATGGTCGTTAGCGTTTTTCATGGATATTTCCGCTTCTAGTTTCCTCAAATGCCAAAAGCAGACAAACCACAGGCTCCGGAACAGGCACTAGCACAACAAGCTGGATGCATGACTAAACCTACTTCGTAAATGAAATGTCAAATCGCTTTGATTCATTTTGAACACCCCCGAATGTCAGCGGCCCAGGTCAACTCATCAACACCACTTCAGTATTTCCAAAAAGCATTTATCTAATAACAACACAACACAACCCAACCATTGGCAGATCACACTGAAACTAAGTTAAACTGCACCATGTTTGCGTGCGCGTTCCGAATTTTAAAGATTTTGCATCAGGTCTACAATCCCCTTTCATCAGCTGCCTGCTACAATCTGCTTTCTGCTACTTTCTTCCCTTGCATGGATATGCATGTCTTAAAGCAGGTGTGAAAGAACTTTTTCAATGCAATAACATGAATAACTAGAAAATGCATTTCCTGCAGAAAATGCGGTGAGTGCTGTAGTGCAAAGTGAGGTTGAAAATATTTTTTAATTAAGCCACATAGATTAAGACACAAAGAAAGGTTAAATGGCTTAAATCAAGTGAAGGGATTTGAACAAAAGTTCACAAGTCTAAATGGAAGTAAAAAATGCACACCATTTAACGAAAATGTAAATGGTTGGAAACAAATAAAGTGACAGCTAAATGAAAAGCACAAAGCAATGCAATAAATGCAGAAATGTAAAATGAACTGAACTGAAGAATCTGAAAGGTCAAATGTATTGCCCTGCACTGCAGGTGTGCGTTTGTGGTTAAGAGAATAGCGAGCCAGTGCGTGATTAAAAGTAGCCCAATAGAGTGTGAAAAACCACCCAATCTGGCAACACTGCCTGAACCTATAAAAATATCCCAAATTGGCGGGAAAAACTGCCCAATCTGGCAACACGGTTGAAGGTCCTCGTGCTCCAGCATCAACGTAAATCAATGAGACCAACTGATAACGAAGCCGGTATGAAACTAAAACTGTGATTCTGAAAAATGTTTAAATAATATCGAAATTCAGGTTGGATATTATTGACGATACAAGCGTGTACATTTGTTAAATGGTTTGAACGAAGGTAAACGGTTGAAAAATGATTGAGTTACGATGTCTTAAGAAGTAGGTGTTGTAGAATGGGCAGACGTCTTCAATGAAAACAGCTGAAAATGAAGCCGGAATGAAACTAAAACTGTGTTTCTTAAGAAAGTTTAAATAATATCGAAAATCCGTTTGGATATTATTGAAGATACAAGTGTGTACATTTGTTAAATGGTTTGAACTAAGATAAACGGTTGAAAATGGACTTAGTTACGTCTTAAACAGTTGAAGTACCGCCGTCCTCCCATTGACTCCCATGTTAAAAAATAGATAATATTTTAAAAAGTAGAATATCTTAAAAAGTATAAAATATTAAAAAACCCTGAAAAGAAGCGCAAGATTCCAAGCTATTCTGAATATTTTAAAATTGGAATGGAGTCTCTAGGTGAAAAATTGAGCAAAGTTTGTAGAGAATAATAAAGAAAGAAAGAATAAAACTTATGAAGAATAATAGTTGAGCGCTGAATGCAGCACTCAACTCACTCATTCTCATTTTCACGGCTGAACGGCAAAGTGTGAAGCAATTAATGCCAAGGTCGCCAGAATACAGCTCACGCAGACAGACAACAGCCGCGTCCGGTGTGCCAACTGTGATGAAATGATCCATTGGGCATTTGTAAGCATTCAATGGTGCTGCTGTATGATTCCTTCACCCCTAGCTCTCTACACGGAACTATGACAAATATATGCATGTATTTAAATCAGCATGCATAATAGGGCTGTGGGAACGAAATTCAGGAGCTGAAAATTATTATAATAGTGAGAAAAACATATACCATTTGAATGCTAAAATTATGAATGGCTTACATAAGCGAATCTCGCCCTTCTCGCCTTGGCCTTCCCGCGTGTGGAAACGAAATGCTTGCCTCACGTCACGACGGACGAACAATAAAGTGTTCACGCATGCTCAAAACTATATACACCACGAATATAAAGCATATTCCTATTAGAATCAGTGAAAAGACGACTGGAATAGTCAACCAGTACAGCCTCGTGGAGATGTGCTTCTGCGCCGTCCATACACCAAAACATTTGATGTATTTAGAGGATTCAATTATACTGGAGTTTTACTTTTTCAATCCAACTGTTGAATAGTGTAGCGAATGGCTTTTTCCGGATGAGGGGATTATGACAAATGGGTGTTTTGGAGATGTTAGTTTCCCTGTTCCTAATAAAATAGGCTAAGCTTTTTCGTAGAAAGTTGGTATCCAAAACGAACCTGTTGCGATACAACAGCCACCTGTATACATCTACTGAGGTGCAATTACACATTTGCTTGTGGCTGCGACCGCCATCGAGATGAATGATCAATACATATAACAGATAACGATAATTATAGGTCTATGATTGTAGTTTACCATTACGGATGAATGATCAATACATACAAAAGATGGCAATCATTACAGGTCTATGACTGTAGTTTACCACTATGGACGCAGCAAAAAAATACTGTGTACCCTCATGTACTACGACTTGTAACGCGACTATGACCAAGATACCCAAATGTGATGGTCTATATGTATATATACATATAAAAATGTGCAATGATGTGTAAAATATCTACCTCGGTACAATTAATGTCACCTTTTCGCATAACGGAAATCGTGTTTTATGTGTACAGTCCCATTAAAGTCAACGATTTGTAATTTTATTGTCGTGGGCTAGGGTTTGAGCATTTAACATTTGAATATCATTTGAATAACACAACAAGGAAGGAGTCACAGCACAAATACGTAATATACCAGCTACACATTATAAACATGCGTAATATATACACAGCGGAGGTTCTTAACCTTTATGCACGTAATTTAGGCTCTACCTTTCCCGTGACCCTCAGGTTAAGAACGGCTGGTAGAGACAGAGACAGATGAGCAGGTTCCCATCACTTACAGGCTTAGCACTGCTTGCATGGAGATGAAGAGGGCAGGAACGTTGAAGGTCTCAAAGAACACCTCTGCAGCCTTCTCTCGGTTTTTACTGGGATTCAGTGGCGCCTCCGTCAGTAGTACAGGGTGCTGCACGGAGGAGAGGACACACACACACACACACACACCTTTTTATTAGTTTGAAATGACTGATTGTGATTGAGTAGGGAGGAACTGCACTGACTAGCACTGATGACAGAGAGGACAGGTACACCTACAGATGAGGAAGGAAGAGACTGAAAAGGACCTAAAAGAGACCTTGAAAAGAGGGACAATTTGGGATGAGGACATTATCAAAAAACTTCTCGGGGAAGAGATGTTAAGAAGATACCTTTGGACTAAATCTGGAACAGAGACTTGATGAAGAGGCATAAGAACGCGACCATGGACTAAATATAAATATGTTATAGACTATGAATGAATATGGAATATATAGAATATGAATGTTACAGGAAAGGCGACTCTCAGCTATTTTCCAAAATAGAGAGTACTGCTTCATATGGGTGTTCTGAAAACAAATCTCTTTCTCCAACATAGGGGCCAAAGTGGAGCGTCACCCCATGAGGTAAATAAGGCCCTACTAGTTTAGAAAACAGGTGACTGGACATTTCCCCTTTAAAGGACCATGGCATGGAAAAGACAATGAGGTAGAAGACTACGGTCAGTAAAGAGCCTCTCCGAGCGACGAGGAAGGGCTTTAGGAGAGACTGTCAGGAGCCCCCCACCTCCTCAGAGAAGGTCTGCAGCTGCTCCTTGGAGTAGACATACTGCCAGATGCGCTCCATGTCGTTCCAGTCGTTCACGATGCCGTGCTCCATGGGGTAGCGCACGGACAGCAGCCCTCTGTGTTCCTGGTGGGGCAGGGAAACACACAGGGACACACACATAAGTCAATACGAATTCAATACGAGTGTTTGTTGCGAGGAGTACAAGCCGCTGTTGCCGTGGTAATATATATATATATTTTTGCGATTTTTAAATATAAATATCATGCTGTTCATTCATCCCCTCATAGCACTCTTTCTCCACGACATTCTCGTTCACACAGGCATACGCACACGAACACGCACACACAGAGACAAGCGCGCATTCATGCCAGTGGTGCGCGCGTACACTTATAAACAGCTGATTCACCCGCTCCTCCTCTCAACGCGCCTATCAAAAGGAAAACCCGGAGCAGCTGGATGTTTGTCACAGATTAGACGCTTCACCAAAGTTTAGTATGATATACTGTGCTCAGAAACACCTGCCCAAACCCAGAAAAGATAATGTTAGCCCTTATGAACTCAACGTTATTGATATTGAACATCCCGTACCCTAAGTCAGCATAGATAACGTTGGTAAGGCAACAAACGATGCGATTAATATGAAATGGGGTTATAGTTCAGATAGGCTACGGTGTTAGACTGGGTACCCCCAGTCCGTTCTGCTGACGATTTGAATTTGCTCTGCAGCAGGGGCTGGAGAGCAATACATTTCTTTCCGTTTCCGATCCGCTTTTACTGCAGCCAATCACCAAGCTGTTTTTTCCTGGGGCGCTATTGGCTGGTTTAACACAATGACGTCGGAGAAAGCGATTGTTGCAATCGAATCGATATCGATTGGTTGAAGGACTATTATTATTTTTATTACAACATTTATATTGTCACATTATACTATTGATTTTCCTTCACACAAAAAGTTAAATACAGGATTCCTCGTCTACCCCCCCCCCCCCCCCCAAAGTTTCCTCGTCTACCCCCCCCCCCCACACACACACACACACACACACACACACACACATTGCTTTCCGTCTGTGGAAAACATTAACATTTTAGAAGCTTAGGAAATGGAGATGTGAGAGGGAAAACAGTAAAAGTCTTAAAAGAACACGTCTATTTTTGAACGTTGTTTTATTTTTTATCTTAACCTTTAAAGTTTGTCATTAATAAAAATGTCTGGAGTTGATGTAATATATTGAAGTTACCATTTTATGCATTACTCACTAAGCACAATAGAAAGAACAGAAAGGAAGTAATTAATTGTGGGTAATCCGAGGTCATTACTAGGGAGCAATACATAGCCCCGCAATTCATCTGCATGATGAATTGCGGGGCTATAGATAAAAGTATGAAAGCGACAGCATTTTAATAGAGTAGGAACAGTACTTCTGCCTTGGGTCCGATGAACAGATCTCCCTCCAGGGCTCCTGCCATCACGCGCACATGCTTGGGTCGTCCCACACTGGAACGAACAGACACACACACACACAAACACACCGAGTTAATGATCTGATAATGATATTATTATTTTTATGCATAATTAGTAAATGTCATCTTGCTCTTAGGAAAGGCTGTTTGGGAAGTCACTCACTAGTTTGGGAAGCAGTACTTTGGGATCTGGTCACCTGCAAACCCAGCCTTAATAACCCCAGAACCCTAGAAGGAAGGAAAAGGAAAACAATTTAAACAGTGTTTTTAAGACAAACTATAAAATAGTGAAATATGTACAGTGGGAACAGATTGTGTCTGTAAACTATGTATTTAGTCTGTGAAGGAGAGTCATGATGTAGTGAGTGGGGAGTCATAAGACACAGCCTGGGGCCACTGGTCATCAACCAGAATCCTGCTCTTTTTCACAAGTCACAGTCTTCAATTGTAACAACGGTTGCCAAATAACATGATCAAAAAGAATTTACAGTGTGCCCAGGACGGTCACGGTTTTAAAATATAACTCAGGAATGCACCAGGGTTTAATTTGTATCATTTATAGATTAATGTCCAATGTCTGACAAAATAGAGAATGTTCAATCTTGCATAAAATATGTCTGTGTGCTGATAAAGATCAACCTGTCCTCTCTACATAATCGGGAGCTAGCAACAACCAGCCTAATGCATCTGCTAGCGTTAGCAGGAGTAGTTAGCTAATATTGCTGCTATGTCAATCCCCAGAGATGATGAATAATCACCACTTGGACTGAACGTTAAGGGGACATGGGGCGGGATAGTGTCACCACCACTGTCGTGTTGCAGGCACAAGCAATATAAACCATAATTCTGAAACCGGTGCGCTAACCCCGCTAGCAGAGCAACACAATAAGCAGCTAACGTTAGCGGCCTCAGTTAGGGTGTGGATGAATGACATCATCAATACTCACATTATCAATCACAACGGGCTGGTTAGCTAAAATGTCATAAGACTCCATGACGGAATAGTTATTTAAGATGTTTTTCTATAAAAATGCGTTTTATTTCCTTTGCAGTTCGGCCTTATAATCATTAAAAACGTCCCAGTACTGTAGACTCGGATGTCTGGTCGCCGCTCCTTTGCTGTGTGGAACCGCCTACCACAACAACCCAGGCCAGCGAGGTATGACTGACACACCAAACAGCCAATCGCAGGGCTCTATATTGACGTCCACGTGCTCACTGTCAAATCCCAGATCCTTTAGCGTCTTCCTTAGTATACAGCCATGGAGGTCTACCCGTGGATGTACGTGTACCATACGAACGGTCTTCATTATTTTCTTAGTTTCTCAGTCAAACACTAATATATTATAGAATCAATTAGCATGAAGCCATACCCTTTTTTAACAAAGAGTTTTGAATAATGAATCCACTGTGTGCAGTTTGTCCATAACACACTAGTAAGGGCGGATGACAGATAGATACTTCGATTAAACTATGATTATTTGGTTGCCACAAATGATCAATGAGGGTTGTCATCATTAAAATAGGAAGAGAAAGGGAGATCATGCTGGGTTGAGTTGTATGGTGTTCTTGTTAACTTTATTATTAACTTATCGGTCATTGTGATCAGTCAAATGTTGCTCTCCATGTCGATTATTTATGAGCCATAGCATTTTAACACACCCAAACCAGAGCCGTTTAGAGAGGAAGTCTCTCTAAATAGCTCTGACCTGAACCATCCAGAGTGGAAGGCGTGGGGACCTTCGAAGCGGTGGGACGTGTAGGCTTAGAGGAAAATGAAACTGCCCTGTGTCCAATCACAGTCGAGAGTCTACGGAAATACACACACTGAACTCCAGTAAGTACGCCTCGTACGTTTGTCAATATCGATACCAATTTCGATATTACGCCATCCAGATACGCAGCATTAGAAGAAGTTTACGGTCGTGTGTGGCTCGGTGATCCGCCGGTTAGTCGGTGTGTGTGTCTGACAGCCGTAGATCAGCTTTTGTGGGTCTTTAACATGCATGTTCACCTGCTAGCTGAGGGAGCTAACCTTCATTGGATAGACGTGCTAGTGCTAGTTTAGGTAGCTATCCTTCATTGGATTGATGTGCTAATGCTAGCTGTTACTTAACGATTGGACGTGCTGTAACTATTATGACATGATTAACTGTGAAGTGTTTGTGAGGATTTGTTGTCATCGTGATGTATCATGACTTAATTTACTATAAAGTTAATGTAAAAACAAAGCAAGAAAACGGAGGAGGCTGAGGTTGGTGATGCATGTTTTTACTCATCCTTCTAGTTATGAGTTCAACTTTGTGTTTTGGTTTCTGTTTGACAGGTTGTGATGATATCTTGTCAAGTTGGTTACCGCTGTCTACTCCCGAGCTTGTTCTGCCATTTGACTGAAATCAAGTCGTGGAGACTACGGAGATAATGGCCTGTGCAGCAGCAGTGGTGGAAGAAGTACCTGAAAAGTGAGTTCCTTCACTAATGCAGTTTATTCAGTTTCAAAAACCTATATAGTTATCAAAGAGCTGATAATTTTGTTCGTTTTTTTGTTGGTTTTAAATGTCGGTGTCTCTGTCTCTGTCTCTGTCTCTGTCTCTCTGTCTCCCTGTAGACACTGCTGGGTCTGTTTTGCTTCTGAGCGAGAAGATCTACATGCAGAGTGGGTTAACCCATGCAGGTGTAAAGGCTGCACAAAATGGATCCATCAGTCTTGCTTGCAACGGTGGCTGGATGAGAAGCAGAAGGGGAATAACGGGGGACCAGTGAACTGCCCACAATGTGGTACAGAATACCGCATTGTGTTCCCCAAAATGGGTGAGTGCGGACACATTTGATTCAAATCAGTATTTGGTAGAAATGTAGTATTCATTCGTCTTAAGAAATTATGCAGAGATGCACAGCTTTGCTTTTCCATTTTTTGTGATTGACCAGAATAGCATTACAATGGGAAGACAGATCCACATGTTTCTGTAGATGCTGTCAATCATTTTTTATTTCTTTACTTTTATTTTTCTTTATGTATTTTTGTTTGTACCTTTTTATGAACTCGTAAGCAGAGGTTGGTTATACAACTTTTTGATGAATCTATTTATTGTGACAGCATGACTCAATGTTTACGGTCCCTTCCCCTCCCTCCCCCAGGACCGTTGGTCTATTCCCTCGAGCATGTAGACAAGGCTATCTCCCGGGTCAGTCCATTCGCTGCAATGGGGGTAGTAGTCGGGACGGTGTACTGGTCGGCTGTCACCTACGGGGCTGTGACAGTCATGCAGGTACACAGAGCTCCCAACTCGACAATGACCAAGCAGACTGAAGATGTGTTATTCTTTTTGTAATGTTTGTTATGTCTTCCTATTTTGACGTGAAGGTCGTGGGCCATAAGAAGGGTCTGTTTTTGATGGAGAGAGCGGACCCTGTGTTTTTGTTAATGGGCCTTCCCACCATCCCTGTCATGCTGGTGCTGGGAAAGATGATACGCTGGGAGGAATACCTACTGACTCTTTGGCACAGATACTCTGGTCAACAGCTAAGAGGTAAACAACACGTAATAATCATTAATACCTCTTTCTTACATGACACACTTACATACTTACACACACACGACACGCCTCATTCTAATCTACTCCGATGGGGGAGGCAATCGGGTGAGGGACTTTGACTCCCAACTGAACGGTTCTGGGTTTGAGCCCCCAAGGCCATAGTATACCCCCTCCTTGAGTCACTTTGAATTGATATATGTGCTAAATTACATAATGGTTTTAGCAAAATAAATGTGAAAATGTTTTCAATTGAGCTTTTCTTTATTTTTTTTATTCCAGGTCGCCAGGTGCATCGCCTTCTCCTCGACAGGAACTTTAACCGGGAACACCTGTCAGTCTCTAGGACCCTCTGTGGGGCTCTGGTCTACCCCTCTATCGCCAGCCTCACGGGACGCCTGTTCTTCCAAAGAATTCCCTCAAGTCTGCAACGCACTATTTTGGTGAGTGCATATTATTTATCTGGGGTAAGCGTGATGACCAGAGTTCATCCAGGCAGTTGTCACTCAACGCTGCCTAAACCACATTTAAAACCACGGCGTGGCACATCAAGTCCATAAGAGAACCAAAAGGATTTTGTAAACCAGCTTGGGATGAATTATTAGTATTTTCAAATGTGTCAGTGTGTAATTGGGTTGATTTGCATTAGTTTTTGTGTGCTTTTTGAACTTTAAAAATCACATTGGGCTTAGACTGAATAAGTAGAGCATTACATTTCACTCATTACAAACAACCTCTTCTTCTGTTCCCTTCCTCCCTAGGGAGGAATAGCGTTTGTGTTGATAAAGGGAGCGCTAAAGATGTACTTCAAGCAGCAGCAGTTCCTGATTCAGACCAACCGCCAAATCCTGAACTATCCGGAGAGCAACGGAGAGCCAGAGAGAGACGGAGATAACGAGAGAGGAGATGAGGATGCAGAGGACAGTGGCAATGAATGATTGAATGGTTCAAGAGGTCATAGGGTGGACGTATGGACACGGAAAACATTTGAACAAATGTTAAGAACTCGCAGTGACAGAAGATGTATAACCTCATATTAAATGTACACCTGGTGTCTTGTTTTTAATGAAAAGAGCAGGATGTCTTAACCTTCTCTAAGATGAAGTTTTATAAATGATGATGATGATGATGATGAGGAAGGTGATCCTTAGAGGCTTAGCCATAATCATCTCGGCCAACATTCAAAGGCAACGTCAGGACAACATTTGGCACTGGTCTTCATTTGGTGCGGTTTGATTGGTAAGGATTATAACAGCATTTAGCGCCCTAGGATGCAACAGATATCTTGTATAGTTTATGTGTATTTCTTCGATAGGGGAAGAGATCTAAGGGGGTAGGGCTGGGTGTCCAGGTGTAAAAAAACCCATGAAAGGGCCTCTTTTTTATCACAAGGTACCAGTTGGTTGGCTGACCTATCTATTATGCATCTGGGTGGACAT
>OLKM01000045.1:27500-30000 GCA_900291075.1 Melanogrammus aeglefinus
AGCGAGTGATTAGAAATGATGTCAAACAATAGGGTAAATTGAAATTGTCAAACCAGTAGCTTTTGACTCTATTTTTTGTTTACATAAATAATTGAACTTCATTCATAGAATTTGATTTAATATTGTATAAGGCAAAAAAAAATGTTAGCAAGTTTGGAGCAATTATGGATTTAACACTGCCATTACCCCAGATTCCTGGTTTTGATTGTAACAACATTTTTGCGAGAGTTCTTGTCTAATTCTCGTCTCCAAGTCCTTTAGTAGGCAAGAGTCAGACCGTCATTTAAAGAGAGAACATATCAATGTTCTTGAAATGACATCAAAAGGTTCAACACGGCTCTGCTGCTCATGTCCCAGACCAGTGTTCTCTGTTGTTTCCCATATGATAGGCTTCTGTTGGGAGAGTCTCAGTTGATTACTGAGTTCTGTTGCATCGCTGGCGCCGCAGAGCTGCTGCTGACACTGACAGGTGGTTGAGGGTGACAGCTTAATTTATGGTTCAGATGTCGTTGGTAGTTCGAGGCGAGCGATGACTGTGGTTTTTGGTTCCATCCTCAAAAGTGATGATTTACTCAAGCTCAAAGCTCTAATACATATATGACTGCGATGATGACGATGAAATGCCACCGATGAGGGAAGTAAAGTGCACATCATAACAGTTGTGCCACTTACTGGACGATACGGGAACTGCAGAGGTAGAAACTTAAAACCTGTCCCTTTTTATCTGTAAGTGACTCCGGAGAGATTTATGTTTTAAGTTTCCACAAATCTATTTAGGCCTTCTGGTAGAAACCTCGAATGTGACCAATGAATTACAAATACAGATGCAAAAATTGACTAAACACATAGGCCATGCTATGACACGTGTCTTTGCAACTCGGGTAATGTAGGCCTACCTATTCGTTTATTGTATATTTATTTTTGTGTGTGTGTTTGCTTTTATGTGTGTGTGTGTGTGTGTGTGTGTGTGTGTGTGTGTGTGTGTGTGTGTGTGTGTGTGTGTGTGTGTGTGTGTGTGTGTGTGTGTGTGTGTGTGTGTGTGTGTGTGTGTGTGTGTGTGTGTGTGTGTGCCAGTTCATGCTGTGGTTTCCGGGCTGAATGAGGGACATTCTTTTCTTGCCAAATAAAGCTGCCTCCAGTTCAACTCCACATTCCGGTGTCATGGTCTGAAACTCCTCATTCTGTCTGTGAGTGAGAGAGAGAAAGAGATCAAGCATGGGTCGGAGAAAAAGTTTACGTATGAGGTAAAACTATTTAGGACTAAATATTATCTCACATACACAGGTAGGCCTACTCGGATCACAAGAAGGTGTGACCCGAGGAAAAGAAAAGTATGCACACACACACGTAGCCTACACACATTAAGACACACACACATACACGCACTGCTCTCAATATATTTTCACTGCGCAAAAGTGGCATGGGTAACTACCCATAGCTTTCCAGATAGCTACACAGAAACCCATAGCTATACAGAAAGCTTCCATTTTATTTTCTGTTATTAGCGTCAAGCTCCCTGGAGTTGCATTGTGAAAATGACACCTTGCACTTCCATGGCCCAGGAGTGCTTCCAGGGTGCTTCTACGACCCTGACCGACCAGAAGTGTTGGGGAAGGGCGTGGATAAAACAGCATGGTCCGAGAAGCTTGTATACAGATGGTTTGCGTGCAATATATGATTATTCATGAAAATCTATAATCATCATCACATGAACAACATCTTACTTGTAAGCTATGAGAGGATTTACAAACTCATTGAAGGAAAACTATTTATAAATCAAGGAACTTGGCATTTGACTACTCAATGCCGTCTTATGTGATTACAACATTTAGTAATGCTTACCTGCTATTCTTCTATTCTCCTGCATTCTGCAACCTTGGCGCTAGATTGCACTAAATCCTACACAGTGCACCTTAAAGTGATAGGCTATCATTTAAATGTAATTGGTTAGAACCACAGCCATCCGTCAGCTGCAAGATTGGCCATCTGTCGATATGCAAGACTTGCTATTTCAAGCTTCAGTCTGAAATGTGAAAAAAAATAAAAAGATAAACACGCCCCCACTCCTCACTCTCCCTACGCTCCTCTAACCTGCAGACTGACAGAATGTGTTTAAAACCACAGTTCAAACAACAAAAACAATGAAAAAATGTGCAAGTCCAACTTAGGACAATATTATGAATAATGTAAAAAATGATACTGTAATAATAGGGTTACTTAATTACTTTATAGCTTACTTCTGGTCCAGTAGGCTAATCATTCACTAACGGTGTTCATGTTTTAATAATATTGTTCATGTTAACAATAATAATATTTCCTATAATAGCCTAAATCATTCCTAATAGGATTAATGAATCATAACACACATAGGACTACTTGTATCTGAGGCTCTTCTCCAGCCAGGTTTACTTTGGCAGAGCGTGATGGCAGCCTTTACGGGTCTGGCCAGGCTCTGCCTCGTCCATCCAGAGCTCTGATTTGTGTGTTTGGGTGGGTCCGG